>JAPXFY010000027.1:20425961-20430961 GCA_030674185.1 Monoplex corrugatus | reverse complement strand
TTTGCGGTTGGTGGATAGGATGCGGGTAGTCAAATGGTTAAACTAACACCATCAGAAAGATTGGGGACAGGGGCCATCAAAATGAACAGCCAACAGGCCGGTTCCTATGGTGTGGGCTGGGATTGAACTCAAGACACTGAATCCACGGGCACTGTCAGCAGAGCCAGGTGTCGTTAGCTCGGTTGAGTCTGCGCGAAGACTACTGCTGGATTTCAATTTCAATTTCTGAAGACTACGACTCCGCGCTCGGAATGAATTCCATACGCACTAACGTCACAGGTGCCACGTGATGGAGAAGATCCAGAATGATCACAGACAGAAGCCTTAAGCCTGCACATAAACCCACGAGCTGTCCAGGTCCTGAGGTCCTACCTAGATAGTTCATAACCCTGCTGGGGTGGCAGGGGAGTGACGTAGCTGAAATCTCAACTTTTCCCGGGGCCTGCACTACGAGGGCGGCGCCCATCCCCTCTCCCTCGCTTCAAATTCATATTCACATTTTTTTTAACCAAGACTTCAGAAAGGCAAGAAAGTTAATTGGTCTTCAAGGGGTGGGACCTGGGAAATCAACCTACCTCTCCATTGTTTTACACCAAAGCAGCCGGGCAATGCCCTGCTCTTCACGATTTTCAACTGCCGTGGTATCTTTAGCGTGCGCAGCCCCGCACAGGTCTGACTCGTTTTCGTCCCCTTCCGAAGGACTAGACGTTCAGTTTGATTTTCCAGTCAAACTAAGGAAAAAAGTCGAGGCCTCGACGGGGAGCGAACCCTGGAACCTCGAGTTTAGTTACTGGCAGGCGAAGGCCTGAACCATTCTTCCACTCTTCTCCCTAAAACCTTGTATGTCTTGCCCACCAGGAGTGACCCAGGCATGATCTGAACTCAAACCTTACGATGGTTAGTCTGACGTCGATTGTCTGAACCACTCTCTGCCATGCCCATCGTGTAATGCTTTAAACACACGAGCGCATATGCGTATACGTAGGCACGCGTGTGCAAACGCCCATACGCGCACGTCTACAAGCTCACGCGGGCGTACACACACACACGCACACACGAGAAAAAAAAAGTATATATATATATATATATATATATATATATATATATATATATATATATATATATACACACACACAAATAAGCTAACACATAAACACACATACACAGTTACATGGATACACTTTCTTGGGAACTTACACACACTTACATAGATACGAACTTACACACGCTTACACAGATACACACTTACGTACACACACACTTACATAAATACACACGTATACTCACACACTCACGTATACAGTCATAAAGTCACACACTTTGTAGCACACACACACACACACACACACACACACACACACACACACACACACACACACACACACACACACACGCACTCACGCACACGCACACACATACACACACACGCACGCACACACACACATACACACACACACAAACACGCACAAAAAACACACACATGCATGCACTATTACACACTTACAATACACAGACGTACACACAACACACGCGCACGCACACGCTTGCGATATCCCGTGCCACACTACAGTACAGTACAGTACATGTACAGTACAGTACAGTACATACAGTACACTACACGTACACTACACTACACTACACTACACTACACTACACTACACTACACCACAAAATGCCACACCACACTACACCACACAACACCACACACACCGCACCACATCACACCACACCACACCACACCACACCACACTACACTACACTACACTACACCACACCACACCACACCACACCACACCAAACCACACCACACCACAATACACCACACCACATCATACCACACCATACCATACCACACTACACCACATCACACCACACCATTCCACACTACACTACACTACACTAAATTTACACTACACTACACTAAACTACACTACACTATACTACACTACGCTACACTACACTACACTACACTACACTAAACTACACTACACTATACTACACTACACTACACTAAACTACACTACACTACACTATACTACACTACACTACATCACACCACACACCACCACACCACACAACACCACACCACATCACACAACATCGCATAAAACCAAACCAAACCACACCACACCACACCACATTACACCACACTACACTACACTACACTACACTTAGCTACACTACACTACACTATACTACACCACACCCCACCACACCCACCACCCCACACCACACCACACCCCACCACACTACACCACATCACTACAACTGCCCAAAGAGAACGCCCTCCTCCCCCCCCCCCACACACCACACAAACACGAAGACCTACCTCTACTATACTCATGGTTTTACGCTTAATCCGAAAACCTTTCTAGGATGACCCGTAGGTCACAGAGGTGAACCAGGGTCAAGGTTAAGATGTAAGTTGAGAGACGTGAATCCTAACGGTGCGGACAAATAAATCTTTGACGCTATTTGTTTCAATGGAGCATGTTGACAGAACCGATTCGTTTAACCCTTTCTACTCCTTTACCCCAACTCCGTGTTGAAAAAACTTAACCCCCTTACCCTATCTCCCAGTTGTACAAACTTAAATCTTTTCACCCCCCTCACTCAAATCTCCGTGTTGAAAAACTTAATCCTTTCACTCCCTCACCCTACATACCAATTATACAAATTTAACCCTTTCACTCTTTCATCCTATCTCCTAGTTGTACAAACTTAACCCTTTCGCTCCCTCATCCTATCTCCCCGATGTACAAACTTAACCTTTCAGCTCCCTCACCCTGTCTTCCAGTTGTACAAAATTAATCTTTTCATTCCCTCACCCCATCTCCCAGTTGTATGAAATTAACCTTTTCACTTCCTCGCCCTATTTCCAAGTTGTACAAATTTAACCTTTTGACTTTTCGACTCTCTCTCCAATTTGTACAAACTTAACCCTTTTACTCCTTCATCCTATCTCCCAGTTGTATAAAATTAACCTTTTCATTCCCTCACCCTATTTCCCAGTTGTACAAATTTAACCTTTTGACTCTTCCACTCTATCTCCCAGTTGTGCAAAATTAACCTTTTCATTCCCTCACCTTATCTCCCAGTTGTACAAAGTAACCCTTTCACTCCTTCATCCTATCTCCTAGTTGTACAAATTTAACCTTTTCACGCCCTCGCTATCTCCCAGTTATATAAAATCAACCTTTTCACTTACTCATCTTATCTCCCAGTTGTATAAACTTAACCTTTTCATTCCCTTACTCTGTCTCCAAATTGTACAAACTTAATCTTTCCACTCCCTCACCGTATCAAATAATAATAATAATATATTTTATTTATATAGCGCAAAATCTTGATAAAATCAAATCTAAGCGCTGAGCGTATACATGCATACATACCTACATACATATGAGCGTATACATGCATACATACATGCTTACATACTTACATACATAAATCTAAGCTGAGCGTATACATGCACACATACATACATACATAAATCTAAGCGTATACATACATACATACATACATACATACGTACGCACATGCATACATAATAATTACAATATTTATATAGCGCAAATCTCGACAAAATCAAATCCAAGCGCCGAAAAGACACACACGCACACACGCACGCACAGCACACACACGCACACACCACACACACACACACACACACACACACACACACACCACACACACACACACACACACACACACACACACACACACACACACACACACACACACACACACACACAATGCATGGCCACAAATGGGGAGAAAAAATTAACCTTTCCATTTCCTAACCCTATTTCCCATTTGTACAAATTTAATCGTTTGACTCTTCCACTCTATCTCCCAGTTGTACAAATTTAACCCTTTCACTCCTTTATCATATCTCCTAGTTGTACAAACTTAACCCTTGCATTCCCTCACTCTGTCTTCCAGTCGTACAAATTAACCCTTTCACTCCTTTATCCTATCTCCCAGTTGTACAAAATTAACCTTTTCACTCCCACACCCTATCTCCCAGTTGTACAAATTTAACCCTTTCACTCCTTTATCCTATCTCCTAGTTGTACAAACTTAACTCTTCCATTCCTTCGTTCTGTCTTCCAGTTGTACAAACTTAACCTCTCCATTCCCTCACTCTATTTCCCAGTTGTACAAATTTAACCCTTTCACTCCTTCATCCTATCTCCCAGTTGTATAAAATTAACCTTTTCACTTCCTCACCCTATTTCCCAGTTGTATAAAATTAACCTTTTCCCTTCCTCACCCTATTTCCCATTTGTATAAAATTAACCTTTTCACTTCCTCACCCTATTTCCCAGTTATATAAAATTAACCTTTTCACTTCCTCATCCTATTTCCCAGTTATATAAAATAACCTTTTCACTTCCTCACCCTATTTCCCAGTTGTATAAAATTAACCTTTTCACTTCCTCACCCTATTTCCCAGTTATATAAAATTAACCTTTTCACTTCCTCACCCTATTTCCCAGTTGTATAAAATTAATCTTTTCACTTCCTCACCCTATTTCCCAGTTATATAAAATTAACCTTTTCACTTCCTCACCCTATTTCCCAGTTGTACAAATTTAACCTTTTCACTTCCTCACCCTATTTCCCAGTTATATAAAATTAACCTTTTCACTTCCTCACCCTATTTCCCAGTTGTACAAATTAACCTTTTCACTTCCTCACCCTATTTCCCAGTTATATAAAATTAACCTTTTCACTTCCTCACCCTATTTCCCAGTTGTATAAAATTAACCTTTTCACTTCCTCACCCTATTTCCCAGTTATATAAAATTAACCTTTTCACTTCCTCACCCTATTTCCCAGTTATATAAAATTAACCTTTTCACTTCCTCACCCTATTTCCCAGTTGTATAAAATTAACCTTTTCACTTCCTCACCCTATTTCCCAGTTATATAAAATTAACCTTTTCACTTCCTCACCCTATTTCCCAGTTGTATAAAATTAACCTTTTCACTTC
>JAPXFY010000027.1:20413461-20415961 GCA_030674185.1 Monoplex corrugatus | reverse complement strand
GCAAAAACTTAACCTTTTGATTCCCTCACCCTGTCCACCAGCTTCCTGCAGCATTCTGCATTGTCAACAATGTTAGCAAAGCAAAAACGTAATCCCCTTTGATTCCCAGCAGGAAGCTGGTGGCTAGGGTGAGGGGATCAAAGGGTTAAGTTTTTGCAGTTGGTGGGTAGGGTGCGGGAGTCAAACGGTTAATATGGCTGGATACATAACATGAACTGCTACCACATGTCTGTTGAGTGAAGGTCGGTTGTTAACAAAGCAAAATGTGCATGCTGCATGCCCTGTCAAGGCAAGGACAGGTAAATTTGTGAACAGGTAAAGTGGGTCGGTGGCCTTATCAGAATGTGAACAATAAGGCAATTTTTTTTATTTATTGATGATTATGAAGACAAAATCAAGTACAGGGTGTCAACAATTCCTGACTCATATCTCACTTAAGTATGCATGTAACAGTTAATTATTACAAAATATTTGTAGATAGCTAATTATAAGGCAAAAACAATAACTGATTAACTGTAAGACAAAAACGACAGATAGCCAATTATAAGGTAAAAACGATAGATAAATAATCATAAGGCAAAAACGATAGCTAATTACAAGGCAAAAACAATAGACAGCTAATCATATGACAAAAACCATAGATAGGTAATTATAAGGAAAAAATCCGATAGATAATTATAAGGCAAAAACAAATAATTATAAGGCAAAACGATGGATAGCTAAGAATACGGCAAAAACAATAGATAGCTGATTAAAGACAAAAACAATAGGTAACTAAGTATAAGACAAAATAATAGTTAATTATAAGGCTAAACAATGGATATCTATATTAAGACAAAACAATAAATAACTGATTATAAGACAAAACAACAGATAGCTAATTATAAGACAAAAACAATAGATAGCTAATTATAAGACAAAAACAATAGATAACTAATTATAAGACAAAAACAATAGATAACTAAATATAAAACAAAAACAATAGATAACTAATTATAAGACAAAAACAATAGATAACTAATTATAAGACAAAAACAATAGATAACTAAATATAAGACAAAACCAATAGATAACTAAATATAAGACAAAAACAATAGATAACTAATTATAAGACAAAAGCATGATGGATAGTCATAATGCAAAAACAATGGACACACACACACACACACACACACACACACACACACCACCACACCACACACACACACACACACCACACACACACATCACACATATACACATTCGTCTAATATCACTCATAGTGAAAAGACGTTAAATCAAAGAACGAACGAATACACACACACACAAGTTGACAAGAACTAGGTCTGCACACATGTTGACCCGGGAGATCTGTAAAATCTGCACTCTTTACCCACCAGACGGGAGGTACCCAGGCAGGATCGAACCCCAGACCTTCCGATTGGAAGCCTGAACATCTTACCCACTTGACATATTGATGTGCAACAAGTAGGGTTGCTCTTTGTAGTTTGCCGTCTGCGTATCTGCGGCGCAGAAACTGCTGTTTAACCCTTTGACTCCGGCACCCTTCCCTGCATTTTCAACCATGCTAGCAAAGCAAAAACTGAACCCTTTGACTCCCTCACCCTATCCACCAGCTTCCTGCAGGAAGCTGGTGGAAGGGTGAGGAGTCAAGGGTTAAGTTTGCAGTTGTGGACAGGTGCGGGATCAAGGGTTAAGTTTTTGCAGTTGTTGGATATGGTGCGGGAGTCAAAGGGTTAAACATCTGCTGGATGGAATTATGCAATTTTGCAATTTAAAATACTCATTGCTAAGATTAAAAAGGTTGTCTTGTCACTATCAAGTTTTATTGGGTGGAATGCAAGGTTTGCACTGTACTGTTCTCAAGCTTTATTGTTATTGTTTAAAGACCAGCCGACTACGTAGAGCCATATCAGGGCTATAATCGCTCGAAAACATACAAAACTTCAACAATAACAAAAAGAAAAGAAAATTAAATACACCTGTCAATGCATTCGTGCACATAATCTAAGGAATTGCCCCCGGCGTTGACCACTCCGTCCAATTTATCGCACAGGGGATTTAAAAAGCGCACCTGAATACAAATTTAAGCATGCATAAGGACACCAAAATCATATAAAAACGGGCATAAATTACCTAAAATTGCTTCTGCATGTCTCACCTCCCTAGAGTAAAAAATGCACTTAATACATGTACCCAGTTAATTATAATAATGATAATTACAATATTTATATAGCGCAAAATCTTGATAAAATCAAATCTAAGAAAATCAATGCTAAGAAAAAGTACGTAAGACTTTATCGAACACATACAGATGAATGGACCAGCAAGGCAGAAAATGATAGGAAGAAATGACAGAAAGCAAAGGAACAAGGCAGAAACAAAAAGAGTGACAGAAAAGAGGACATTTCTAGCACAGAATTTCCAGAAGGTGGGGGATACTGTTTATACTACTACTTATATGCACTGTTTATACTGAAAGAGCCCCCGGTATCCCTAC
>JAPXFY010000027.1:20393461-20410961 GCA_030674185.1 Monoplex corrugatus | reverse complement strand
TTCTGGATTCTGTTGCCTTTGCTGGACTGTCTTCTGGATTGTTTTGGCTTTATTTGACTGCCTTCTGGGTTGTTTTGGCTTTGCCGGACTGCCTTCTGGATTCTGTTGCCTTTGCTGGACTGTCTTCTGGATTGTTTTGGCTTTATTTGACTGCCTTCTGGATTGTTTTGGCTTTATTTGACTGCCTTCTGGATTGTTTTGGCTATATTTGACTGCCTTCTGGATTCTTTTGGCTTTGACTGCCTTTTGGATTCTTTTGGCTTTGCTGGACTGCCTTCTGGATTCTTTTGGCTTTGCTGGACTGCCTTTTGGATTCTTTTGGCTTTGCTGGACTGCCTTCTGGATTGTTTTGGCTTTGTTTGACTGCCTTCTTTTGGCTTTATTCTTTTGTCTTTGCTGGATTGCTGGATTCTTTTGGCTTTGCTGGACTGCCTTCTGGGTTTTTTGGCTTTGCTGGACTGCCTTTTGGGTTTTTTGGCTTCACTTGATTGCCTCATGGATTCTTTTGGCTTTGCTGGACTGCATTCTGGATTCTCTTGGCTTTATGTCGTAAGTAAGATAGGACATTCAAAGAACAGATGGTGCGCTGCTGGTCATTCACCAGAATCTTCATAAAACCGTTCAGCATTGAAAAGGAGAAGAGTGGCAGAATGGTTTAGACGTTCGCCTGCCAGTAACTAAACTCGAGGTTCCAGGGTTCGCTCCCCGTAGAGGCCTCAACTTTTCTCCTCAGTTTGACTGGAAAATCGAACGGAACGTCTAATCCTGCGGAACAGGACGAAAAACGAGTCGGTCCCGTGTGCTTTCTGGCTGCGCACGCTAAAGATCCCACAGCAGTTAAAAATCGTGAAGAGCAGGGCATTGCCCGGCTGCCTCGAATAAAAAAACAACAACAAAAAACATTGGAGAGATAGGTTGATTTCCCAGGTCCCACCCCTTGAAGACCAATCAGCCTTCTTGCCTTTCTGAAGTCTTGGTTAAAAAATGTGAATGTGAATTTTAAGCGAGGGACAGGGGGATGGGCGCCACCCTCATGATGCTGGCCCAGGGAAAAGTTGAGGTCTCTGCCACCTCACTCCCTTACGACCCCAGGGTTATGGCACTATTTAGTTAGGACCTCAGGACCTGGCCAACTCATGGGTTTATGTGCAGGCTTAAGGCTTGTGCCGTGATCATTCTGGATTTTCTCCATCTCACGGCACTTGTGATGATAGAGCATATAGAATTAATTCCGAGCGCGGAGACGTCATCTTGAGGAAACTGAAACTGAAGTTGTGGACCACATTGTTGATGTCCCTTTTCTTTACTGTAACGTCTTGCGTTTGTTCGTTCGTTTGGATGCTGCATAGACTTATTCTGCCTTGTTATAGTTCCATATCGGGTGTTGAGGGGAGTCAGCTGATGGACTTTCAGAGATGGAGAGGAGGACGGCTGTGGTCACTTCATCCGGGCGGTGGTCCTGCTCTTCTGCTGAGTCGTTCGTGTGGGTTGTCAGTGCAGAGTACCAGGTCTGGTATGGTTACTGAGTGCCAGTGGTGAGAGGAGAAGGTTGGTTACTCTGCGGGGTTATTGGCTTGTATCAGATGTTTTTCGTCCAGTCAAGGTTTTTTAACACCTTTTTTTTATTCATTTTTTTGTTTCACAACACCAAGCCTTTTAAAAAAAAACTTTTTTTAATTCGTTTCTTTTTGTTTCACAACAAACGGACATCTAACATACAATTAGGCAACGAAGAATGACAACAACAATAAATTTTACACATACGAAAAGACAATGTTGACACATGAACTCCACATAGCATACAGAATATACAGAATGATATTTTATACATTGGAAGTTTAAAAATGAACATTAAGATTTAGCACATGTCAACATTTCCTCTATGAACCCGTTTCACAAATCAGATCCCTTTGCTGAACGACAGTCAAGCATCGTCGAACAGTGGGGTCCCGCCAAGCTTTATCGTCTTCTCTTGTCTTGTCAAGTGTGTCATATCCCCAAATGTGGGACTGATTTTTGAAGTCTCCAGCAACGAGGAAGCCGCTGTCTGAAACCTGAATGGTGTCGAGATATAACATCTTGTTGTCAAGGCAGTAGTTGTTGACCACGTCAGGGGTTCTTTCGTTCTTGCTGTTGACGACTCAGAAGACAGAGCAATGCTTCTACGTCTTTACTGGAACATGCTGTCTGATTCTCAACTGACACTTACATGTTACAATGAACAGCAGTCAGTTCACATTTACACGATCAGTTCACATTTACTCGAGTATCGTCCCATGCTGCTATCTACACGAAATTATCTCGTGCTGCTATCAGCAGGCTGATTACAGTTAACACACGTCACAGGGGTTCTGTTGCTGGTGTAATCTTGATCTCGATGATTTCACATACCCCCTGCCCCCCGCTCATTCCCCCCCCCCCCCCCCCTTGTGTGTTTCTTGGTTTTGACCAGCATCATTACTCTTTCTTTGTCTCTGTCTTGACAATCATTTCTGAGAGCCTGAGATCCTCTGATCTTAAAAGTTTTCCTTTCGTGCAGATCTGTTACATGTACACAGCAGATGTTAACATTGTTCTCGCACAGAAAGTGATCTAGTTCGGCCTTCTTGTTGGACATTCCTTTAGCATACCAGTGCATGAAAGATAATACCAGGCTTGTCTTTTCCTTTTTTTTCTTTTCTTTTTTGTTTTTTTGTCGCCCAGTCGCTTTTCCTCCTCCTACGTTGGCTCCACTGGACGATGAGGTAACCTCCAGTGGCTGGGATGGACTCCTTTTAGTCACGGGGCCCGTTTATGGCACTTGCTTGGTAGATCCTCACAGAGCCACTACCATTTGCACAGAGCCAGCCCCATTTTCATTGATTCTATCTCCGAGTGTCATATTGGCTGTTTTTCTTGCATGATGTCATGGTTTGTCACAAGGCGCCTGCAAGCCTGGTATCTGACTTGAGCCCTTTAGATTTTCTATAAGGGTTACACCACCTTTGGTTCTGGCCAAAAAGACACCCTGTGAAGCAAGGGGCCAGACATTTTAAGCAGGCCCCTATCCGTCCGATGGTTCCGTTGCAGGACACTTTAGGCTATTCTTTTTTAGGGCTAGCATTTCCAGGTGCCACCCCCACCCCCTACCTCGTCCCGATAGTAATCAGCGCCTGCTGATCCAGGACTGTTTATTCAGTCAGGCAAGCCTGACTTATTTCCTAGCTAACTTCCATACCTAAAGGCCATCCACTCTCCGTCGACTTTGACCCACTGTGTTGGGAAATTGTCTCCCTCTACCAGATTGGAGGTAGCCATTCCCAGATATTATCATTATCATTATAGTCCATCGCTGGCAGTCAACGGTGATTCTATTGTGTTTTTATAGTGAAGGTCAGGGCAAAGTGATCATAGCGGATTGGCGTACTGGGCGAAGTTGGCACCAGCATCTCGGCTGTGGCCACGTCAGCAAAATCAACGAGCTACAACGGATCATTCCTCCCAATGTCTGCCGGACTCGTTTTTAAGCTTGTTCTTTGCGGGCGGGTGTCCGAAAACAGCCCGACAGATAGCCGCTGGTTGTTAATAGTGGTCGGTACCGCAATCTGTACTAAATGTTAGGGAATTAAGGTTGGAATGTTATCATGCAGTCCCAGTTGTCTGGCTGTGTCATCCGGCCCGGTTGTCTTGCTCTGTGTATCATGCAGTCCGCTCTGTTTATCATGCAGTCCGCTCTGTTTATCATGCATTCCGGTTGTCTGGCTGTGTTGACAGAGCTGTGGACCTCAAGATCTGAAGTCTCGAGTTCAATTCGAGTTTAATTTTAGCCTGCAACAGAACAAATGGTCTGTTCGCTTCCCGCCCTTAATGCTACAATCATTCCGATCGTTTGGTTTGGTTTGGTTCAGTTTTTACGTCGACACCCACCTCAGTTGATATGGCCGACGGGGATAACCATCCCTGGGAAGAGGGGGGAAGGGGGACTTACCTAATCCTATACTGACACCATCAGAACAACAATGATGTCAAGATGGGACAGTTAGATGGCCACTTTTAATATAGCGCAGCCCAGGATTCGAACCTACAACCATTGGGATGTGAAGCCGACGCTCAAACCAACTGAGCTATTGGGGCTTCTCATTCCGATAGTGTCGGCTCAGTGTTTTGTAGGTCCACTGCCCACTTGCCTGCTTCCATTTTAAGGGTCTTGGAATTGTCCGAGCGTGACAGATTGTTCTGGGCTACAAGCAATATAAACATGGAGCACGTCCCCGAAAACGGTGTATGACTCCGGGGTAAACAACAACAACAACAACAACAACAGCAACAACAACAACAACAACAACAACAACTGCAACAACAAACGGCTGTCTATATATTAGGCCCCTTGCATGTGGAAGGTTACAGCCTACAAAAAGAAACAAACAACAACTTTAATAAAACATAATTTTAAAAAGCGTACTAAGACAGGTAGCAAGCAGGCGAGCGTGGTTATGGCAGTCTGTGTCATCAGTATCATATGCCCTGCCACATGGCGTTGATGATCATGGTCCTCCATACGAATCTGTCCCTTGTCGCGCTGCAAGTACATCTCCCACCCTGTCTGTCCTCAGCCACTCTGCAAGTCCGTCTAGTATTTTCTACCTGAGTCTACCTGGTGCTCTCTCTTCCTCCAGCTTTCCTGTCATAAAATTATGTGTCTGAACTTAAAACATCAGATCTTGAGTCTTTGGCTCTCTGCCATTTCACAGGAATGACAGAAATATTTTCTCTGTATTATTGAAAATATTACTGTTATCGACATCGTCATCGTTATCAACAGCGGCGGCGGCAGCGAAAGCTTCAGCAGCATTAGCAGCAGCAGCAGCTTTAGTAGCAGCAGCCTCATTCTACTGCTGTTATTTTTCTTGTGTTGTTTGTCTTGTTATTTTTGTTACTGTTGCTGTAGAGACGTTTTCTAAGCCTCTGTAGAATGCACAAAGAATAAAACGGAATGTTCAGAAACTTTTTAAACAAAACTTCTTTTTGTTATTTTGTTTTACAATGCACAATATCATACAACATAGCTTCGAACACAGTTCAGTCGAATGTTCAAAACCATTGATCATTTAACCAATTTACAAAAAAATCCTCTCCCCCCCCCCCCCCCCGTCTCTCTCTCCCTCCCTCCTCTCTCTCTCTGATGTCTGTGTGTCTGCCTCATATGATGATGATAATAATGATAATCACGTTAACAACAACAACGACAATGATGATGATGATGGTGATGATGAAACTGATACTGATAGTGGTGGTGGTGATGATGATGATAACAGTATTAGTATAATAATAATGATGATGGTAATAATAACAATTCCGTTTGCCTAGCACAAACCATCCATGATAAAGCGTGCTCGTTGAACTTAACAAAAATAACAACATGGGAGATTGTTTCCATATGTATGTATTAATACAGTCAGCTGTAAACGTAGCCATGTACGTCAATGCAGTATGAACATAGTCAGTTTAGTGTGAATAACAACAAATCATTCTCCCGTGGGGATTTCGGGATCTCTTTCAGTATAAATAGTATCCCCACCTTCTGGAAATTCTGTGCTAGAAATTCTCCGTTTTCTGTCACTCAAATGGTTTGACTCCATCTGTTCACACAAGTGTTGACCCTGTCAGTGGTTTGACTCTGTACAGTTGATGTCCCTGTCAAATGGTTTGACTGTTTATACAGGTGATGACCCTGTCATATGGTTTGAATCTATACAGGTGATGTCCCTGTCAAATGGTTTGAATCTATACAGGTGATGACCCTGTCAAATGGTTTGAATCTATACAGGTGATGTCCCTGTCAAATGGTTTGAATCTATACAGGTGATGTCCCTGTCAAATGGTTTGACTCTATTTATACAGGTGATGTCCCTGTCAAATGGTTTGACTCTATTTATACAGGTGATGTCCCTGTCAAATGGTTTGAATCTATACAGGTGATGTCCCTGTCAAATGGTTTGACTCTATTTATACAGGTGATGTCCCTGTCAAATGGTTTGAATCTATACAGGTGATGTCCCTGTCAAATGGTTTGAATCTATACAGGTGGTGTCCCTGTCAAATGGTTTGAATCTATACAGGTGATGACCCTGTCAAATGGTTTGAATCTATACAGGTGATGTCCCTGTCAAATGGTTTGAATCTATACAGGTGATGACCCTCTAAAATACTTTGACTCTATACAGGTGATGACCCTGTCAAAATGTTTGACTATCTGTTCACACAGGTGATGACCCTCTAAAATAGTTTGACTCTATACAGGTGATGACCCTGTCAAAATGTTTGACTATCTGTTCACACAGGTGATGACCCTCAAAAATAGTTTGACTCTATTTATACAGGTGATAATCCTGTCAACTAGTTTGACTCTATACAGGTGATGACCCTGTCAAAATGTTTGACTATCTGTTCACACAGGTGATGACCCTCTAAAATAGTTTGACTCTATACAGGTGATGACCCTGACAAAATGTTTGACTATTTGTTCACACAGGTGATGACCCTCAAAAATAGTTTGACTCTATTTATACAGGTGATGTCCCTGTCAAATGGTTTGAATCTATTTATACAGGTGATGTCCCTGTCAAATGGTTTGAATCTATTTATACAGGTGATGTCCCTGTCAAATGGTTTGAATCTATACAGGTGATGACCCTGTCAAATGGTTTGAATCTATTTATACAGGTGATGTCCCTGTCAAATGGTTTGAATCTATTTATACAGGTGATGTCCCTGTCAAATGGTTTGAATCTATTTATACAGGTGATGTCCCTGTCAAATGGTTTGAATCTATACAGGTGATGACCCTGTCAAATGGTTTGAATCTATTTATACAGGTGATGTCCCTGTCAAATGGTTTGAATCTATTTATACAGGTGATGCCCTGTCAAATGGTTTGAATCTATTTATACAGGTGATGTCCCTGTCAAATGGTTTGAATCTATTATACAGGTGATGTCCCTGTCAAATGGTTTGAATCTATTTATACAGGTGATGACCCTGTCAAATGGTTTGACTCTATTTATACAGGTGATGCCCTGTCAAATGGTTTGAATCTATTTATACAGGTGATGACCCTGTCAAATGGTTTGAATCTATTTATACAGGTGATGATCCCTGTCAAATGGTTTGAACATTTATACAGGTGATGACCCTGTCAAATGGTTTGAATCTATTTATACAGGTGATGTCCCTGTCAAATGGTTTGAATCTATTTATACAGGTGATGATCCCTGTCAAATGGTTTGAATCTATTATACAGGTGATGTCCCTGTCAAATGGTTTGAATCTTATACAGGTGATGACCCTGTCAAATGGTTTGAATCTATTTATACAGGTGATGTCCCTGTCAAATGGTTTGAATCTATTATACAGGTGATGTCCCTGTCAAATGGTTTGAATCTATTATACAGGTGATGTCCCTGTCAAATGGTTTGAACTCTATTTATACAGGTGATGTCCCTGTCAAATGGTTTGAATCTATTTATACAGGTGATGACCCTGTCAAATGGTTTGAATCTATTATCAGGTGATGACCCTGTCAAATGGTTTGAATCTATTTATACAGGTGATGTCCCTGTCAAATGGTTTGAATCTATTTATACAGGTGATGTCCCTGTCAAATGGTTTGAATTATACAGGTGATGTCCCTGTCAAATGGTTTGAATCTATTTATACAGGTGATGTCCCTGTCAAATGGTTTGAATCTATTTATACAGGTGATGACCCTGTCAAATGGTTTGAATCTATTTATACAGGTGATGACCCTGTCAAATGGTTTGAATCTATTTATACAGGTGATGACCCTGTCAAATGGTTTGAACTATTTATACAGGTGATGCCCTGTCAAATGGTTTGAACTATTTATACAGGTGATGTCCCTGTCAAATGGTTTGAATCTATTTATACAGGTGATGACCCTGTCAAATGGTTTGAATCTATTTATACAGGTGATGACCCTGTCAAATGGTTTGAATCTATTTATACAGGTGATGACCCAGTCAAATGGTTTGATCTATTTATACAGGTGATGCCCTGTCAAATGGTTTGAATCTATTTATACAGGTGATGACCCTGTCAAATGGTTTGAATCTATTTATACAGGTGATGACCCTGTCAAATGGTTTGAATCTATTTATACAGGTGATGACCCTGTCAAATGGTTTGAATCTATTTATACAGGTGATGACCCTGTCAAATGGTTTGAACTATTTATACAGGTGATGTCCCTCTGGTTGCAAAATGGTTTGAATCTATTTATACAGGTGATGACCCTGTCAAATGGTTTGAATCTATTATACAGGTGATGACCCTGTCAAATGGTTTGACTATTTATACAGGTGATGACCCTGTCAAATGGTTTGAATCTATTTATACAGGTGATGACCCTGTCAAATGGTTTGAATCTATTTATACAGGTGATGACCCTGTCAAATGGTTTGAATCTATTATACAGGTGATGACCCTGTCAAATGGTTTGATCTATTTATACAGGTGATGACCCTGTCAAATGGTTTGAACTATTTCAACAGGTGATGACCCTCTAAAATAGTTTGACTCTATACAGGTGATGACCCTGTCAAATGTTTGAATCACACAGGTGATGACCCTCTAAAATAGTTTGACTCTATACCAAGGTGATGACCCTGCAAAATGTTTGACTATCTGTTCACACAGGTGATGACCCTCTAAAATAGTTTGACTCTTTAACAGGTGATGACCCTGTCAACTCATCTGTTCACACAGGTGATGACCCTCAAAAATAGTTTGACTCTATACAGGTGATGACCCTGTCAACTATCTGTTCACACAGGTGATGACCCTCTAAAATAGTTTGACTATCTGTTCACACAGGTGATGACCCTCTAAATAGTTGATTTGACACAGTTACCTCACATGTGAATGACCCTGTCAAATAGTTTGACTATCTGTTCACACAGGTGATGACCCTCAAAAATAGTTTGACTCTATACAGGTGATGACCCTGTCAACTATCTGTTCACACAGGTGATGACCCTCTAAAATAGTTTGACTATCTGTTCACACAGGTGATGACCCTGTCAAATAGTTTGACTATCTGTTCACACAGGTGATGACCCTGTCAAATAGTTTGACTATCTGTTCACACAGGTGATGACCCTGTCAAATAGTTTGACTCTATTTATACAGGTGATAATCCTGTTAACTAGTTTGATCTATACAGGTGATGACCACAAGTGATCAACCCATCTAAAATGTTTGACTATTTGTTCACACAGGTGATGCCCTGTCAAATGGTTTGATCTATTTGTTCACACAGGTGATGTCCCTGTCAAATGGTTTGACTCTATTTGTTCACACAGGTGATGACCCTGTCAAATGTTTGACTCTATTTATGTATCCTAACATGCTGTGATGACCCTGTCAAATGTTTGACTCTATTTGTTCACACAGGTGATGTCCCTGTCAAATGGTTTGACTCTATTTGTTCAGGTGAATCCTTCAATTTGACTCTACAGGTGATGTCCCTGTCAAATGGTTTGACTCTATTTGTTCACACAGGTGATGTCCCTGTCAAATGGTTTGACTCTATTTGTTCACACAGGTGATGTCCCTGTCAAATGGTTTGACTCTATTTGTTCACACAGGTGATGTCCCTGTCAAATGGTTTGACTCTATTTGTTCACACAGGTGATGTCCCTGTCAAATGTTTGACTCTATTGTTCACACAGGTGATGACCCTGTCAAATGGTTTGACTCATTTGTTCACACAGGTGATGTACCCTGTCAAATGGTTTGACTCTATTTGTTCACACAGGTGATGTCCCTGTCAAATGGTTTGACTCTATTTGTTCACACAGGTGATGTCCCTGTCAAATGGTTTGACTCTATTTGTTCACACAGGTGATGTCCCTGTCAAATGGTTTGACTCTATTTGTTCACACAGGTGATGTCCCTGTCAAATGGTTTGACTCTATTTGTTCACACAGGTGATGTCCCTGTCAAATGGTTTGACTCTATTGTTCACACAGGTGATGTCCCTGTCAAATGGTTTGACTCTATTTGTTCACACAGGTGATGTCCCTGTCAAATGGTTTGACTCTTTGTTCATACAGGTGATGTCCCTGTCAAATGGTTTGACTCTGTTCATACAGGTGATGTCCCTGTCAAATGGTTTGACTCTGTTCATACAGGTGATGTCCCTGTCAAATGGTTTGACTCTGTTCATACAGGTGATGTCCCTGTCAAATGGTTTGACTCTGTTCATACAGGTGATGTCCCTGTCAAATGGTTTGACTCTGTTCATACAGGTGATGTCCCTGTCAAATGGTTTGACTCTGTTCATACAGGTGATGTCCCTGTCAAATGGTTTGACTCTGTTCATACAGGTGATGTCCCTGTCAAATGGTTTGACTCTGTTCATACAGGTGATGTCCCTGTCAAATGGTTTGACTCTGTTCATACAGGTGATGTCCCTGTCAAATGGTTTGACTCTGTTCATACAGGTGATGTCCCTGTCAAATGGTTTGACTCTGTTCATACAGGTGATGTCCCTGTCAAATGGTTTGACTCTGTTCATACAGGTGATGTCCCTGTCAAATGGTTTGACTCTGTTCATACAGGTGATGTCCCTGTCAAATGGTTTGACTCTGTTCATACAGGTGATGTCCCTGTCAAATGGTTTGACTCTGTTCATACAGGTGATGTCCCTGTCAAATGGTTTGACTCTGTTCATACAGGTGATGTCCCTGTCAAATGGTTTGACTCTGTTCATACAGGTGATGTCCCTGTCAAATGGTTTGACTCTGTTCATACAGGTGATGTCCCTGTCAAATGGTTTGACTCTGTTCATACAGGTGATGTCCCTGTCAAATGGTTTGACTCTGTTCATACAGGTGATGTCCCTGTCAAATGGTTTGACTCTGTTCATACAGGTGATGTCCCTGTCAAATGGTTTGACTCTGTTCATACAGGTGATGTCCCTGTCAAATGGTTTGACTCTGTTTTATACAGGTGATGTCCCTGTCAAATGGTTTGACTCTGTTCATACAGGTGATGTCCCTGTCAAATGGTTTGACTCTGTTCATACAGGTGATGTCCCTGTCAAATGTTTGACTCTGTTCATACAGGTGATGTCCCTGTCAAATGGTTTGACTCTGTTCATACAGGTGATGTCCCTGTCAAATGTTTGACTCTGTTTATACAGGTGATGTCCCTGTCAAATGGTTTGACTCTGTTCATACAGGTGATGTCCCTGTCAAATGGTTTGACTCTATTTATACAGGTGATGTCCCTGTCAAATGGTTTGACTCTGTTCATACAGGTGATGTCCCTGTCAAATGGTTTGACTCTATTTATACAGGTGATGTCCCTGTCAAATGGTTTGAATCTATTTATACAGTGATGCCCTGTCAAATGGTTTGACCTGTGTTCATACAGGTGATGTGCCCTGTCAAATGTTTGACTCTATTTATACGAGGTGATGTCCTGTCATAATGATTTGCAACTCTATTCTATACAGGTGATGTCCCTGTCAAATGGTTTGACTCTATTTATACAGGTGATGCCCTGTCGAATGTTTGACTTTTTATACAGGTGATGACCGTCAAATGATTTGACTCTATTTATACAGGTGATATCCTGTCAAATGGTTTGACTCTATTTATCACCCGGTGATGACCCTGTCAATGTTTGTACTCTATTCAACAGGTGATGACCCTGTGACATGACGACATCTAATACAAGGTGAAAAACCACGTCAAAATTGGGACGTCTAGTTAGACGGTTAGTCTGTAAATGGTTTGCCAGCCTTTGCCGCTCATGGTGTGACCTCTGTCATGTTGAGTCTGTACCAGGGTGATGGGCACAGAGACAACTGCGACACTCATATGTCAAGACAGGCACACAAGATCTGGCTGTATTGTCCATGAGTGACAGTCATGGTCCACCCCCGAGTGCGCCTGGTACCCTGTCACACCATGACATCCATTCAGACAGGCAAAGATTGCGTACTTGGATGTGCTGTCACGTGGTGTTGGTGTGTATGTGTGTGAGTGGTAGGTTGTTTGTGTTGTGTGTGTGTGATATGTGTGTGTGTATGTGTGTGTGTATGGATGTGTGTGTGTGTGTGTGTGTTGTGTGTGAGTATGTTTGTGTTGATGGTGTGTGTGTGTGTGTGTATTGTGTGTGTGTATGTATGTGATGTGTGTTTGTATGTGTGTGTGTGTGTATTGTGTGTGGACCGTGTGTTTGTGCAGGCAAAGGAGTTTGCCAATTGATTGTGGCAAGTTGTAGTGGAGGCAAAGAAGACTTCCAGATGAATGATGTTCAACTTGATTCGGACATGCCCGCAAACATCTGTTTGTCAACCATGGCTTAAGCAAAGCAAATACGTAACCCTTTAACTCCCTCACCCTATACAACATATTCCTGCAAAGTTAACCCTTTGACTCCCTCACCCTGTCCACCAGCTTCCTGCACAGGAAGTTGGTGGATAGGGTGAGGGAAGTCAAAGGGTTAAGTTTTTGCAGTTGGTGGATAGGCTGAAGGAGTCAAAGGATTGAACTCCAAACGGCGAACTCTTCGCTGATGCTAGAAAGATTGCTATGGGACCAGCAGAGTGTTGATGTTGTTTTTTGTTGGTCTTCGTTCAGGTTACGATGTATGGAGGAGAGCAGCTTTCCCAGTCATTTGTCTCAAAGTTTGAATTCGCTTCTCTTGAGTCAGCAAGCCGTGTTCAAGTTTCAGATCCGTAGACAGGAAACTAGAGACACTGAGTGACTCGTTTTCAAACAGTCTGTGAGACACTGTGTGACTCGTTTTCAGACAGTCTGTGAGACGCTGAGTGACTCGCTTTTAAACAGTCTGTGAGACGCTGAGTGACTCGCTTTTAAACAGTCTGTGAGACGCTGAGTGACTCGCTTTCAAACAGTCTGTGAGACGCTGAGTGACTCGTTTTCAAACAGTCTGTGAAACACTGAGTGACTCGTTTTCAAACAGTCTGTGAGACACTGAATGACTCGTTTTCAAACAATCTGTGAGACACTGAGTGACTCGTTTTCAGTCTGTGAGACACTGAGTGACTCGTTTTCAAACAATATGTGAGACACTGAGTGACTCGTTTTCAAACAGTCTGTGAGACACTGAGTGACTCGTTTTCAAACAGTCTATGAGACACTGTGTGACTCGTTTTCAAACAATCTGTGAGACACTGAGTGACTCGCTTTCAGACAATCTGTGAGACACTGAGTGACTCGCTTTCAAACAGTCTGTGAGACACTGAGTGACTCGTTTTCAGACAATCTGTGAGACACTGAGTGACTCGTTTTCAGACAGTCTGTGAGACACTGAGTGACTCGTTTTCAAACAATCTATGAGACACTGAGTGACTCGTTTTCAAACAATATGTGAGACATTGAGTGACTCGTTTTCAAACAATCTATGAGACACTGAGTGACTCGTTTTCAAACAATATGTGAGACATTGAGTGACTCGTTTTCAAACAATCTGTGAGACACTGAGTGACTCGTTTTCAAACAGTCTGTGAGACACTGAGTGACTCGTTTTCAGTCTGTGAGACACTGAATGACTCGTTTTCAAACAATCTGTGAGACACTGAGTGACTCGTTTTCAAACAGTCTGTGAGACACTGAGTGACTCGTTTTCAAACGGTCTGTGAGACACTGAGTGACTCGTTTTCAAACAGTCTGTGAGACACTGAGTGACTCGTTTTCAGTCTGTGAGACACTGAGTGACTCGTTTTCAAACAGTCTGTGAGACACTGAGTGACTCGTTTTCAAACAGTCTGTGAGACACTGAGTGACTCGTTTTCAAACAGTCTGTGAGACACTGAGTGACTCGTTTTCAAACAGTCTGTGAGACACTGAGTGACTCGTTTTCAAACAGTCTGTGCTTGATGGTGAAGCTGATGATGCTGTGTCTGAAGATCTTGTTTAGTTTAGTTATTGCTATTGCAACCTTGATGCGAATTTTGGCTGTGTAACTGCCATCTGCAGACATTATTAAAAGTTAACGAATGACCCATTGATGGATTAACTGATTTGACTTATTTTCACGTCAGCACACACCTCGAGTGATATGGTCCAAGGGAAAATGGGTGAAGGGGATTCATTCAACTTTACACCGACACAACTAGAACAACAGTTGTGTAAAGATGGGCAGTAAGAAGGCCTCTTTTAACCCTTTGACTACCACACCCAATCCACCAACAGCAAAAACTTAACCCTTTGATCCCTTACCCTATCCACCAGCTTCCTGCAGGGAATCAAAGGTTAAGTTTTTGCCTTGCTAGCACGGTTGACAAAGCAGGATGCTGGTGGACAGGGTGCGGGAGTCAAAGGGTTAATGTAGTGCACCCTTTTGTTCAAACCCACAACTACTGGCACGTGAATCCGACGCTCTATCAACTGAGCTATTGAGACTGGCGCAAAGACATAAAAAGTATAAAATTTGTAACGTCTTTCAACTGGCGTCGCAAGACCCAACGATTGGTTTGGTTTGGTTCAGTTTTTACGTCAGCACCCACCTCTGGTGATATGGCCGACTTGGATAACCATCCCAGGGAAGTGGGGGAAGTGGAACCTATCTAATCCTATACCGACACCACCAGAACAACAATGATGTTAAGATGGGACAGTGAATTTGCCAGTTTTAATATAGCGCAGCCCAGGATTCGAACCCACAACCATTAGTATGTGAATCCGACGCTCAAACTAACTGAGCTACTAGAGCCTGCGCCCCCAATGCTTTGATTTGATTAAGTTTTTACGTCGACACCCACCTCAGGTGATATGGCCGACTTGGATAACCATCCCAGGGAAGTGGGGAAGTGGGACCTATCTAATTCTATACCGACACCACCAGAACAACAATGATGTTAAGATGGGACAGTGAGATGGCCAGTTTTAATGTAGCACACCCCGGGATTGGAACCCACAACCATTAGCATGTGAATGTGACGCTCAAACCATCTGAGCTGTTAGGGTCCGCGACCCCAATGCTGTGATTTGGTTCAATTTTTACGTCGACACCCAACTCAGGTGATATGGCCGACGGGGATAACCATCCCAGGGAAGTGGGGGAACCCACAACCATTAGCATGTGAATCCGACGGTTAAACCAACTGAGCTGCTGGATGACACAATGTCCTGTTTTGTTGAGTTTAAAGTCCTACCACTCTCAGAGTATATGAGGACTAGCTATAAGAATGTTACTTGAAGAAACCTTAAAATTTTTTGGTTGCATTGTGAGATACCGATGCTATTGTCGGATTCTTTGTTGAATATGATAACCTTATGTTTTTGTTTGTTTGTTCAGTTTTTACGTCGACACCCCTCAGGTGATATGGCCAACGGGGATAACCATCCCAGGGATGTAGGGGAAGGGGGACTTATCCAATCCTATACTGACACCTCCAGAACAACAATGATGTTAAGATGGGACAGTGAGAAAGCCAGTTTTAATGTAGCCCATCCCGGAACCTAATGGCTTCTATACTCTTTGCTATTATGGCGTTGTGCAGGTAAACGGAACGCTAATCGCCAGGACGAGCGGAAGCACGTTTGTGACACTGAACGCGGATAGGATGATCGTAGGCGTGAAGGGGCGCGTGCTGAGTGACGGAGAGGGAAGAGGCCCAGGGGTGGGGCCTGGCGCAGGCTCCTCTGACGGCTCTGGAGGTCAGTGTGTGTGTGTGTGTGTGTGTGTGTGTGTGTGTGTGTGTGGTGTGTGTGTGTGTGTACGTGTATGTATGTGTATGTGTGTATACATATATGTGTGTGTATATGTGTGTGTATGTGTGTGTATGTGTGTATGTGTATATGTGTGTATGTGTATGTGTGTGTGTTTGTGTGTGTGTGTGTGTGTGTGTGTGCATATGTGTGTTTGTATGAGTGTATGTTGTGTGTGTATGTGTGTGCGTGCGTGTGTGTGTGTATGTGTGTGTGTATGTGTGATGTACGTGCGTGCGTGCAAAAAATGTATTTTCTTCGTGATGTTTTTACTACTGGTGACCAGTAAACCCCGTCGTGATGATGATGTTGCTACTGCAGCGGGTTTATGCGCAAGTATAGTCTTTTGCCATGATCATTTCAGATCTTTTCCATCACATGCCATCTGCATTGTTAGTGCTTATAAAATTTATTTCGAGCGTGAAAACTGAAACACTCGCTTTTCTTGTGGGATTTCTGGTCCAAACGATACCTAGCCAGAGTTAAATGTGCAGTGGGTTTGTTGGGAGGATTGGGACCACACGGTGGAGCCTCAACCACTTTACGGATGTGTCATTCTGGGTGTTATTCAAATTTCCCTAAAGACTGGTTTGAGGCTGGCCTGTCTGACACAGAAGCTGTTATTTATGGCAAAAGAGAAACTCATCAGTTGAAAGAGAGACCCGTCATAAACAAAAATAAAAAAAATGCCGTTGCACTCAGAGTAGTAAGAAACAACACCCAGCAGACGGCAAAGCGCTGCGTAAACGAGTACTGGTAGACCCTGTACCAGGACATCCAGTCCGCCGAAAGCGGCTACGTGCAAGGTATGTATGTATAAGGGGATAAAGAAAACCTTCGGACCAACCACTAGCAAGACCGATCCTCTGAAGTCCAAAGACTGCCATATAATCAAAGACTGTGCCAAGCAGATGGAGAAGGTGGTCAGAGCACTACAGAACATTTTCACTTTACTGAAAACGCGGTCACTGATTCAACTCTTGCCAGTATCCCCCCCACCTTGCCTATCACAGATGAGCTGTAGTTACCTCCAACAGAGAACGAACGATAATTATGTGCTTGGTTTTTAGCTAGTGTCTTTTTGATTAGACTTGGTCCCCCGTGGATATATGGTTCAGTTTTTACGTCGACACTCACCTCAGATGATGTGGCCGACGGGGATAACCTCTTAGAGAAGTGGGGAAAGGGGGACTTATCTAATCCTATACTGACACCACCAGAACAACAATGATGTTAAGATGGGACAGTGAGAAGGCCAGTTTTAATGTAGCGCACCCTGGGATTCGAACCCTTAACCATTAGCATGTGAATCCGACGCTCAAACGAACTGGGCTACTGGGGCCCGCTTGGAGATGCTGGGGGCTCTTTCAGTATAAACAGTATCCCCACCTTCTGGAAATTCTGTGTTGGAAATTTTCTCTTTTCTGTCACTCTCTTTGTTTCTACCTTGGTTCTTTGTTTTCTGTCATTTCTTCCTGTTATTTTCTGCCTTGCTGGTCCTTTCACCTGTATGTGTTCGATAAAGTTTTTTGTACTTTTTCTTAGGATTGATAATTGAATATGTGTATTTAGTGCATTTTTGGCTCTAAGGAAATGAGATATGCGGAAGCAATTTTTGGTAATTGAGGCCCGTTTTTAATATATGTTTTAGTGTCCTCAGTTATGTTTGAATCTGCATTCAGGTATGTTTTTTAAATCTCCTGTGCGATAAATTGAACGGAGTGGACAGTGCCAGGGGCATTCTTTTAGATTAT
>JAPXFY010000027.1:20375961-20385961 GCA_030674185.1 Monoplex corrugatus | reverse complement strand
GGAGTGAAAGGGTTAAGAAGCATTCATTCATCCGGATAATTTCTATATGAGGGAGTCAAAGGGTTAAGTTTTTGCAGTTGGTGGATGGGGTGCGGGAGTCAAAGGGTTTTAACTGACCTTTTAGCTCAGCTGGTTCTAAGATCATGCTGATATCGATGGGGTTGTGGTGGGGTGGGGTTGGGGGTTGACCTCTGGCGGGTCATTTTCTAAGTGGCCCCAGTAGGTAAGATTCTAGTGACACCATGTTCATAACACAGGGATTGTGGATTCCACTCTGGATTGGCAGGGGTTTCTTTTTTTAACTGTCTTGGCTGGTTGGCTCTTTTGATAGAGTCGTGGACTACAAACTCCTATATCTCGAGTTCAGTCCACATTAACAACAAACAAAATCCAAAACAAGTGTGACTGCCCGCGTTCAAGCAAACGGGAACCAGAAAAACAAAAACAAAAAAACACGAAAAAAAAAAAACCGCGAAGACAAGACAAGACAAGACAAGACAAACGAAGAAACAAACAAACAACGGTCTAATTGTCAGTAATGCACGAGGTGCTTTCGTGCGAGTGTTCAGCTGACGCAGAGTCATTTGTGAGGAGAAAATCCTGCAGGATGGCTTTAAATTAAGCGCTTTTCTCTTGGCTTTGAGTCCTTGCAGATCGAGTAGTTTACCGTCAGAGCGGAAATGGATGTACACTCCCTCTGTCAAATTCTGTCACAAGGTTGTCAGCTTCCCTGTTACTTATAATAATTATTGATGCTTAGTTTAAAAAAAAAGTAATAACAATTCGTACATAACACATCGAAAATCTGAATTGTGCCAGTGAACGTTAAAAGTCTTTAATTGTGCCGGGTGCATTTTAGAAATGATTAATTGTGTCTTGTGCATGTCAGGAGTTTTTAACTGTGCCAGTGCACGTCAAATTTCTTAACTTATGCCTCGTGCACGTCATGATTCTCTATAATTATGTCTTCAACCCTCATGGGAATACCGGGGGTGCTTTCAGTATAAATAGTATCCCCACTTTCAGGAAAGTCTGTGCTAGAAATTTCCTCTTTTTGTCACTCTCTTTGTTTCTGCTTCTTCTTTTGCTTTCTGTCATTTCTTCCTAACATTTTCTGCCTTGCTGGTCCGTTCACATGTATGTCTTCGATAAAGTCTTAGGTACTTTCTCTTGGGATTGATAATTGGGTACATGTTCTAGGTACATTTTTAGCCCTAGGGAAATGTGATATGCAGAAACAATTTTAGATAATTTAGGCCAGTTTTTACATAGGTTTTAGTGTCCTTAGTTATGTTCAAATTTGTATTCAAGTTAATTCTTTTAAATCTCCTGTGTGATAACTTGGGCGGAGTGGACAGGGGCATCTCCTTAGATTATGTGCACGAATGCATTGATATGTGAACTTAATTTTCTTAAGTATTGTGTGTGTTTTGATACAGTTATAGCCCTGATAAGGCTCTACGCAGGCGGCTGGGCTTTAAACAAAAATATCAATAACACCCT
This sequence comes from Monoplex corrugatus, assembly GCA_030674185.1. Lineage (NCBI taxonomy): Eukaryota > Metazoa > Mollusca > Gastropoda > Littorinimorpha > Ranellidae > Monoplex > Monoplex corrugatus. The sequence goes on along the minus strand of JAPXFY010000027.1, from coordinate 20,384,458 downwards.
GCACCCTAAAAACCTTGTTTTCTCATTTGTGACGAGTGCACACAGAAACTCCCTCTTGTGCAAATTCATGTCCCATTAGCTGTTTTGCCGGAGGACATGAAATTAGCTTTCGATCATCCATATCTATGTTTTCAGTCAGTTCAATATCGTATGTCAAATTAAGGTCTATTCACTCACCCTGGTAACGTCAGTCCAATGTGTAGATAGCATGAGAGCGCACAACAGGATCTGACAGAGCGTATTCAGTATCCGGTAAAGATTTTTATAAACTTGAAGGCTCAGGGAGTGAGACGGTAGTGACCTCAATTTTTCCCGAGGTCAGGATTTTGAATGCCAGTCTCCTCTCCTTTGCTGATTTATATTCGATATGCACTCTGGTTAAATGCAAGTGTGCTCCTGGGTCCTGATATCATAATTATGTAATGTCTCGTGCAGGGTCAGTGAACGGTATAACTGCCGCTGGTCAGTCTTACTGCACATGCCGGTGCCTGGGTCGTGCAACTATCTGTAGTTAGCAGTTGATCGAGCTGTGAATGGGTATCTATCCTGGGTCGGGGAATCTAAAGATCATAGAAGAAAATAGGACGCATACTTAAAAATCTAGTCCAATACATGTTAAAATGTCAATAATCACCTGATTGCTAAAGGTTTACGGGAGAGTGGTGACACCTTGTGTCGTTGCGGGCAAATTTATGCGGAACGCGTATGAGAGTGTTTGAGTGTACACAAAGTAGAAACTGCAAGTACTGAATGAGCGTCAGTGTGACATCTTTTTTCAAGAAGCAAACTCAGTCAAATATCAGCAAGCAACCCTCCTGAAGCACCCAAGTATACCTATGGAAACCCAAACTATCAACAAGCAAACCTCCTGAAGTACCCAAGCATACCTATGGAAACTCAAACCATCAACAAGCAAACCTCCTGAAGTACCCAAGCATACCTATGGAAACTCAAACCATCAACAAGCAAACCTCCTGAAGTACCCAAGCATACCTATGGAAACTCAAACCATCAACAAGCAAACCTCCTGAAGTACCCAAGCATACCTATGGAAACCCAAACTATCAACAAGCAAACTCCTGAAGTACCCAAGCATACCTATGGAAACTCAAACCATCAACAAGCAAACCTCCTGAAGTACCCAAGCATACCTGTGGAAACCTTCACCATCAACAAGCAACCCTCCTGAAGCACCCAAGCATACCTGTGGAAACCCAAAGCATCATACCTATGGAAACCCAAAGCATCATACCTGGGGAAACCCAAAGCATCATACCTATGGAAACCCAAGCATCGTACCTATGGAAACCAAAGCATCATACCTGTGGAAATCCAAACCATCATACCTATGGAAATCCAAACCATCATACCTATGGAAATCCAAACCATCATACCTATGGAAATCCAAACCATCATACCTGTGGAAATCCAAACCAGCGTGTGATATATTTTTTGTCACCTGCCAGCAATGCCAGTCAACCAGCCAGCCCTGCAAGCCCACAACGTCAGAGTACTCAAGCTTCACAGCCAGAAGAGGACTACGCCGGCGTTGGAGTGATGCAGTCTCAGACACGTTCCGTGCCCACAGAATGACGCCGATTAAGGCCTCCCGTCTTGACGCAGATCGCTAACGTCATCTCCTTGAACACCTTCCCGGTAAAAGCGGTTGGACAAAAGAAGGAAAGGAAAGACAAATTATAAGCGCTAATTGAGACATGGACCTTCGCTGCGTTCAGACAAGCCCTTATTTTTTTCATATTTTTATTGTTTAACCGTTTGACTCCCGCACCCTATACCACCGATCTGCAAAACATTGAAGCTGGTGGATAGAGTGTCGGGAGTCAAAGGGTTAAGTTTTTGCTTTGCTTGCATGGTTGGCAATGCAGGATGCTGGCGGAGTTAAAGCTCAGTCGACTGCGCAGTCATATCAGGGCAAAAGCCAAATTAAAACATCACAATATCTAATTGAAAACCCCCCAGCAACAACAAACAACTGGAAAAATAAAACAAACTTAGAATACATATTGAATCATTTGCGCACATAATCTATTTATTTGCCCCTGGCACTGACCTTTCCGCCTAATTTATTACCAGAGGATTAAAAACAAACAAACAAACTTGAATTCATATGTAAACATAACTAAGGACACTAAAACATATACAGAAACTGGCATAAATTACCTAAAAGCGCTTCTGCACATTACATTTCTTTGGAGTCAAAAATGCATTTAATACATGTTCCCAATTATCAGTCCTAAGAAAAGGGAGTGACAGAAAAGAGGAAATTTCTAGCACGGAATTTCCAAAAGGTGGGGATATTATTTATACTGAAAGGGCCCCCGGCATCTCCCCCTGCTCCCCCCCCCCCCCCCCCCCATTTGAAACGAACTCTTGTCAACAAATGAATGAGAAAGTGCGACGGAATATCCTATACTCTGCCTTACCTGTCACCTTTAAAACTGCAAACATTTCTTTATTGTATCCCTTCTCCGCTTTCTCCCCACCCCACCCCCATCCTCTCTGTCCGTACCTGTATTACCTTTCCTGCAAATATATGAACCGTTCTCTTTCAAGAGAATACTGAAGTGTTTGCGGTCATTCTAGTTCAGTGCAATCATACTGTCGTCTGCACCGCTTTCCCAATCGTAAGCACGGATCTATGGAACAGTCTAGATGAGTGTCAGCTACAACACCTGCAGTGTCTGCAATTCACTTCCTTAATGCATGCGCTGATCTTTCTTTTTGTTCGACGAGCAGTGCAATTTGCCGACGAGGGAATTCGTGTGGAACGTGCGATAATGTCTCCTGTAAGCCTGTAACGTCACAAAGCACTTTAATACATGTAATAAGCTTCACAGTCAGAGGAGTTGGTTTATGATTTCTCCGAAATTGTATGCATTCATATCCGTTTCAATGATGACTAATGTTTTGCAATGGGTTTTTTTTTACATTCTGCGTTGGTTTCTTTCTTTCAAAAGAGGGGGGGGGGGGGGTTCGTTTGTTGTTTGTTTGTATCTTGCTGTACCATCTTCTGCGTCGCTTGTTTTTCACTACCCCCAGGCCGCTCATTTCAGCTGTCCATCACCCCTCTAAACACGTCAAAACTGAGGCCATCACGAGAGGAGGCCATGGCCCATGTTCTAGAAATTTCCTCTTTTCTGTCACTCCCTCTGTTTCCTTGCTCTTTTGCTTTCTGCCATCTGTTCCTGTCATTTTCTGCCTTGCTGGTCCATTCACCTGTATGTGTTCTACATACTATCTTTTAGGACTGATAATTGGGTACCTGTATTAAATGCGTTTTTGACTCCAAAGAAATGTGAAGTGCAGAAGCACTTTTAGGTAGTTTGTGCCAGTTTCTGCATCTATATGATTTTATTCACAAGGCAAATTTTCAGAATGAAATTGGGGTTTCTTTTCCGGGAAGACTTTCTCACCATTTTCTGTTTAAGTATATTTGTTGTGTATCTTTGTGAGTGGATTTTCTGTTCAATATTGCCCTGTCTTCGCTGCTTCAGTTTTTTTCACGCTAATTGTAAGCTGCTCACGCACGCGCGCACGCGCACGCGCACACACACACACACACACACGTACACACGCACGCACACACACACACGTACACACGCACGCACACACACACACACGCACACACACACACACACACAACACACACACACACACGTACACACACACACACACACACACACACACACACACACGCACACACAAAACCAGAATATCACTGAAGATATAGTGGAGAGGGGAGGTAATAACGTCCAAGTTCAGCCATGATTCGAACCCCGTACCTGTGGTTTTTCTCGCTTTCCAGATGGTTGCTTGATTCACTGAACCTCGCTCCACAAGACTGTCAGTGTTCTTGGCAATGTTTACACACACACACACACACACACACACACACACACACACACACACACACACACACACACACACACACACACACACACACACACACACACACGCACGCAGAAGAGAGAGAGGGAGAGAGAGCGAGGGGAGACACATGAACACGCTCACACATACAGTAAAGAAAGAAAGAGAGAGAGAGAGAGAGAGAGAGAGAGAGAGAGAGAGAGAGAGAGAGAGAGACTCATGAACACGCTCACACATACACATACATTATAAGTAAATGCATATTCATATATGCATTATTCTTAAGTGGCCTGTCAGAAGAGCAATACAGCAACAACAGAGAATTCACAACTGCCAGTGCGAAGGGTTTTTAAGGAAATAACGTTTAGATACATCACTACAGGATTTCTACACACAGAAACACACAGACACACACAGACCACACACAGACACACACACACACACACACACACACACACACACCACACACACACACACAACATACACACACACACACACACACACACACACACACACTCCTCTCTCTCTCTCTCCTGTCTGTCTGTCTCTCTGGCACACACACACACACACAAGCATACGTACATATATGTAAGTTCGTATACATGTATGTATGTGCGTATGTATGTATGGCATGCATGTATATATGTAACCACACATGAAAAACAACAACACAACAACGGCAACATTTACAACAACAACAACAACAACAACAACACACACACACACACACACACACACACACACACACACACACACACACACACACACACACACACACAGAGGCACAGTGTACAAGCAGATAAATTGTATCTGCAATACACAAATACCTGTTAAACGTTCATACATAAACTTCACTGTGCACTTTATTTAAAGTGAATTATTCTTTTTCTCACACTGGACCCAGCAGCAGGGAAGTTTCAGCCTTTTTTCTCTAATTTTTGTATCTGGTGTTTGTTTGTTTGGCCGAAAATTTGCGCCTGTCTTGTCTTGTATTAAATACGCGTTCTTATTCTTCTTTCGTGTTTTTTTTTCTTCTGGTTCCTGTTTGCTTGAACGCGGGCAGTCACACTTGTTTTGAATTATTGTTATTTGTCTGTCTGTTTCTGAAGTGCCTGGTATAAAAAGCACTTTTGGTAAAAAAAAAAATTACTTTACATTTCTGAGAAGAGCAATTAGCTTTTAATTATATGGACATTTTTAAAATGGCTTAAAGAACGTTATTATTGTCATGCAACATTCGTACGGGACAGCCAGTTTAGGGTATGTCTCAGACTGTATTAACATACTTGGCAGTATTGTCTGCCACATAATAAGGAAGTACCACTTGTTTAGCTGGCTGGGACTACATACTGATCTTCTGAGAGTGTTTTTACGGACAAGGAAGTACCAGTTTATACAATTATGTACTTGACTATAGACGTGTATGTACTTGTAAAATGAGTGTGTATGTACTTTGTAAAGTTGGTGAGTGTGTATGTACTTTGTAAAGTTGGTGAGTGTGTATATACGTGTTAATGAGTGTGGATGCACTTAAAAATTTAGTGTGTATCTACTTGTATTTGTAAAGTTCGTGAGTGTGTATGTACTTATAAAGTTAGTGAGTGTGCACATACTTCGTAAAGTTAGTGGGTGTGTCTGTATGTACTTGTAAAGTTGGTGAGTATGTACTTGTAACATTAGTGGGTGTTTATGTACTTGTAAAGTTAGTGAGTATGTATGTACTTGTAAAGTTTGTGAGTGTGTATGGACTTATAAAGTTAATGAGTGTGTATGTGCTTTGTAAAGTTAATGAGTGTGTATGTACTTGTAAAGTTAGCGGGTGTACATGTACTTGTAAAGTTAGTGAATGTGTACATACTTGTAAAGTTAGTGAATGTATATGTACTTTGTAAAGTGAGTGAGTTATGTACGTACTTGTAAAGTTAGTGAATGTATATGTACTTTGTAAAGTGAGTGAGTTGTGTACGTACTTGTAAAGTTAGTGAATGTATATGTACTTTGTAAAGTGAGTGAGTTGTGTACGTACTTGTAAAGTTAGTCTTATGTACTTTGTGAAGTTAGTCAGTGTGCATGTAATTGTGAAGTTAATGAGATGTGTATGTACTTGTAAAATTAGTGAATGTGTATGTACTTGTAAAGTTAGGTGTGTATGCACTTGTGAAGTTAGTGTGTGTGTATGTATCTGTAAAAGTAGTGTGTATGTACTTGTAAAATTAGTGAATGTGTATGTACTTGTAAAGTTAGTGTGTATGCACTTGTGAAGTTAGTGTGTGTGTATGTACCTAGTACTGTAAAGTAGTGTGTATGTACTTCCCCTGTGCGATTTATCGGAACGGGATGGTCAGCGTCAGGGGCATCTCCTTAGATTATATGCGCGGTATACATTGATATGTGTACTTATACTCTTTTCCTTTTTTTTCCCCGTTGAAGTATGGTGTATGTTTTGAAACGATTATAGCCCTGATATGGCTCTACGCAGTCGGCTGGGCTTTAAACAACAATAATAACAACAAAAAATCCCCTGTGCGATAAAATGGACGGAGTGGTCAGCGACAGGAGCATCTCAAATTATATGCGCGAATGCATTGGTGTGTGAACTTGATTTGCTTTTCCTTTTTTTCTCCTGTTGAAGTGTTGTGTGTTTTGAAACGGTTATAGCCCTGATATGGCTCTACGCAGTCGGCTGGGCTTTAAACAGAAAATACCAATAACAATAAAAACACGTATATTTGTCCTGTTTAGGAGAATACGAATATTCATTCGTATAGCTGACACGAATATTTATTCTGTTCAACGCAGGACGAATATTTATTCTGTGTTAGTGAACACGAATGTTTATTCTGTTTGGAATTTAAAAACACAAATAGTCGTTTTGTTCAGCAATGCGGTCCCAGTAGCTCAGTCGGTTTGAGCATCGGATTCACATGCTAATGGTTGTGGGTTCGAGTCCCGGGGTGCGCTACATTAAAATTGGCCTTTTCATTGCCCCATCTTAACATCATTGTTGTTCTGGTGGTGTCGGTATAGCATTAGATAAGATCCCCCTTCCACCACTTCCCTGGGATGGTTATCCTCGTCGGCCATATCATCCGAAGTGGGTGTCGACGTAAAAACTGAACAAATCAATCAGTCAGTCAATTTGTTCAGCAGGACACAATCTTTAATCTGCATGGAATCTAAAGATTTTCCTGTTTTCATTTTCGAGAAATCTGTATCCAGTGATTTTGATATTCCTCTGACGTTGGGACACTCAGTCCACCATTTTAAGCGTACGTGTACAGCAGGAAAACTTTTCATCCAGATAAATGAACAACATAATCGGTAGCTCTGCAAGGCCATCTGAGTGGATTCACAGTTTAACCCTATGACTCTCTTGCACCATATCCACCAGCTGCAAAAACTTAACCCTTTGACTCCCTCACCCTATCCACCAACTTCCTGCATGAAGCTGGTGGATAGAGTGAGAGAGTCAAAAAGTTAAGTTTTTGCTTTGCTAAGTCAACAAACAAAGCCAGAACAAGATTTAGGCAGCCGAGATGTGGTTTGTAAGAAGGATGTTGAGAGTTCCATGGACAGCAAAGAAAACAAACGAGACAGTCTTGATGGAGGCAGACACAATAGATCATTCAAAAGGAAGATTAGGAAAAGGCAGGCAACATTCATATGCCATTTTATGAGGAAAGGGGAATTGGAACACCTGGTCACAACGGGAAAGCTGGAGGGAATGAGAGCACCGGGTAGACCCAGGGAGAAGATACTAGACGGACTTCAGAGTGGCTGAAGACAAAGAGGGTGGAAGAGATGCTTGAGGCAACAAGAGATAGAGACAGATGGAAGTCCATAATCACCAACGCCATGCGGCAAGGCACGTGATGATGATGATGCTGAACATGGTTCGACGTTGCAGGATGCTAGTGGACACGGTGCAGGAGTCAAAAGGTTAAGCCAACCAAGATTACATTACATTTGCATCGAATGAGAGAATTCCCTCCCCCGACCCCCAACCCCTTCCTCCCCCTCCCCCCCTACCACCAAATGACGTATCTCGATATAAAGTCACATATAAGGACTATTCACACATTCCCCACATTCTCATTCTTGGTTAACCCTTTGACTCCCGCACCTTGTCCACCGGCATCCCGCATCGTCAAGCATGCTGGCGAAACAAACATTTAACCCTTTGACTCCTCACCCTTTCCACCACCTTCTTGCAGGAAGTATAACATTAAGTATGCGTACCGTCTTGGCAAAACAAAAACTTAATCCTTTGACTCCTTCACCCTTTCCACCGACTTCTTGCAGGAAGTATAACATTAAATATACGTACCGTCTTCTCTTCTCCTTTCTCTCTATCCCTTCGCCCCCCCCCCCCTCTCTCTCTCTCTCTCTCTCTGGATCTTCGTTCCTGTCTCCCACCCCCTATCTCTTCTCCGCAGGAAGCTGGTGGAAAGGGTGAGGGAGTCAACGGGTTAATGTTTTTGCAATAGATGATGGATAGGGTATGGGAGTGAAAGGGTTGATAGCGGCATGAACGATCTTGTTATTTTCTATGGCTCAACCCTCAGTGAAACAGGCAAATGGAAAGAGACTTCAAACAGGCTTGTTTGAT
>JAPXFY010000027.1:20338461-20363461 GCA_030674185.1 Monoplex corrugatus | reverse complement strand
ATCTTAACACAGACAGACAACACACACCCACAAGCAACGTTCATCATCATCATCATCATGTGCCCTGCCGCATGGCGTTGGCGATCATGACCCTCCAGATGTATCTATCCCTTGTTGTCGCAAGCACATCTTCCACCCTCTCTGTCTTCGGCCACCCTGCAAGTTCATCCAATATTTTCTTCCTGGGTCTACCAGGTGCTCTCTTTCCCTCCACCTTTCCTGTTGTGACCAAGTGTTCTAATTCCCCTTTCATCATAAAATGTCCTATAAATGTTGCCTGTCTTTTCCTAATCTTCCTTATCAATGATCTTCTTGTGTCTGCCTCCATCAAGACTGTCTCGTTTGTTTTCTTTACCGTCCATGGAACTCTCAACATTCTTCTTAGAAACCACATCTCAACTGCCTCAATCTTAAACAAAAACCAGAAGAACAAGAAAATCAATGTAAGCGCATCTCCAACAAGACAACACAAAACAAAACAAGCGCAAATTTTCGGCCAACTAGCCTTTGTCAAGCGCGAACGCACGGTCACAGACAAATCACAGACACCAAACAATGGATAATAAAAACGGGACTAAAAACTTCCCTGCCGCCTCGTCCAGTGATCTCTTACCCACTGGACGAGGCGGCAGGGAAGTTTTTAGTCCCGTTTTTATTATCCATTGTTTGGTGTCTGTGATTTGTCTGTGACCGTGCGTTCGCGCTTGACAAAGGCTAGTTGGCCGAAAATTTGCGCTTGTTTTGTTTTGTGTTGTCTTGTTGGAGATGCGCTTACATTGATTTTCTTGTTCTTCTGGTTTGTGTTTGCTTGGGCGCAGGCAGTCACTCTTGTTTTGGATCTTGCCTCAATCTTGTTCTGGCTTTGCTTGTTGACTGTCCACGCCTCACAACCGTAAGCAAGCTACTGCGTTCAATCTCACAAACAAACAAACAAACAAAATCGCAACATGGAATGTGAGGACATTGCTGTAACATTCATGGTGACCCCAACTTGCCCTCACTTCCGCTGTGTTGAAACAGGCGGGGTGGACGTGCTGATCTCTAATCTGGGACAGTCGGTCAGCAGTTATGAGGGAGGCTACTCCAACGCTTTGCTGGTCACGACCATCAGCAACTCACGCTCGTGGAGACCCTCCACTGACAACACCAACCAGTACATAGAGCTACGGCTGCCCAGCCAAGGCCGTTATTACGTCACTGGCCTGGAGACGCGAGGCGGCGTCACCGACAATCAGTACGTCACGAAGTACGCCGTGCAGATTTACGATGAATCGGCACAGAACTGGGTGAGTTACGTTTTGAGTTTTTGACCTACACACACACAGACACACACACACACACAGACACAGACACACACACACACACATGTATATATACATATATATATATATATATGTGTGTGTGTGTATGTGTGTATTTATGTATATGTATTTATATATGTATGTAAATCTCTCCTCTCTCTCTCTCTCTCTCTCTTTATATATACATACACGTATGTGTGTATGTGTATTTATGTATATGTATGTATGTACATATGTATGTATGTATGTAAATATGTATATATATCTCTCTCTCTCTCTCTCTCTTTCTCTCTCTCTGTGTCTCTCTGTCTCTCTCTGTCTGTCTGACTCACTCTCTTTCTCTGTCTCTGTCTGTCTGACTCTCTCTCTCTCTCTCTCTCTCTCTGTGTCTTGATGATTTTTCTTCTTCTGTATTTTATATATGCAGTGCTCTGCAAGGGTCCTGTGGGCTGATACCTATCTAGGTCTACTGAACTGCCGGCCAGCCATCTGCAGCCTTTTCTTCTTCTTCCTTTATTCATTTATTTATGTATCTATTTATTTATTTATTTATTTATTTATCATTATTGTTATTATTATTACTGTTGTTGTTGTTATCATTATTATTATTGTTGTTGTTGTTGTTAATGTTGTTGTTACTATCATTACTATTATTTTTTTTATTTTATTATCATTATCATTGTTATTGTTATTTATTACATTATTATTATTATTGTTACTATTATTACTATTATTTTTTTATATCATTATCATTGTTATTGTTATTTATTATATTATTATTATTATTATCATCATCATCATCATTATTATTATCATTATGATGATGATTATGATTACTATTATCGTTACTGTTTCGCTTTTCCCCCACTGGGTTGCCGGGGCTCTTTCAGTATAAATAGTATCCCCACCTTCTGGAAATTCTGTGCTAGAGATTTCCTCTTTTCTCTCACTCTCTTTGTTTCTTTCTTCCTCCTTTGCTGTCTGTCATTTCTGTCTATGATTTTCTACCTTGCTGGTCCATTCACCTGTATGATTTCGATAAAGTCTTAAGTATTTTCTCATAGGATTGATAATTGGGTACATGTGTTAAGTGCGTTTTTGGCTCTATGGATATGAGATATGCGGAAGCAATTTTAAGTAATTTATGCCCGTTTTATATATATGTTTTAGTGTCTTTGGTTATGTTTTTTAACTCCCCTGTGCGATAAATTGGACGGAGTGGTCAACGACAGGGGCGTCTCCTTGGATGTGTGTGCGGGTGCATTGATATGTGTACTTAATTTTCTTTTCCTTTATTTTTTCCTGTTGAGGTATTGTGTATGTTTTGAACTGGTTATAGCCCAGATATGGCTCTAGGCAGTCGGCTGGGGTTTAAACAACAATAACAATAAAACAATTTCGCTTTGTCTTGCTCAGAGGTCTTTGTTCTGTTTGGTTTTGTGTTTTATACCAGGCTTTTTTAATTTTTTATCTTAACCTGGTTGTCGTTTTTGACGTGGTACTAGCCCTGATACGGCTCTAGTAGTCGGCTGGGCTATAAGCAATATGAACGTGAACTTTGTACCAGGTGGTTTGTTCTGTTGAGTGAAAGGTCTACTCTCTCTCTCTCTCTCTCTCTGTTCCTTTCTCTCTCTCTCTGTTCCTTTCTCTCTCTCTCTCTGTTCCTTTCTCTCTGTTTCTGTCTCTATGTTTCTGTCTCTCTGTCTCTCTCTCTCTTTCTCTCTTTCTCTCTCTTTCTCTCTTTCTCTTCTTTCTCTCTCTCTTTCTTCTTTCTCTTCTTTCTCTCTCTCTTTCTTCTTTCTCTCTCTCTGTGTCTCTGTTTCTTTCTCTCTCACCTTCTTTCTTTCTCTCTCTCTCTCTCTCTCTCTCTCTGTCTTTCTCTTTCTCCCCTCCTCTCTCTCCCTCTATTTTTCTCTTTGTCCTCAGCTTTGCAGGGGAGACAATCCCTGTCTAGGAGCTGTGACAATCCACCAACAGTTGCCTTTCTTCGTAGTCGGTCTCTGACATTCATTCTCATTTTGCAACTTTTCGTTTCAATTGTAGGCAGGTATGCAGATTAGCAACGGCAACTTTGAAAACTGGCTTTTATTCAAATAACTTCAACTGTTGGGAAGCAAAAGTACCCGGTATCACACTCATTACCTCTCTGTAAGCAAATGCGCGTGTGCGTTACGTGTACGCGTGCGTGTGCACGTGCACACGTGTGTGTGCGTGTGCACGTGCACGTGCACATGTGTATGTGTGTGCGCGTGCACTCTCACATACATTCGTGCTCGTGTGTGTGTAATAAACTGAAAAGAATCTTCATTAAATCTTTCTTTTCGAGGGTAACAGACGAGCACTTTTGGTTTTCATTTGCCCCAAGGCGAGAGGGGAACAGAGAGAGAGAGAAAGAGAGAGAGAGAGAGAGAGAGAGAGAGAGAGAGAGAGAGAGAATGCACGTACGTGTGTGTATGTATGTGCGCGCGCGTGCGTGCATGTGTGTGTGTGCGTACGTGTGTGTGTGCGTGCGTGCGTGTGCGTGCGTACTGTGTGTGTGTGTGTGTGTGTGTGCGCGTGCGTGCGTGCGTGCGTGCTGGCGTGCGCACAGTGTATGCACATGTATGTTTTACCACCGTGGGGATGGCAGAGCTCTTAGAGTATAAAAAGTATTCACACTCTCTCGAAATTTTGCGCTAGACATTTCCTCTTTTCTGTCACTCTGTTTCTGGTGTGCTCCATTGCTTTCTGCCATGTTTTCCTTTCTGATTTTTACCTTGCTGGTTCATTCATCTGTATGTCTTCCATAAAGTCTCACATGTTTTATCTATTGGGATTTGGGTACATGTAATACTTGCATTGTAGATTTAACGAAATGTGGACTGCTGAGTGGCAATTTTAGGTAGTACAGGCTAGTTCTCGATGCATGTTTATGCCTTTGTTTTCAGGACTTTAAAAAAAAATTTTTTTTTATTAAACCCCCTGGTGATAAATTCGGTAGAATGGCCAACGCAAAGGGTATATTCTGACATTATTTGTGTGAACGTAATGATTTGTGTACTTCATTTTCCATTCCAGGTTTTTATTTTTTCCAGGCTCATCTGTGTGTTTAGACGTGTCTTTTGTTGGGATGGTCATAGCCTTGATATGGCTAAGAGAGTCAACTGGGCTTTAAACACTATAACTACTACTACTACTACTACTACTACTACTACTACTACTACACTACTACTATACTATATACTATTATTATTATTATTATTATCATAATTATTATTATTAACAACAACAATAGTAATAGTGATGACAATGATGATGAAGGCAATGATGAAAATAACATGATAATAATAAGAGAAGCAATAACAACAAAGGCCATAAGTATAACAACAATGATGGTGCATAAAAATGATAATAACTGATGATGATGACTGATGATGATGATGATGATAATGATCGTCATCATCATCATCATCTCATCATCATCATCGTAACCACCTCGTATGCATGTACGTATTTTCCGTACGTCTTTCCTCTCATGCCTGTGTGTTTCCTTGTGGTATTTTCAGAGAAAGATGCTGGATTCTGACCACAACGATGATATACCTGGCAATACGGACATGTCAGGTGTGGTGAAGAGATACCTGTCTTATCCCATACAAACCTCCAAGGTCCGCATCTTTCCGGTCACCTGGTTTGGTTCCATCGCCATGACGGCCAGACTTTACGGATATGCTGCACGTGAGTTATGATAATGATGGTGATGATGATGATGATGATGATGATGATGATGATGATGATGATGGTGATGATGTGGTGGTGGTGGTGATGATGATAACAATAATAAAAATAAATAATAATAATAACAACAACAATAATGATGATGATGATAATAATAATAACAGTAATATAATAATAATAATGATGATAATAATAATAACGATAGTAATGATAATAATAATAATAGTAATAATAATAATGATATTGATAATAATAATAATGACAGCGACGACAACAACAATAACAACAACGACAACAATAATAAAAAGAAGAAGAAGGAGGAGAGAAATAATACAATATATGTTGAACATAAGACCAATATATTGTATTATTTCTCTCCTCTCTCATAGTTGTGTGTAGGGTAGTTGCAGAGTATAAAGGTAGGCTTGGGCGCTCCTTTTTTGAGGAGTGTTCTGAGCTTACGGTTTTTGTGCTTTGTATCTGCTTCTATGCTAGCTGAATGGGTAGCGCAAACTATGTTAGATTTGAGAAGTTCAACAACATGGGAGATAATTTCTACATGACTCTCAAGAGTTATGTCCTTTGGTTGATATTATAAAAATTCTCCCTGCTTCCCTCTTATTTCTTTGGTATTACCTATATGCCTTGGAAGCAACCCTGTATATGTTCTGTCTTGTCTATGTGTGTGTGTTTGGTCAGTTCAAGAATAAAAGACTGTCAATCTTGAACATAAGACCAATATATTGTATTAATTTCTCTCCTCTCTCATAGTTGTGTGTAGGGTAGTTGCAGAGTATAAAGGTAGGCTTGGGCGCTCCTTTTTTGAGGAGTGTTCTGAGCTTACGGTTTTTGTGCTTTGTATCTGCTTCTATGCTAGCTGAATGGGTAGCGCAAACTATGTTAGATTTGAGAAGTTCAACAACATGGGAGATAATTTCTACGTGACTCTCAAGAGTTATGTCCTTTGGTTGATTTCATTATGTTATTACGATTATGATTATCATATCGTCATTGTTATCATGTGTTCCTCAATTTAAGTAATTTCAAAGGATATTTTAAAAGAAGAAAAAACAAACAAATGTGAATAATGTTTTTCTTATCAAAGAAAAGGATAGATCTATTTAAACAAGGAAAGTAAACGAAGAAAAATAACAGCATGGTCAAACCTTGATGTGTGTATGTTTGTTTGTTTGTGTCTCTGTGTGTGTGTGTGTGTGTAGTTGGATTTGTATTCAGGTGTGTTTTTTTTAAAATCCCTGTGCGATAAATTGGACGGAGTGGTCAGCGCCAGGGGCATCTCCTTAGATTATGTGCACGAATGTATTGATATGTGTACTTAATTTTCTTTTCCCTTGTTTCCAGTTCAAGTATTTTGTATGTTTTGAAAAGGTTATAACTCTGATATGGCTCTACACAGTCGGCTGGGCTTCAAACAACAATAACAGTAACAGTATTAACTCATATTGTACATAGTGTGAAATACAGAACCGTTTTACTTTTTGTCACAGAGACAAACAAACAAAAAATAAATTGAGGATCCAAATTAACTTGCCCACACCCCTCCCCCTTTCAGAACCAGACTAACAATGTAATGACATGTTTACAGATGCAGTCGGTACGCTATTTCTGCAACCAACAAAATAGGCCAATACCATATGAAATAATAATACGTTTTATCAAAATGATCCCATCCCACTAACTTTTTTTCAGGATCATTGCATTCAGGGAGGTTACCTTTGTGCTCACCTTTTGTTTTCTTTCTTTCTTTTTTTTTTCGTCCCATTTTCTACTCCACCTTAATGGCTACAGAAGCTGGAACAGTTTTTACAGTGCGATGATGATGATACCTATGAAGATGATAATCATGATGCCATGGAGTTCCATCAAGGATTGAGACTACGTGACAGGGCTGTACTCTGTACGCATATTATCATAATATATCCTACTGTCAACCAGGCCCGAGAGATACAGACACCTGCGGTGCTGGTCAGAAGATTTGAGCAACACCCTCAATGACGCATCAGTGAAATTGTGGTCCCAATCTTTCCAATGAGCCCATAGCACGTCCAACTTCGGGTAGGAGCCGGTTAGAGCCGAAAAATCCCACAATGAAGGGACTGATGGGGATTTGAACCCACAACCACTACACCACGGTGACTGGTCGGGTGGAAATATTTTTGATCTTCCAAGTTAACATGTACAGACCTACCAGTGCCTAAATCCTTTTCGTGTGTATACGTGTGTAAAATGTCAAATATACACGTTAAAGATCCCTCTTGGTCTTGTCAACGTATATCAAAACAACATTTTCAGAAACTGAGGCAGAGTTCATGGACATCAGCCCATCGTCACCACCCACAAATGGTGAGTAAATGTGTGTGTGTGTGTGTGTGTGTGTGTGTGTGTGTGTGTGGTGTGTTGTGTGTGTGTGTGGTGTGTTGTACGTGTACGTGCATGTAGGTACGTACGTAGGTTTGTGGGGTACGTACGTAGGTGTGTGCAAGAGAGAGTGGAGAGAGAGAGAGGAAGTGTGTGTGTGTATATTGTGGTGTGTGTGTGTGTGTGTGTGTGTGTGTGTGTGTGTGTGTGTGTGTGGTGTGTGTGTATGTTGTATGTGTGTGTATGAGAGAGAGAGAGAATGTGTGTGAGCGCGTATGTGTACCCGTGTGTGTATGCATATGTGTGTGTGTGTGTGCGTGTGTGTTGCGCATGTGTGTGTATGTGAGAGAGAAGAGAGTGTGTGTGTGTATGTGTGTGTGCGTGTGTCTGTATGTGTGTGCTTGTGTGTGTGTGTTCTGCAAGTGAGAGAGAGCGAGTGTGTGTGTGCGTGTGTCTGTGTGTACATGTGTGTGTATGTGTGTGTGCATATGTCTTTATGCGTGTATGTGTGTGTGTCTATATAGTGTGTGTGTGTAATTGTGTGTGTGTGTAATGTGGTGTGAAATGCTGTATGTGTGTGCGGCGTGTGTGCTTGTATAATATATATATATATATATATATATATATATATATATATATACATGATATATATATATATGTGTGTGTGTGTGTGTGTGTGTGTGTGTGTGTGTGTGTGTGTGTGTGTGTGCCTGTGTGTGTGTGTGATAATCAACATGCATGACTGCTTGATTTGAATTCACTATATGGACTATGGTTTTTGATTTGTCTAAAATCATGATGACGTGACTACAATGTTTATTTTAAGAAAACAATGTGAACACCATTCTGAATAAGAGATTCATTCATTAGCGAGTGTCTCATTGTATAGCGACTTGTATTCACAATCAAGAATTGGAGGCAAGAGTGATAGTAGCTTTATTGTAGCAGCAGCAGTAGCAGCAACAGCAGTAGCAGTACTAGTAGTAGTAGTAGTAGTAATAGTAATAGTAGTAACAGTGGTGGTAGTATAAGAGAAATGGTGTAAGTAGTAGTGGTGGCAGTAGCAATAGTTGTGGTAGTAGTAGAAGCATCGGCAGTTGTAGAGGTAGTAGTAGCAGCAGCAGGAGTAACAGCAACAGTAGTAGAAGTAGTAGTAGTAATGGTGGTAGTTGTAGTAGCAGCAGCAGTTGTAGTTGGAGTGGTAGTGATAGTAGTAGTATTATAGCAGTAGTAGTGGTAGTAGTAGTAGCAGCAGTAGTAGTGATAGTAGTAGGATCATTCTGGATCTTCTCCATCACATGGTACCTGTGACGTTAGTGCATATGGAATTCATTCCGAGCTCGGAGATGGCATCTTGAGAAATTGAAACTGAAACTGACACTGTAGCGTCGGTAGTGTTTGTACTGTTTTTGTTCACGTTGTAACTGGCTTCTTTGCTTAATATTGAAAATGCAATAGTACTGGTATCAGGAGCTCTAGCAATGTTGTTGTTTTTGTGTTAAAAGAACTAGTAGTAGTGGTGGCTGTAGGAATTGTAGTGATTGTAGCATCAGCGTTGCTATTTTTTGTGGGGTAAGTAGTAATAATAATTTTATTCTTCTTGTGCCTTTTTGCTAATTATTTTCATTATTATCACAGAAATGTTCATTAACTTATTCCCTGGTTTCCTTTTGAATCAGGACCTGGCCAGCTCATGGGTTTACGTGCAGGCTTAAGGCGTGTACCGTGATCATTCTGGATTTTCTCCATCACATGGCACCTGTGACGTTAGTGCATATGGAATTCATTCCGAGCGCGGAGACGTTATCTTGAGAACTGACACTGAAACTTTTGTGAATGTTACTTTAGGACATTTGAGTATTTTTTATATAACCAACGGCAATTGGCATAATTGACAAATAATACAATGAATGTATCAATGATATATGCAGGAGGAGCTGGAGGGGCGGGCACAGTGTTCTGGGAGGAGCAAGGGTCAGCCGGCGTTGGCGAGCTGCGATTGGACAACTGTGGCCAGAAGGCGGGCCTTCGTGTTAATGCTTCGGACATTGACCTCGCTACAACAGGTAGTCCTGTCAGGGTAGACAATACAATACAGTACAATACAATACAACACAACACAATACAATACAACACAACACAACACAATAGAATACAATACAATACAGTACAACACAACACACAACACAATAGAACACAATAGAGCACAATGCAATAATTACAATAGAATACAATACAATACAGTACAACACAACACAACACAACACAATAGAACACAATAGAGCACAATACAATAATTACAATAGAATACAATACAATACAGTACAACACAATACAATGAAACACAATACAATGCGATACGATACAATTCACTAAATAGCCATACCATACAGCAAAGTATATGATACTTAATGATAATATTATTGGAAATTGTTTTTTGTGTAGCGCTATTCTAAGATTTATCATCAGGGGAAAAAGAAACACACACACACACACACACACACACACACACACACACACATACACACACACACACACCACACACACACACACACACACACACACACACACACACACACACACACACACACACACACACACAACACACACACACACACTTTCTCCCTCTCTGTCTGTCCTTTGTGTCTGTCTGTTGTCTGTCTTTCTCTATGTCTCTGTCTCTGCCTGTGTCTCTCTGTGTCTCTGTGTGTGTGTGTGTCTCTCTCTCTCTCGCTCTCTCTGTCGATGTCTCTCTCTGTCTCTCTGTCTCTGTCTCTCTCTGTCTCTGTCTGTCTCTGTCTCTCTGTCTCTCTGTGTCTCTCTGTCATTGTCTGTCTCTCTGTCTCTCTCTGTCTCTGTCTCTCTCTGTCTCTTTCTGTCTCTGTCTGTCTCTGTCTCTCTGTGTCTCTGTCTTTCCACGCACTCCTGTTTTAGAGAAGGTCACTTCCTTCACAATGTCGCGCTACAGAAAAGTTGGTCTCTACCACCTCACTCCCCTACGACCTCAGGATTATGGGACAACCTTTACATTTATTCTTTCTGTCTGTTATCAAAATGTGCACGTTTTCTTTTTCAATCTCCTATTTAAAAAAGAAATTGAGAATAGTTTATATCGACCGGAGGGAGTCACGTGTCTGACAAAAACATGTGAGCTGTTTCCAAATGGTTCTTTTCCAAATTTGGGTCAAAGACGTAGACAGTGGATTAAAACATTTTTTTAAGGATCATTGCAACTTAGGAAGGTTACCTTTTGTGCTCACCTTTTATTTTTCGTCCCATTTTCTACAATGGCCACAGAAGCTGGCACAGGTGGTGGGTTTTTTGTGTGTGTGTTTTTTGTTTTTTTTTACAATGCGATGATGATGATGTCGATGAGGATGATAATCATGATGCTATGAAGTTCCATCTAAGACTGAGACTGTGTGACAGGGCTGTACTCTACACTTACTGTCATAATATATCTTGGTGTCAACCAGGCCCGAGAGATACAGACTCCTACGGTGCTGGTCAGAAGATTTGAGAAATACCCTCAATGACGCATCCCGCGAAGTGGATTTGACTCGAATGTGTGGTCCCAGTCTTTCCAATGAGCCCATAGCACGCCAGACTCTGGATAGGAGCCGGTTAGAGCCGAAAAATCCCACAATAATACAGTTTTGATGGGACTGATAGGGATTCGAACCCACAACCTTCCAGTCGGTAGTCCGTTGCGTTAACCACTGCACCACGGCGACTGGTGATTAAAACATTTTCTGAAAATCAGCACTTTTTCTTTGACAATATTTACATTACGTTTTAGCTGTTATGACAGTCTGTTATTATTGTTATGTCAAGTTTTCATCTGATGTAACGGACTACAGGCTGGAAGGTTGTGGGTTCGAATCCCCATCAGTACCTTCAAAAATCATTATGGGATTTTTCGGCTCTAACCGGCTCCTACCCAGAGTTGGGCGTGCTATGGGCTCATTGGGAAGACTGGAACCACACAGTCGAGTCTCATCCACTTCACGGATGCGTCATTGAGGGTGTTGCTCAAATCTTCTGACCAGCACCGCAGGTGTCTGTATCTTTCGGGCCTGGTTGACGGTAGGATATATTATGATAGTAAGCGTAGAGTACACCCCTGTCACGCAGTGTCAATCCTAGATGGCACTCTATAGCATCATGATTATCATCCACATCGACATCATCATCATCGTATAATAAAAACTGTTTCAGCTTCTGTGGCCGTTAGGGTAGCGAGCGTAGAAAATGAGACCAAAAAAAAAAAAAAAAAGGTGAGCACTAAGGTAACCTCCCTGAGTGCAATGATCCTTACAAAAAAAAAAGTTTTCATCTGATGCTGTTTCTGGTTCACCGTGAACTTGAGAAATACAAAATCTGGATTTCCTGTAATACACATCTCTTGTAAAGAGAGAGAGAGAGAGAGAGAGAGAGAGAGAGAGAGGAGAGAGAGAGAGAGAGAGAGAGAGAGAACTTAGAATTGTTTAATGTACATCAGCCTTAGGCCACAATACAAACACGTGTATGGAATGGGGGAGGAGATCCGGGTTTTGACAATTCCATACATATTTCGTACAAACAATTCCATACATATTTCATACAAACACACACACATATTCCAATACAATGCATATACATGTACATATACATACTCATGAATACCTGCACACACAAACACATATAAAAAGAATGTACACTGCTCAACATTCACCGCAACTTTGCTAAGGAGTCAAAAGACCTCTACTTTTTGTATTGCATCATAGAGAGAGAGAGAGAGAGAGAGAGAGAGAGAGAGAGAGAGAGAGAGAGAGAGAGAGAGAGAGAGATTGTTAGAACAGCCATTGATTACCACCGAGTGACCTTGTTTAAGTTCATAATATAAACAGGTAGACGAAGCGTTCCTGCCTTTGTACAAACTGCATGGGGCTGAGTCTGGCTGGAGGATAAAAAAACGTGTGTGTGGCAGCTCTTTGGTCATCTGTCTGTGAATTGATACTTGACCCTGCTTGGGTTGTGAAAGTGAGGCAGTGAAGGGATGGGGAGAGGGGCACCCTGCCCTTAATGCTTCCCCTGAGAAAAGTTGAGGTCTCTTCCTCTTGACTACCCCTACAACCCCGTGGGGATGCCAGGGGCTTTTTCAGTATAAATAATATTCCCACATTCTGGAAATTCCCTCTTTTCTGTCACTCTTTGTTTCTTTCTTCCTTCTTTGCTTTCTGTCATTTCTTCCTATCATTTTCTACCTTGCTGGTCCATTCACCTGTATGTGTTCGATAAAGTCTTACGCACTTTTTCCTTGGATAGATAATTGGATACATATGTTAAGTGCATTTTTGGCTGTAGGGAGGTGAGTTGTGCCGAAGCAATTTTAGGTACTTTATGCCCGTTTTGACATGTTTTGGTGTCCTTAGGGATGCTTAAATTTGTATTTTGGTGTTTTTTTTAAATCCCCTGTGCCATGAATTGGAAGGAGTGGTCAACGCTGGGGGTATGTCCTCAGACTATGTGCACGAATACATTGATACATGTAATTAATTTTCTTTTCTTTTTCCTATTGAAGTTTTGTATGTTTTGAAGTGCTTATATCCCTGATATGGCTCTACGCTGTCGGCTGGGCTTTAAATAACAACAACAATAACTCCCCTACAAGCTAGCTGGCTGGCTCTTTCGATAAAGTCGTGGCCTTGGACTCAAGGTGTCATGTCTCTCTGGAGTTTCAGTTCCACCCCACAACATCAAAGTAGACTCGTGCACTGCCCATTACAATGCTCCAGTCATTCAAGTGGTGTCAGTGTTCTACAGGTTCCCTCCCCCCCCCCCCCCCCCCCCAATCTCAAGACCTTGCCGATGCATAAGATTTCAGCGCAGAATCAAGAATTGCCTGTTTAGCCGGTAGATCGGGTTGAGCGCGTATGAAATTGTCCGAGTGCGATGAATCCCTCTTGAACAAACTCCAGACTCCCTTACGAGCTCAGGGTCATGAGATAACCTTGACCTTTTGCCTTACCAGGGGCGGCAACTTGGTTGCACGACACCACAGATAACCTGGACAAGATCGTCCTCCACAACTCCGCCATCTTGTACGTGGACGTGGATGTGGACGTCAGTGACGTGGAGACAGACAACACGTCACTGGTGTACGTCAGCGGGTCCAGACGACTGCAGATCGGGAACGTCTTTGACGGGAACAAGTTCCTGGCTCAGTCAGCCACCATCCAGTTCGCCACGGATTCTGACGTCACCTTGGACAAGTGGACCTTTCTCATGGGTACAATTGATGTTCAGGTAGGTTTTACCGTTTTTGCCTTGAGAAAGGTTTGGGTCTGGGAAAAGCGGGTTGGATGAGCGGTTGAAATGAAGAAGAATATCCAAACTAGTTTATCAGTCTCCCTTTCTGAAGAGCCGTGAGACACATTCTGCCCATTTATTTATTCATTCATTTATTTATTCGTGTATTTATTGATTTCCTCCCCCATTTTCTGCAATGTTTTTGTGTCATTATCCGTCGCCCATTCCGGCTTTGCAAAAACACATCTCATTTTCTTTTGTTCCCATAACCAGTGTGGTTTTAGGTAGGACTCACAGGCGCAGGAGAAAGGATTTTTTCTTTCAAGCTCTTTTGAAATTAATTTCAAACAAGTAATACATACAGTTGCAAAACAAAAATACCAAAGCGTAACTGTAATCACATGGCAAGGAGAAAATCCAGTTCATGCAAAATATCCATGTGGTTAAAACACAAACTGGTTATATATCCACATTCAGAAGAAAGAATCTTACATCTCTCTCTTTCTCTCTCTCTCTCTCTCTCTCTCTCTCTCTCTCTCTCTCTCTCTCTCTCTCTCTCTCTCTCTCTCTCTCTCTCTCTCTCTCTCTCTCTCTCCCCCAAATGCAGCAACAAGTAGTTTATGCATATTATGACTGTTTCACTTGTCGATATTTGCCACCCAGCTCTTCCTCTATCGACTTCGGTGAAGGCCTCCTTCCAGGGCGACCTGGTGACTGGACTAAAACGGTGCAAATACGATCCTAAAAAACACAAACGTGGAATCAGAACACGTATTTACTATAACAAAATCAAGACAGGAGCAAAATTTTCGGCCAGCTGGCCTTTGTCAAGCGTATGCAAAAGATAACAAAGAATAAATGCGCAACACTTTGCACAAAAAACAGTAAACAACTTCCCAAAGATGGCATTCAGCAGGAGTAAATGACAGATCCTACACGTGGCATTCAGCGGGAGATAATGGCAGATGCTAGGCGTGGCATTCAGCAGGAGTAAATGGCAGATGCTACACGTGGCATTCAGCAGGAATAAATGGCAGATGCTATGCGTGGCATTCAGCAGGAGTAAATGGCAGATGCTACACGTGGCATTCAGCAGGAATAAATGGCAGATGCTGTGCGTGGCATTCAGCAGGAGTAAATGGCAGATGCTACACGTGGCATTCAGCAGGAATAAATGGTAGATGCTACGCGTGGCATTCAGCAGGAGATAAAGGCAGATGCTATGCGTGGCATTCAGCAGGAGATAATGGCAGATGCTATGCGTGGCATTCAGCAGGAGATGAGGTAGATGCTATGCGTGGCATTCAGCAGGAAATAATGGTAGATGCTATGCGTGGCATTCAGCAGGAAATAATGGTAGATGCTATGCGTGGCGTTCAGCAGGAGACAATGGTAGATGCTATGCGTGGCATTCAGCAGGAGATAATGGTAGATGCTATGCGTGGCATTCAGCAGGAAATAATGACAGACTACGCATGGCGTTCAGCAGGAATAAATGGCAGATGCTACGCGTGGCGTTCAGCAGAAGTAAATGGTAGACTACGCATGGCGTTCAGCAGGAGATAATGGCAGATGCTACGCGTGGCGTAAAGCAAGAGTAAATGGCAGATGCTACGCGTGGCATTCAGCAGGAGTAAATGGCAGACGCTACTTGTGGCGTTCAGCAGGAGATAATGGCAGATGCTACGCGTGGCATTCAGCAGGAGTAAATGGCAGACGCTACTTGTGGCATTCAGCAGGAGATAATGGCAGATGCTACGCGTGGCGTTCAGCAGGGAGATAATGGCAGATGCTACGCGTGGCGTTCAGCAGGAGTAAATGGCAGATGCTACGCAGGAGTAAATGGCAGATGCTACACGAGGCATTCAGCAGGAGATAATGGCAGATGCTACACGAGGCATTCAGCAGGAGATAATGGCAGATGCTACGCGTGGCGTTCAGCAGGAGATAATGGCAGATGCTACGTGTGGCATTCAGCAGGAGATAATGGCAGATGCTACACGAGGCATTCAGCAGGAGATAATGACAGATGCTACACGAGGCATTCAGCAGGAGATAATGGCAGATGCTACGTGTGGCATTCAGCAGGAGATAATGGCAGATGCTACACGAGGCATTCAGCAGGAGATAATGGCAGATGCTACACGAGGCATTCAGCAGGAGATAATGGCAGATGCTACGCGTGGCGTTCAGCAGGAGATAATGGCAGATGCTACGTGTGGCATTCAGCAGGAGATAATGGCAGATGCTATGCCGTTTTGTCCTCCTGACTGCCACGTTTGGGAAGTTGTCTACTTTTTGTTTTGTTTTGTTTTTGCTTAGTACAGTGTATGTGCCATTTTCACCTGATGACCGCCATATTTGGGACGTTGTTATTATTTTTTGTGCTAAGTGTTATATATTTATTCTTTGTTGTCTTTTTGCCCAACGTTGACAAAGGCCAGCTGGCCGAAAAATTCGCACTTGTCTTGTTTTGTTATGCTAAAATATATTTCTAGTTTTTGTCTTTCTGGTTGGTATTTGCTTGAACGCTGACAGTTTCTTTGATTCAAACCATGCAGGCTTGCATCGCTTCACAGTTGCCAGCAGCAGTTGCTGGTTATTATTATGATTACGGTGATGATGATGATGATGATATTTACTTTTATGATGATTAGTGTTATTATTAGTGTTATTATTGTTATTATTGCTATTATATTATTGTTATTATTGTTATTATTATTACGTGTACGTGGACCCTTCCAGGGTAACGTGGACCTGAAGGTAGGCGGCAACATGACCCTACGACCTCAACCCCTGACCCTGCACAGTCTGACGGTGATGGAAAACTCCGTGTTGACCGTGCAAGACACCGTCTTCCCCCTCACTGTCTCCTCCCTCGTCCTCAACGGTCAGCTTCTGGCGCCACAGTTACAGCTGTCTGGTCTGACTTCTCTCAGTACGGGACCCAGGTAACTTAATTACGTCCCTTGATAATGATGATTGGGAAAAAAAAGTCGACTTGTCTCTCCTACAGTGACGCCCTGGCTAGACTGTGTGTTAGTCTGTACTTGCTGGTTTACTGGTAAACTTTACAAGTACATCTCCCTCCCTCTCTGTCCTCAACGGACTTGTAGGGTGGCTGAGGACAGAGAGGGTGGGAGATGTTCTTGCAGCGACAGGGGATAGATTCGTGTGGAAGGCCTTGATCGCCAACGCCATACGGCAGGGCACATGATGATGATGATGATGGTGATGGGTTACTAGCAGAACAAATTCTTGTTTGTAAAGAGTTGAAAGGAACACATACATCTAATCACGACGAAAAGAAGGTACCGATTGTAAATACCTCTTTGAGTGCCGTTAACCGTAATAAGCTGAACAGTAAAAACATATTTAAATACCGTTTACCGTCACAAACTGATCAGTAAATACCTATTTGAATGCTGTCAACAATCATGAACTGAACAGTTAATACATGTTTGAATGCTGTCAACCATCATCAATTGAATATAATACTCATTTGAAACTGAACAGTAAACACCTGTTTGAATGCTGTTAAGCATCACAAACTGAACTGTAAACACCAATTTCAATGCGTAATGCTGTTAAGCGTCATAATCTGAACTGCAGATACCTATTTGAATGCTGTTAACCATTATCAGTTGAATATGAATATTTTTTTGATGGCCGTTAACCATCATACTCTGACCTGGAAGCTTTGTTTTTCAGGTCAAACATCACATTTGATCCTGTGACTTCCAACACCTACTTGGGCAACGTAGTGGACATTCGTGGAGATTTTTACCTGCACAGACCGGTGTCATTCACCAACTGCAGTAGACTGATGATTGACGGAGGCAATTTGACGTGGGAAGGAAACCAGTCTGTCACCATCGACTGCACCAACGTCACCATCAACGGCTTCCTGCGTCCTCCAGGTCCGCTACTGTTCGGAAGAAACGTGAGGGACATGACAGTAGGTCCCCAGGGGAATTGGTCCTTCAGGGCTGGTGGTCCGGTGCAGACGCACACGTTGTCCGTCTCGGGCGTGATGGAGGTGAAGAACAAAGTCAGCCTGCAGTCTCCTGTGGCGGACTACAAGAAGATCACTGTACTGGTCGTGCACGGACCTGCAGGTAAACTGCTGCTGGACACACACAGCCTGCCCATGGTCAACGACACCAGTGACGTTACTGACGTAGACTACTCTGAACTGTTTGCCAACATCATCACCATTGGGGGACTGTTCAGTGCGCGCAGACTGAGGTTCGGGGAGCGTGTGGCCAACATCACTGTAACCAACGGCGGTAACTTCACCCTGGATCCTGTCAACACGTTGGAGGTGGACTACCTCACCTCCCATGGCGTGCTCACCTTCCTCAGTCCTGTGACCGTGAAGGGCAACAGCATCATCAGAACTCGGACCTTTTACGTAGGGGAGAACGGCACGGTCAAGCTGGATGCTGCCGCCCAGAAAACCGGTGCTTTCTCCGGAGTGTCCTACCTGCTGGTGGACCTGATGAGGGTGTACGGGGTGATGAGGGCTGGACGCCTCATCAACCACCAGCAACCTGTGACACACGGATGGACTCACCTGGAGGTGGGGCCTAAAGGTAAACTCAGTTTCCTGCCCAACGACACCTTTTACCTGGCGTACGCAGAGGTGGCTGGAGTCCTGGAGTCGCTGACCCCCATCATTATCCAACGGCCCCCTGATTTCGCAGTGAACAGCAACCACTTGGTTGTGGACACGGGAGGCCTGGTCAAACTGGGCGTGCAGGAGGCTACTGACCTCGCTAACGACGTCAACTGTGGACGTCTGGAAATCAGGTCTGGAGGCACGCTGGACGCCGGGTACCAAAAACCCACCCCGGATGACCAATCTGTCTCCCCCTCATCAGTGTTTAGAACGCAGACGCTGGTGGTAGCGGGTACGATGAAAGGGGACTCCTTCAGTGTGGTGGCCGATGATGTCAGTGTGGCAGGCCAGATCACAGCAGCAGGTGGCGGTTTTCTCAGCGACGCCGGTCCTGGTGAGTTCACTGTCTTCAGTGTTGGTCTCATGTTGTGGACATGTTGGATGTGTTTTTGTTCTGTCAGATTCATGTCAGTGCGTGCTTTACCTTGTAGAAAGGGTGTGTTGTCTGATCACTTTGGGTCTGGTTGTTCTGTAAGTATAATGCAAGTCTCTGGTTGTGAGTGAATGTGTTATCGTTCTCCAGGTAGTTTATGATGCATGAATTTTTTTTTGTATAATACAAGTCTGCTTGTGAATGTATGTGTTATCCTTCTCCATGTTGTTTATGATGTAAGTGTTATCGTTTTCCAGGTGGTTTATGATGTATGAATTTGTTGTATAGTACAAGTCTCTGGTTGTGAATGTATATGTTATCGTTTACCACGTAGCTTATGATGTATGTGTTATCGTTTTCCAGGCAGTTTATGATGTATGTGTTATCGTTTTCCAGGCAGTTTATGATGTATGTGTTATCGTTTTCCTGGTGGTTTAAGATGTATGTGTTATCGTTTTCCAGGCAGTTTATGATGTATGTGTTATCGTTCTCCTGGTAGTTTAAGATGTGTGTGTTATAGTTTTCCAGGTAGTTTATGAAATATGTGTTATAATTTTCCTGGTAGTTTATGGTGTATGTGTTATCGTTCTCCTGGTAGTTTATGATGTATGTGTTATAGTTTTCCTGGTAGTTTATAATGTATGTGTTATCGTTTTCCAGGCAGTTTATGATGTATGTGTTATCGTTCTCCTGGTAGTTTAAGATGTATGTGTTATAGTTTTCCAGGTAGTTTATGATGTATGTGTTATAATTTTCCAGGTAGTTTATGATGTATGTGTTATAGTTTTCCAGGCAGTTTATGGTGTATGTGTTATAGTTTTCCAGGTAGTTTATGGTGTATGTGTTATAGTTTTCCAGGTAGTTTATGATGTATGTGTTATAGTTTTCCAGGTAGTTTATGATGTATGTGTTATAGTTTTCCAGGTAGTTTATGATGTATGTGTTATAGTTTTCCAGGCAGTTTATGATGTATGTGTTATAGTTTTCCAGGTAGTTTATGGTGTATGTGTTATAGTTTTCCAGGCAGTTTATGGTGTATGTGTTATAGTTTTCCAGGTAGTTTATGATGTATGTGTTATAGATTTCCAGGTAGTTTATGATGTGTGTGTTATAGTTTTCCAGGTAGTTTATGATGTATATGTTATCGTTTTCCAGGCAGTTTATGGTGTATGTGTTATCGTTCTCCTGGTAGTTTAAGATGTATGTGTTATAGTTTTCCAGGTAGTTTATGATGTATGTGTTATAGTTTTCCAGGTAGTTTATGATGTATGTGTTATCGTTTTCCTGGTAGTTTATAATGTATGTGTTATAGTTTTCCTGGTAGTTTATGATGTATGTGCTATCGTTCTCCTGGTAGTTTATGATGTATGTGTTATAGTTTTCCAGGTAGTTTATGATGTATGTGTTATCGATCTCCAGGTAGTTTATGATGTATGTGTTATCGTTCTTCAGGTAGTTTATGATGTATGTGTTATCGATCTCCTGGTAGTTTATGATGTATGTGTTATCGTTCTCCTGGTAGTTTATGATGTATGTGTTATCGATCTCCTGGTAGTTTATGATGTATGTGTTATTGATCTCCTGGTAGTTTATGATGTATGTGTTATCGATCTCCTGGTAGTTTATGATGTATGTGTTATAGTTTTCCAGGCAGTTTATGATGTATGTGTTATAGTTTTCCAGGTAGTTTATGGTGTATGTGTTATAGTTTTCCAGGCAGTTTATGGTGTATGTGTTATAGTTTTCCAGGTAGTTTATGATGTATGTGTTATAGATTTCCAGGTAGTTTATGATGTGTGTGTTATAGTTTTCCAGGCAGTTTATGATGTATGTGTTATCGTTTTCCAGGCAGTTTATGTGTATGTTATCGTTCTCCTGGTAGTTTAGATGTATGTGTTTATCGTTTTCCAGGTAGTTTATGATGTATGTGTTATAGTTTTCCAGGTAGTTTATGATGTATGTGTTATCGTTTCCTGGTAGTTTATAATTTATGTGTTATAGTTTTCCTGGTAGTTTATGATGTATGTGTTATCGTTCTCCTGGTAGTTTATGATGTATGTGTTATGATTTCCTGGTAGTTTATGATGTATGTGTTATCGATCTCCTGGTAGTTTATGATGTATGTGTTATAGTTTTCCAGGTCAGTTTATGATGTATGTGTTATAGTTTTCCAGGTAGTATTTATGGTGTATGTGTTATAGGTTTCCTCCAGGTAGTTTATGATTATTGTTTATTTCCGTAGTTTATATGTATGTTATAGTTTTCCAGGTAGTTTATGATGTATGTGTTATAGTTTTCCAGGTAGTTTATGATGTGTGTGTTATAGTTTTCCAGTAGTTTTTATGATGTATGTGTTATCGTTTTCCAGGTAGTTTATGTGTATGTGTTATCGTTTCCTGTAGTTTATGAGTGTATTGTATGTGTTTATACGTTTTCCAGGTAGTGTATTTATATGTTTGTATTTATGATGTTTTTATAGTTTTCCAGGTAGTTTATGATGTATGTGTTATCGTTTTCCATGGTAGTTTTAATGTAATGTGTTATACGTTTTCCTGGTAGTTTATGATGTATGTGTTATCGTCTCCATGGTAGTTTATGATGTATGTGTTTATTCTTCCAGGTAGTTTATGATGTATGTGTTATCGATCTCCTGGTAGTTTATGATGTATGTGTTATCGTTTTCCAGGTAGTTTATGATGTATGTGTTATCGATCTCCAGGTAGTTTATGATGTATGTGTTATAGTTTCTCCAGGTAGTTTATGATGTATGTGTTATCGTCTCCAGGTAGTTTATGAGTATGTGTTATGATCTCCGGTAGTTTATGATGTATGTTTATCGTCTCCGGTAGTTTATGATGTATGTGTATGTTTTCCAGGCAGTTTATGATGTATGTGTTATAGTTTTCCAGGTAGTTTATATGGTTATGTGTTATGTTTTCCAGGCAGTTTATGTGTATGTGTTATAGTTTTCCAGGTAGTTTATGATGTATGTGTTATAGATTTCAGGTAGTTTATGATGTGTGTGTTATAGTTTTCCAGGTAGTTTATGATGTATGTGTTATCGTTTTCCAGGCAGTTTATGGTGTATGTGTAGTCCTGTATTTAGTTATCAGTGTTTAGTTTTCCATGATGTGTATGTGTTATAGTTTTCCAGGTAGTTTATGATGTATGTGTTATCGTTTTCCTGGTAGTTTATAATGTATGTGTTATAGTTCTCAGGTAGTTTATGATGTATGTGTTATCGATCTCCTGGTAGTTTATGATGTATGTGTTATCGATTCCAGGTAGTTTATGATGTATGTGTTATAGTTTCCAGGTTGTTTATGATGTATGTTTATCGTTCAGAGGTAGTTTATGATGTATGTGTTGTCGATCTCCAGGTATTTATGATGTATGTGTTATGTTTAGAGGTAGTTTATGATGTATGTGTTATCGTTCTCCTGGTAGTTTATGATGTATGTGTTATAGTTTTCCAGGTAGTTTATGATGTATGTGTTATCGTTCTCGAGGTAGTTTATGATGTATGTGTTATAGTTTTCCAGGTTGTTTATGATGTATGTGTTATAGTTTTCCAGGTTGTTTATGATGTATGTGTTATCGTTTTCCAGGTTGTTTATGATGATTTTTTTTGTTGCCATATCAAGTTTGTTTACTTTACTACTAATAAGGAGAGTTTAAATGAGTGGTTGCTGTATTTTATGGATGGTTTGATCCGTTGAGGTGTTTTATTTTTGTGTTTTTAGTGGATTTGTGTTTCCGTTTTGGATGATGTATGCGTGATGAACGTATGGTGCGAATCGAGTTTAGTGACATTTTATTTTCCAGATGTGGTTTTCCTCGAAGAACATTAAATTAAATCACAATGAAATGCATCGTGGAGGCTACCAATGCTTCTCTCTTCCAAATCTGTCATTTGTGTATGGGTCGGTTGGTCCGCACAGTAAAATATGTGTCTGTCACTGTCAGTGTCAATTCCCCATGTAGTTTGCCTGAATGTGCCCTATCAAAATCATGTAACAACAACAAAACGGGCTTGAATTGAACATATAACAAAAACAACCATGTGTGTTACAGAAGTATATTCATGATGTAATAGATAAAGCCAAGTCGCAGCTGGGGGCTCTTTCAGTATGAATAACATCCCCACCTTCTGGAAATTCTGTGCTAGAAATTTCCCCTTTCTGTCACTCTCTTTGTTTCTGCCATGTTCCTTTGCTTTCTGTCATTTCTTCCTATCATTTTCTGCCTTGCTGGTCCGTTCTCCTATATGTGTTCGATAAAGTCTTACGTACTTTTTCTTTGGATCGATAATTGCGTACGTGTATTAAGTGCATTTTTTGGCTCTATGGAGGCGAGGTATGCGGAAGGAATTTTAGATACTTTATGCCCGTTCTATATATGTTTTGGTGTCCTTACGTATGCTTGAATTTGTATTCAGGTGTTTTTTTTAAATCCCCTGTGCGATAAATTGGACGGAGTGGTCAACGCCTGAGGCATGTTCTTAGATTATGCGCGCGAATGCATTGATGTGTGTGCGTTATTTTCTTTTTTTTTCCTGTTGAAGTTTTGTATGTTTTGAAGCGGTTATAGCCCTGATATGGCTCCACGCAGTCGACTGGGCTTTAAACAACAATACAATAAGCCAAGTTGCACGAAGATTTCCATTGTTTCCAGAAAAATGTTTCCGAAACTCAACCACGGGTCATTGTCCTCATGTGCAGTTCTACGGAAATGGTCAATAAGAAAGGCATTTGTTGTCATCGCAAACATTGGTTGGTTTGATTTTTTAACCTACGTTTTGCTACTAACATAAAAATACTAGAATGTGTCACCCAACAGTTTAATGCAACACAAATTCTGTCAAAAGAATTCCCGCCACTCATTCCCCCAGTGTGCGGTAATAGATGGATACTCGCTATTTCCTCAAACAAGAAAGGTAAGAGAACCAAAGAGTTTAATGCCAGCATGATTTCGATATCAAAACAGTTAACACCAGTGATGTAAACGATAAACCAAAACAAAGAGAAGCAAAGTAACCTGCAGAGCAGTGTTGTTATATGGCGGTATGCGACAAGGGATAGATTCGTATGGAAGGCCATGATCACCAAAGCCATGCGGCAGGGCACATGATGATGAGTATGCATACATTACCAGTTTAAACTAAAATCAAATTGCACGAAAGAACGGAATAACACCATCACAGACATACATGTATGCCTTGCGCTGAAATCAAATGAACTGAACCCCAATCTTGTGCGCTGGTAGGTTTATGTGCAAACTTATGGCACTTATGTGCAAATTTATGGCATTTATCATGTTTAGTTAGCATTGTATTAGATACGGCATCAGCCGTTGTCAGTACATATGAAATTATCTGCATGCGGGAATACCACCTGGCGAAAACTGAAACTGAGAAAAACAAATCTGTTCACATCTACAGGAGCGGGAAGGGCGTCCTCAGCGGGAGCCAGTGGGGGCAGTCACGGGGGTCGTGGTGGGAGAGGGGGCACGTCCTCCCCGCTCACCCTCGCCACCCTTCCTTACGGCTCCATCTTTGCTGCCACCACCCTGGGCAGTGGGGGAGGGGGTACGTCGCCTAGCAACAGGAACGGGGGAAGAGGAGGCGGATACATCGTCATGGAAATATCTGGCGACTTTGTCGTGAACGGGTCAATCTCGGTCAACGGACTTGATGCCAAGGTGAGAAACAGACTTTTTGTGTCGGTTGGAGTTCGTTCTCTTGTCTCATCATCAACATCATCATCATGTGCCCTGCCGCATGGCGTTGGCGATCATGGCCCTCCATATGTATCTATCCCTTGTTGCCGCAAGCACAACTTCCACCCTCTCTGTCCTCAACCACCCGTCCAATATTTTCTCCCTGGGTCTACCTGGTGCTCTCTTTCCCTCCAGCTTTCCTGTTGTGACCAAGTGTTCTTATTCCCCTTTCCTCATAAAATGTCATATATATGTTGCCTATCTTTTCCTAATCTTCCTTATGAATGATCTTCTTGTTTCTGCCTCCATCAAGGCTGTCTGGTTTGTTTTCTTTGCTGTCCATAGAACTCTCAACATTCTTCTTAGAAACCACATTTCGGCTGCCTCAATCTTGTTCTGACTTTGCTTGTTGACTGTCCACCCTCACAACCATATAACAGTATCGGTTCTATATAACATTCAAAAACTCTCTTCCTGATGTTAATTGATAGGCGTTTGTTGGTAAGAATGCTTTTCATCTTGTTGAATGCTGTTTTGGCT
>JAPXFY010000027.1:20288461-20333461 GCA_030674185.1 Monoplex corrugatus | reverse complement strand
TCTACGGGGCGCACATCTGACCTTCAATGGCACTGGCACCAAGGTCATGGCCGTGCAGATCGTGGGTGACGACACGGGTCATCTGCACGTGGCCCCTGGTCACGTACTGCACTGGACACAGGTAAAGACGTTGTGTGTGTGTGTGTGTGTGTGTGTGTGTGTGTGTGTGTGTGTGTGTGTGTGTGTGCACGCGCGCGATAATTGTGACATTCGTGAGTAAAAACCTCCATGTATCCATGCATTGGTCCTTGTGTGGGAGGACGTAAAACTTAATTACTGTGGAGTAGCTGGTTAATTGCTGGGTGATTTGGTTGATTACATGTAGTTGGTTGGTCAGTTAGTTTACTGTTAGGCTAGCTGGTCACTTACATTGTCGGTTCATTGGTTGGTTAATTAGTTGGCTGCTTGAGTAATGATGCCTCCTCATGCAATTTTCTAGTTTTTACAAGAGATCAATATATTTCACCTGATGCGATTTTACGTCCAAGTATGGTTTTCTTTCATTGCATTCTAGACTTACAAGATTAACTAACAGTGAGCGTGTTTTTTAACTGTTGACTTTTATCTTAACCTGGTTGACGTTTTTGACGTGGTGTTAGCCCTGATATGGCGCTAGTAATCGGCTGGGCTATAAATAATAAGAACTTGAGGAATGATATACCAAAAGAAATAAGAGGGAGGCAGGGATAATTTTAAGTATCAACTAAGTAACATAACTCTTGAGAGTCACGGAGTTATCTCCCATGTAGAATTTCTCAAACCCAACACAGTTTGCGCTACCCATTCAACTAGCATAGACGCAGCCACAATGTTCTGAGCTTACCCACTTTATGCTTTGTGGCTGCGTCTATGCTTGCTGAATGGGTAGCGCAAACTGTGTTGGGTTTGAGAAATTCTACATGGGAGATAACTCCGTGACTCTCAAGAGTTATGTTACTTAGTTGAGGAATGATGTTTTTTTCTGTTTCTCGTACTCTAATGTTTGTCTTTAGTATTGAACAATGACTATTAAATATATTATGAGGAATGAGGTGAAACAGATATCAAAATCTTGTCTTAAATCATTCATGTTCACTGACCACTTTATGTTCGGCAAGAGGAGTAGGTAAGTGAGTTCTGTTTGATCTATTTTTATAATCGTCTCATTAAAGTTAGTCGTTATTTGAGTTATATAGTAGGTCTGTTTTTGTAATTATCTCTTCAGCTTTAGTCGTTAAGTGAGTTAAAGTAGATCTGTTTTTGTAATCGTCTCAATAAACTTAAAAGTAGATCTGTTTTTGTAATCGTCTCAATAAACTTAAAAGTAGGTCTGTTTTTGTAATCGTCTCAATAAACTTAAAAGTAGATCTGTTTTTGTAATCGTCTCAATAAACTTAAAAGTAGATCTGTTTTTGTAATCATCTCAATAAACTTAAAAGTAGATCTGTTTTTGTAATCGTCTCAATAAACTTAAAAGTAGATCTGTTTTTGTAATCATCTCAATAAACTTAAGTCGTTGAGTGAGTTATAGTAGATCTGTTTTTGTAATTGTCTCTTTAACTTTAATCGTTAAGTGAGTTATAGTAGATCTGTTTTTGTAATCATCTCAATAAACTTAAGTCGTTGAGTGAGTTATAGTAGATCTGTTTTTGTAATCATCTCAATAAACGTAAGTCGTTGAGTGAGTTATAGTAGATCTGTTTTTGTAATCATCTCAATAAACTTAAGTCGTTGAGTGAGTTATAGTAGATCTGTTTTTGTAATTGTCTCTTTAACTTTAATCGTTAAGTGAGTTATAGTAGATCTGTTTTTGTAATTGTCTCTTTAACTTTAATCGTTAAGTGAGTTATAGTAGATCTGTTTTGTAATTGTCTCTTTAACTTTAATCGTTAAGTGAGTTATAGTAGATCTGTTTTTGTAATTGTCTCTTTAACTTTAATCGTTAAGTGAGTTATAGTAGATCTGTTTTTGTAATTGTCTCTTTAACTTTAATCGTTAAGTGAGTTAAACTATCTGTTTTTGTAATTGTCTCTTCAACCTTAGTCATTAAGTAGGTTATAGTAGATCTGTTTTTATAATTGTCTCTTCAACTTAAGTCGTTGAATGAGTTATAGTAGATCTGTTTTTGTAATTGTCTCTTCAACTTAAGTCGTTGAATGAGTTATAGTAGATCTGTTTTTGTAATCGTCTCGGTAAACATTAGTCGTTGAGCAATTTATAGATCTCTTTTTTGTAATTGTCTCATTATCCGGTGTGAGTTATGTTTCTTTTGCAATTATCTCATTAAACTAGTATCTATATTTACTTCACACGTTCCTCACCAACTACGTTCTGTTCATTGACATGACAGGAAACAGACTACCAGCGAGCCAACATGACGTGGCAACTGTTCCTGTACAGAGGGGCGGAGTTGATCCTGCCCCCCGCCCCGGTGGAGATACGCCCTGCCCTCACTGACCCCGCCTCTTGCCACGCCTCCCTCCTGCGTGCCAACCATCTGCGTGTGTGGGGCACTGTGACTGGACACGATGCCAGACTCATCATTGTATCAGGTTATTTGTTGTTGTTGTTGTTTTTTTTTCAGCTGTCAGACTTGTCAAGAAACTGATTTAACCCTTCGACTCCTGCACCCTATTCACCACATGCAAAAGCTTAACCTTTTGACTCCCTGCAGGAAGCCTGGTGGATAGGGTGAGGGAATCAAAGGGTTAAGTTTTTGCTTTGCGAGCACGGTTAACAACACAGGATGCTGGTGGGCAGGGTGCGGGAGTCAAAGGGTTAAGATACTTAAGGTTCGGTACACTGTCTCTTAAGACATTCCTTATTTTTGTCACCTCTGCCAGTGTCATGCACTCAGCGCATCTGAAAGAATGTGCAGAAAAACAAAAGAAGAAAACTCTTGCAAGTTCTTGGGAAATTTTGCTATCTACTAGAGGAACGAACACACACATTGCATGCATTTTACTTTGAAGATTTCGTGGAAGTACAAATGTGGCATTGTATAAACGTTGGCACACACGCCAACATCCACTTTGTATGGAACTTATTTCCCCCCCGTTAAAGTTGGCGACATTTTCTTCTCTTTTCTGTCTATATTCATTTGCTGAAGCGTTCTCTTTGGTTAGTATCTTCGGGATATGGTTGATAAGCAGAGAGGCAGTTTGCCTTCCTCTTCCTTTCCACACATTTCAGTAATTTTGATAGGCCTACTAATCCAGCAGAGAATACAACTTGTTTCTAGTTGATGATAAGTTAATTTGTGGGTCATGTTCACATTTCTGTAAAACCTAGATAAGTAAACACCATGATGTACGAGACGCTGAAATTAAATACAGATTTATTGTCTTTATTATAATAAAACAATAAAATGTGTGTTGAAGTTCATATTGCTTATAGACCAGCCAACTACTAGAGCTATATCAAGGTTATTATGGCCTGCTGGGCTAATAAGCAATATGAATACCGGGGACTCTTTCTGTATAAATAGTATCCCCAGCTTCTGGAATTTCTGTGCTAGAAATTCCCTCTTTTCTGTTACTCTCTTTGTTTCTTTCTTCCTCCTTTGCTTTCTGTCATTTTCTGCGTTGCAGGGCCATTCACCTGTATGTGTTCGAAAAAGTTTTATGTACTTTCTCTTAGGATTGATAATTGGGTACACGTATTAAAGTGCATTTTTTTGGCTGTAGGGAGATGCGAGATGCGACAGCAATTTTAAGTATTTTAGGCCCGTTTTGGTATGTTTTAGTGTCCTTATTTATGTTTAAATTTATATTCAGGTACGTTTTTTAAATCCCTTGTGCGATGAATTTGATGGAACGGGGAACGCCAGGGGCATCTCCTTTGATTATGTGCGTGAATGCATTGATGTGTTTACGTAATTTTCTTCTCCTATTTTTCCTCCTGTTGAAGTATTGTGTATGTTTTGAAACGATTATCACCCTGATATGGCTCTGCGCAATCAGCTGGGCTTTAAACAAAAGTAACAATATGGTATGTTTTTTAAATCCCTTGTGCGATAAATTGGACGGAATGGGGAACGCCAGGGGTATCTCCTTTGATTATGTGCGTGAATGCATTGATATGTTTCATGTAATTGTCTTTTGCTTTTTTCCATCCTATTGAAGTATTTAGTATGTTTTGAAATGATTATCACCCATACATGCTCTTCGCTGTCAGCTGGACTTTAAACAAAAATAACAATGTGTTTTTTAAATCCCCTGTGCGATAAATTGGACGGAGTGGTCAACGCCAGGGGCACCTTCTTAGATTATGTGCATAAATGCATTGATATGTGTGCTTAATTTTCTTCTCCTTTTTTTTCAGCCTGTTGAAGTATTAGATCTATGTATGTTTTGATACAGTTATTACCCTGCTATGGCTCTACGCAGTCGGCTGGGCTTTAAACAAAAATAACAATAACAGTATCCAAAACAAGTGTGACTGCCGACGTACAAGCAAACAGGAACCAGAAAAAAACACGAAAAAAGAATAAGAACGTGTATTTAATACAACAAGACAAGACAGGCGCAAATTTTCAGCCAACTGGCCTTTGTCAAGCGTAAGATCACAAACAAAGAAACACCAGGTATAAAAATTAGGTTTATTCCTTTTCTCACACTGGAAGGAGCAGCAGGGAAGTTTCAGTCGTTTTCTCCTAATTTTTGTACCTGGTGTTTGTTTGTGATGTTACACTTGACAAAGGCCAGTTGGCCGAAAATTTGCGCCTGTCTTGTCTTGTAGTATTAGATACGCGTTCTGATTCTTTTAACAATAACAATAACAATGAGACCTGTTGAAACGAGTGACTGGAGCGATTCACTGCATGTGTACAGGGGAAACGGTGAGCATGGAACTGTCTGCCCATCGTGACCTGACCTTGTCCAGTGTCACCGTGCAGGATGAAGCCCAGTGGAACTTCGTCAGTCACCATGGCAACACGTCTGACCAATGGTCTGTGACGGTATGTCTGTTTTTACGGCGTCATAAAGCAGCAGCAGGTCTATCGACCTCTTTCTCTTCACTTTTGTTGTTTTTGTTGAAACGTTACGGATGTTGACATTTATGTCATTATGATGTAGCCAAGAGTGTTCCAATGACAGACTGTGCTGATACAAATGTAAGATATAAAACCCTTACACACTTTAGAACCCCGAGACCATGGCAACGCATAATGCTTACGTGCAGGCCCAAGGCTTGTGCCATGTTCACAATGATGTTCTGGAACTAGGCCTAGTTGTGGTACTTCTATCGTTTTGTTCTGAAATTTCAAACTTTGTCAAGCTCTTTTCTTTGGTGTAGAATTGAATATGGGTTTAGTATGTGCGTGTTTAGATACTGAGGACTGACTTACATTTCTGTTTAAGTGCAGTGAATTGTACATATACAAAAATGCGTTTTAACAGATTTATCATTCATTTATTTATTGACTTTTTCCTTTTTGTTGGGCTACTTTTCTGCTTATTTATTCCTTTATTAACTTGTTTATGTATTTATACACATATTTCACTTGTTTATTTATCCATTTATTTGTTTATTTATTTGTTTACTCACTTAGTTACTCACTTACTTACTTTTGGTTTAGATCTCCAGCACCAACCCAAAGTTCGGGTCACACTTCATTATTGAAGGGGGCGGGAGTGTGGTGGCAGACACCCTGCGCGTGAGCACTGACGTCATGCAGGTTGACTCAGAGGGCGAGCTGAGCGTGAGTGGGCGTGGCCTGTTGGCGGGCACGGGGCATGGAAGCGGCACAGGAGGGGCAGGACATGGGGGCAGAGGGGGTGCTGCCTCCACAGGTATGTGTCACTGTTTTCCAATTTTTATATAAGTTGACATGAACCAGAAAATAACACGAAAGAAGAATAAGAACGCATATTTAATACAAGACAAAACAGGCGCAAATTTTCGGCCAACTGCCCTATGTCAAGCGTAAGATCACAAACAGACAAACACCAGAAACAAAAATTAGGAGAAAAAGACCGAAACTTCGCTGCCCTCCTTTCCCCCATTTCCCTGGGATGGTTATCCCCGTCGGCCATGTCACCTAAGGTGGGGTGCCGACGAAAAAACTGAACCAAACCAAACCAATAACAGAATCGGTTTGGTAAGAGATGTGTGAAGTCTCCTTTCCCTTCGCGGTCTTTGACGTTAAATGTGGCCGGGTTTTTTTGTTTGTTTGTTGTTGTTGTTGTTTTTGGGTGTGTGTGGGTTTTTTTTGGGGGGGGGTTGTTTTTGTTTTTGTTTGGCTGGTTATTTGGTTTTTTGATTTCTTTCCAACTGTTTTAGAATTGTTTTATTTATTTATTTATTTATTTATTTTTAGTTCTTTTCAACTATTGTAGAGCTTTCTTCCCGCTTTCCCTGGTGGGACAAGATGGACAAGAGGAATCTCTAGTAAGGGTGGATTCCGTAGATGCACAGCACAATGGCATTGATCCACCCTGGATGGACGTCAGTGAGCAAGCGCCATTCTTGTCTGGTGTACACTGTAGATGGTCGTGAAGGCGTATGCGTTATATCGCATGGTACCATGATTTGTTTACAAGGCCCTTGCAGGTTTGGTACCATTGACGTCAGCACTGTAGGTGTTCTGTTGGGGTTACCTCGTCCTTTTCCCCAGTGGGGATGCCCACCTTCTGGAAATTCTGTGCCGAAGAACATCAGTCAGTCAATTCAAAAACCAGAAGAACAAGAAAACCAATGCAAGCGCGTATTCAACAAAACAAGACAAGACAAGCGCAAATTTTCGGCCAACCGGCCTTTGTCAAGCGCGAACGCACAGTCACAAACAGACCACAAACACCAAACAACGGATAATAAAAATAATGAAGAGATTGGAAATTTCTGAAAGCTTTCGCCTCAAGAGAGAGAGACAGACAGACAGACAGACAGACAGACAGACAGAGAGAGAGACATTGACAGAGAGAGAATGTGTATATTGTATGGAAACTTTTGGCATTATTCTCGCCCTATTTCCAGGAGCTGTGGCTGGTGAGATCTACGGTTCTCTGTACCAACCACAGGACTTTGGCAGCGGAGGGGGTGGAGCCACCAACAGTACTGGGCGTGGTAAGAAGTGATTGGCTTACGTGTTGTCTGCTGAACTCGTTGGTCTATGATAGATACCAAAAGGAAAAGACTGAATCTGCGGGCGGGGGGAGTGGGGATGAGGGTAAGGGCATCAATCAAAAAAAAAAATCCCCCAAACAAAATGGAACAGAAAGACAACAACGAACAAACAAAAACGACTAGAGAAGATTACACATTTTGCAATTCCTTGACCTAATTTAGATGATGATCTCCCCTGTCCATCCCTTTTATCTCCCTTTTTTATCTCCCCTTTTTCAATTAAAAAAAAGGGAGGTAAAAGAAATAATTTAAATAAACAAGTGGTAAAAGTCGCCGTGGTGTAATGGCTAACACAACGGACTACCGACTGGAAGGTTGTGGGTTCGAATCCACATCAGTCCCTTCAAAAATATATCGTTCTGGGAATTTTCGACTCTAACCGGCTCCTACCCAGAGTTGGGCGTGCTATGGGCTCATGGGGAAGACTGGGACCACACAGTCGAGTCTCATCCACTTCACGGATGCGTCATTGAGGGTGTTGCTCAAACCTTCTGACCAGCACCGAAGGTGTCAGTGTCTCTCGGGCCTGGTTGACGCCAGGATATATTATGATGGTAAGCGTAGAGTACAGCCCTGTCACGCAGTCTCAATCCTAGATGGAACTCCATAGCATCACGATTATCATCGACATCAACATCATCATCATCATCGCATTTTAAAAAAAGAAAAAATTGCCAGCTTCTGTGGCCACTAAAGTGGCGTAGAAAATGGAACAAAACAAAAACAAACAAAAAAAGGTGAGCACAAAGGTAACCTCCCTGAATGCGATGATTCTAAAAAGAAAATAAATAAATAAATAAATACGCAGTTGCTGCAGTGTTAGTGCATGATAAGGTTTCGTTCACATGCTACACAGTGTCCCGGGATAGATTTTTGGGTGATGTTCTGGAATGTGGGGAATGTTTATGTGGAATTGCCATTCTATATAGAGATCACACACAACATCGAGAAGGAAGTAGAAACGCACTAAGCACACTAGCAATAACTTTCAAAAGCACTCCACACATAGCATTACAAGTCAATATAGTTTCTTTAATTAAGCATGTTCAACTTACAGCATAATCATTCATCCTCTTATTCCTCTTGCCTACATCCTAAAGCAATCCTACTTCTTTGCCCATCAGCCCTAAACTCTACATTGAAATAAAATATCAACATACCTTCACTTCACGTTTCTGGCAAAGGCTCAGCACCTCTGCCAAGTTGAGTGGCACATCTCCTAGCATAACCATGACTGACTGACCGTTCTGTCTCTCTCTGTGTCTGTCTTCCCTTATGTGTTATTCTCCCCTTTCATTTATAGAGCGTGGATCAGAACATGCTGGGCTCTGACTCCACCTGTCTTAAGATGACTTTGGAGAATGTTCTTCTACTTGCGAATGCATGAAGGAGGAGTTGACGTGAACAATGGGCCGCTCGCTTTCACTGGGGCGATCCTCAAAAACATCCCAATAGAGCTGTATGTACATATGGCTCTATTGTTTGAATTAATTGTCTCGTTTATAGTCTAACATAAGTGTGATTGGCTGTACTGCTAGATGTTGGTTAACCTTAAGCCTTCAGTTGAGAGGTGAGTTTGTCTGGCTTGCCAGACATTGTCAACATCCTGTTTCAGAATAAAGTACAGATATAGGCCGGTTTCTACCTGAGGGGTTTCTGAGATAACAAGCATCTTTGTCATTTGTCGGACGCTGAAAACTGACTGGCTGTCTGTCACACAGGAGGTGGGATACTGAAACTGACGGTTGCAAAAACGTTGATCGTGGAAGGGAGGATGCAGGCTGATGGTGACGGGGGTACGTCAGGGGGATCAGGAGGTAGCATTTGGATCGACACCCGTGATGTGGAAGGATCTGGACTGATTTCGGTAAGACACGAAGTGAACAAATTGTTGTTTGCAAAGAGAGAGAGAGAGAGAGAGAGAGAGAGAGAGAGTGTGTGTGTGTGTGTGTGTGTGTGTGTGTGTGTGTGTGTGTGTGTGTTTGTGTGTTTGTTTGTGTGTGTGTGTGTGTGTGTGTGTGTGTGTGTTGTGTGCGCGCATGTGAGCGTTTGTGTGTGTGCGCACGTATGTTAGTCTGTATAATTGTGTGTGTCTGTGTATGCGTGTGCATACGATTTTTACGCATACGAGTTTTACACTACAAGGTGGAAGAACGTCGCACAGGCCTGAGTCTGGTAGATAGATACTAGGGGGATACCCTGAGACTCTCTACTGACTGAGCCAACTGGAGCGCTCTTGCTGTCTCACTCATGCAACACAGGATGCGGGAGCGTCCAAGATAGTAAGGAAGGGCGGTGTTGATAGTAGTTTTTATTCTTATTGCTGTGTAAAGCCCAGCAGACTTCGTAGAGCCACATCAGGTCTATAATCCTTTCAAAACATACACAACGACAGGAAAACCCGAACAGAAAATTAAGTACACATA
The DNA here is from genome assembly GCA_030674185.1 of Monoplex corrugatus. Lineage (NCBI taxonomy): Eukaryota > Metazoa > Mollusca > Gastropoda > Littorinimorpha > Ranellidae > Monoplex > Monoplex corrugatus. The sequence goes on along the minus strand of JAPXFY010000027.1, from coordinate 20,323,928 downwards.
TCAATGCATTCGAGCACATTATCTAAGGAGATGCCCCTGGCGTTGACAACTCCGTCCAATTTTTTTTCCCAGAGGGGATTTAAAAAACATACCTGAATACAAATTTAAACATAACTACGGACACCAAAACATGTAGAAAACGGGTCTAAATTACCTAAAATTGCTTCAGCATATCTCATTTCCCTAGAACCAAAAATGCACTTAATATACATATATGTACCTAATCATCAATCCTAAGAAAAAGTATGCAAGTCCTTATAGAACACATACAGGTGAATGGACCGGCAAGGCAGAAAATGATAGGAAGAAATGACAGAAAGTAAAGGAACTAGATTGAAACAAAGAGAATGACAGAAAAGAGGAAATTTCTAGTACAGACTTTCCAGATGGTGGGGATACTATTTATACTGAAAAAAACCCCAGCATCCCCATGGGGGATGGTGTTGTTAGTAAACTATCTTGTTCGACAATACTATTGATCTGTCAGTGTTAAAAAATGGTTGTTGGTTGATAAATTGATCGATCAATTGATCGATGTCTCCAGGTGAATGGCGGCAGTACAAGTGGAGGTCAGGGAGGGGGTGGAGGTGGCCGCATGGCTATTCACTACAGACACACAGACTGGTGGTTCGGATCCCTGACGGCTTATGGAGGATCGTCATCGACCTCTCTGGCTGGCGCTGGCACCATTCTGCTTGTGGTATGGGTCTGTGGGGACTTGGGGTGTGTGTGTGTGTGTGTTTGTGTTTGTATGTGTGTATGTTTCTGTTTGTGTGTGTGTTTGTGTGTGGGGGGGTGGTGGTGGTGGTGATGGAGTGCATGCATGTGTGTCTGTGTGTGTGGTGTCTATGTGGGAACTCGTGTGTGTGTGTGTGTGTGTGTGTGTGTGTGTGTGTGTGTGTGTGTGTGTGTGTGTGTGTGTGTGTGTGTGTGTGTGTTAAGTTTTGCTTTGCTAGTATTGTTGACGATGCAGGATGCTGGTGGACAAGGTGCGAGAGTCAAAGGGTTAATATGACGATGACATGACGGGGAAAAAAGAGGGAGACTGGGTGGGGGAAGATGAAGTGGAGAAATGCCAACTCTATTTCGTAGGTGAATGAATTACTTGGTGGCATAGTTGTTAAATTTAAGCATACAGATTGTATGCAAAAACCTCGTCTCGCAACCTGTATGTGGACAAACAAACAAACAAACAACGTCTCGCACAAACATAGGTACATCATAGGTACACGCATATAGGAGACGAAAGTGTGGCATACTTGTTTAACCATAATTATATCTTTTAATGTATTGTCATCTAAAATTGCATCATAGAAACATAATTGAAGACGTAAGGGATTGCTATATTTTAGGGTTTGTTATTGTTGATGATGGTGTGATGTTTTTTGTTTAAATTATACTATTCTGATAATTTGTCTGCTTTCCCCCCCTCAAAACACTCGCACAGGATTCCACCCCTGACGTCAAAAACCGAACTCTGATCATTGACAATGGTGGGAGGTCCTTGGGCTATACTACAACCGATCACAGTCAGTATGCAAATGACGCAGGTCGCACATGGTTGATTGACAACTCCACCAGCCAATTCGAAGACGTCAGGATTCTTGGGAATGCGCACTTCGCTCTCCACCCAGATCTCATTCAGTAAGTAGACGGATGAATGGACAAGGGGGTTCTTCTCTTCTTCCAATCCTGTTGTAGATTAACCTTTTGACTCCCGCATCCTGTCCACCAGCGTCTTGCAGTCAACCATGCCAGCAAAGCAAAAATTTATCTATTTGATTCCCTCACCCTGTCCACCAGCTTCCTGCAGGAAGCTGGTGGATAGGGTGAAGGATTCAAAGGGTTAAGTTTTTGCAGTTGATGGATAGTGTGCGGGAGTCAAAGGGTTAACCAACGTTGTTGTGGAGAAACTGGCAGGACAAATTGTAACAGAAGTAATCTGACTCCCGTACTTTGTCCACCAGGATCTTGCATTGTCAACCACACTAGCAAAGTAAAAAATTAGCCCTTTGATTCCCTTACACTTCCTGTAGGAAGCTGGTGGATAGGATGAGGGAGTCAAAGGGTTAAGTTTTAGCATTTGGTAGATAGTGTGTGGGAGTCAGAGAGCTAAAATTAGTCTTGTTTGAAACTGATTGTTAGTAAAGACGAATTTAGACCAGTTTACTGACATGCGTGATAGTGCAGTGGTTAAGATGTTAGTCTTCAAATCACAGAGTGTGTGAACGATCCTGCCTGGGTTGTGCGTGGTGGATAAAGGGTGAAGTTGTTTACCCACACAGCCTTTCAGGTTATCGTATCAGCACTCCTGCACTTTCCTGAACTCCTTGAGTCCGCATTCATTCACAGAACACTAAATATGTGTTACAGATTCAATCAGCCATGTCCGTGTTTGGTGACCTACGGAAACACGACAACCTAATATGCATACTAATCTAAGTGTCTCACCTGTCTTTGTCACTAGGTTCAGTGTTAGCCGCTGCACTCTATGATAAAACTATTCTCCTCCACATGGCTCTGTCTTGACTTTTGTGGACAACTTGTTGAGTATTTAGGCCCTGGTGCTGGTTATGTTCTCGGTTTATGAGATTGGAGGTCTGCCTTTCTTCCTTTTTGTCTTAGTTTTTCCTTGAAAAATGTTGCCATGAGGTCCGTGTTCTTGCTACTTGACACATGGGCAATGTATTTAGTTTTCTCTTGTTGATACCTGCCAGTAATTTTCTGGTGGTATCAAGTCCTTCCAGGACACTTTCACTGGTTCTTCTGTCAGTCCATTTGATACGTAGTAGTCTCCGATAAAACCACATCTCTGCTGCCTCAGTTCTTTTGCAATCAGCTTTTCCGTGAGTCCAGGCTTCGCAGCCATAAATCATGATTAGCCAGATCAGACATTTTAAAAGTCTAAATTTTCAGGCTACTTGGTATGCCTCTGTCTTTCCAGATGTTGTTGAGTTGAAACATTTTTTGCTTTGCCATTCCAATTCTTATTTTGATGTCTTTAGAGCAGGTTCCATCATCAGTCTTTGCAGATCCAGGATATTTAAAATCTTTTAACATTTTCTAAAGGAACTTTATTAATTAAGATGTCTTGATTGTCTTCAGTGTCTTTTACCTTTAATATGTAGCACTTATTAGTTTTAAAAATGCCTAAAAATGTGTGTTTCCTGATGTGACCGTCAAAAGGCTGAGTCTGCCTTGAGTTAAAGATGAAGTGTGCGGATTTACCATTTGAACTGCAGGCAGTCGTACAAAACATATTGCTAATGTCGTATATACATGTATAATGAACTTGCATTGTGACCAGTCAAACATGTATACCCTGGTGTGTTGCCATGAAATCAGGACACGCATACACGGTGTACAAAATAGAAAAGGTAAAAGTTGTCCCTTAACCCTGAGATCATAGGAGAGTGAGATGGAACAGACTACAACTTTTTTATCAGGTACAGCATTGTGAGGGACACAACTTTCTCAAACTTTTCTCAAGTACAGCATTATTAGGGGCACAACTTTTCTCTAGGGGCACAACTTTTCTCAACTTTTTTCTAGGGGCACAACTTTTCTCTAGGGGCACAACTTTTCTCAGGTACAAACAGTATGAGGGACACAACTTTTCTCAGGTGCAGCATTATGAGGGAGATATCCGTCTCCTGTCCATGGTGCTTTACCTTCCACTATCATAAACAGTGCCAGGTACTCTTTTACATTGTTGGAGTGAAAGCCACAAGTACCAGTCTTTCCTTGAGCCAGTGCAGAGTGGAAGGTGTGAGCGCTACCAGACCTCATAAGAGGATGTGCATGGAATGACAAAAAGAACCAAATGTTAAAAGTAAACACCACGAGGATGCGGGTGGGACCCGGAGCGCCAATGCCTCGCCACTCTCCAAAGAATCACATTCAAAGCTCCCGACGCCAATCGATAGTCATTTTATCAAGCAAAGGGGGGTGGGGGGAGCTTGTCCATGCGTCGCATGACCCATTCGGACCCAGTCAACAGTTCCCTCGTTTACAAACCGAATGGCAAGGTGGGAGATGACAAACCCTGGGACAAAAAAAAAAAAGAAGAAGAAGAAGAAAAAGAAAGGAAAGGAAAAAAGAAAAACAGAGAGGAAGAAAAGGGAAAAAACGAAAAGAAAAGAAAAAAAAAAGGTATCTATCATACCTGTGTGTGCAGACCGTTTGAGCTGCACAGTAATGTCATATCAGGAGACAACACAGGAGTGCTACACATTGGACCTGGGCAGACGATGGCCTTCCGGTCGGTGGACGAGATCGAAGCTTTCACCAATGTGTACATTTACGAGGGAGGCGTCCTGCATCTGCCGTCCTTCTTCCGTTGTCGTGATGTCGACATTACTGTGTGGTCAGTAGAATGTGCGTGTGTGTGTGTGTGTGTGTGTGTGTGTGTGTGTGTGTGTGTGTGTGTGTGTGTGTGTGGTGAGTGTGCGTGTGTGTGTGTGTGAGTGTGTGTAAGTATGTGTGTTTGTTTGTGTGTATGTGTGTGTACATAGATATATATATATATACATATATATATGTATATATATACATATATATATATATATATATATATATATTAATATATATATATATATATATGATGTGTGTGTGTGTGTGTCTGTGTCTGTGCATGTGTGTGTGTATTCGTGTGTCTGACTGTGTGTCTGTGCATGTGTGTGTGTATGTGTGTATGAGAGAGAGTGTGTGTGTGTATTTGTGTGTTGTATGTGTGTGTGTGTGTGTGTGTGTGTGTGTGTGCATTCTTGCGTGTGTTGTGTGCATATATGTGTGTGTCCATGCTTTTGGCCTTCTTCTTCTGATATAATGTCTACAGTACTCTATGGTCAGATCTTGTATGTGTATAGGGAATGGAAATGTGGTTTTTAAGAAGAATGTTGAGAGTTCCATGAACAGCAAGGAAAACAAACGAGACGGTCTTGAAGGAGGCAGACACAAGAACATTAATAAAGAAGATTAGGAAAAGACAAGCAACACTCACAGGACATTTTATGAGGCAAGAGAAACTTAAGCACCTGGTCACAACGGGGAAGCTAGAGGGAAAGAAAGCACCAGGTAAATCCAGGAGAAAATATTGGACAGACTTGCAGAGTGGCTGAGTACGGAGAGAGTGGGAGTTTGGAGTTTGTTCAAGAGGGATTTATCCCACTCGGACAATTCCATAAGTGCTCCACCCTAAATCTGCCTAGAATTATCTGGCAGACTCCCTAAGCCTGCGCAAACCCCTATGCGCCGGCACGGTCTTGAAATTGGGGAGGAGGGGGGAAGGGACTTTTGAAACGCTAAGCTGACACCACCAGAATGATGCAAACATTAAGATGGGCAGCGAACAGGACAGTTTTTAATGTTGCAGGCTGGGTTGAACTCGAGATATCAGATCTTGAGTCCACGGCTCTATCAAAAGAACCAACCAGTCTGTGGGAGGGTGGGAGATGTACTTGCAGCAATAGATTTGTATGGAGGGCCATGATCGCCAAACGCCATGTGGCAGGGCACATGATGATGATAGTGAATGGCTGGGGGTTCCCCCTGATGCAATTCTCCAGTTTTTACAAGAGATCAATAGATTTCACCTGATATGATTTCATGTCTGTTTTTCTTTAGTAAACGCATTTTTAGACTTGCAAGGTTAACGGTGAACATGGTTTTTAACTGTTCTCTTTTATTATCTTAACCGGGTTGTAGTTTTTGACATGATGTTAGCCCTGATATGGCTCTAGTAGTCGGCTGGGCTATAAGGAATATGAACTTGGACATGAATTTGGGGTGGGGATGGGAGGTGGGGAGAGTGTTGTGTGTAATATTAGGGTGACTTGATATTCTCTGTGATAAATTGACTAATAGTACTTTTTCAGAAATAGAAAAAAAAACTGCAGTATGTAACAGTACAGTCAGTGTATTTGATATGTGTGTACACATACACGCACATACGCACGCACACACATACATGGCGCGCACACATACATGCGCGCGCGCACACACACACACACACACACACACACACACACACACACTGACACAACGCACACTCATACAACAACAAGAACAAAACACACACACACACGCAACCAAAAGCACTCATAACACATACTCACATACACACAAACACACACACACACACACACAACACACACACACACACACACACACACACCATACACACAAACACAGACACACACACCATACACACAAACACAGACACGAACATACGCATGTAACATACACACACACACACACGCAATCCATGGAAACTGCCTCTCAACCCCACCCCCTCCTTGATTCACATACAGACTTGTCACCACATTCTCCTTTATATTCTCTCTGTTTCTGTGTCTCTGTCTGTCTGTCTGTCTGTCTGTCTGTCTGTCTGTCTGTCTGTCTGTCTGTCTTCTCTCTCTCTCTCTCTCTCTCTCTCTCAGGAACAGCAACGGCAAGTTTGAAAATTGGCTTTTAGCCATTAGATTTTACCGTTGGAAAATAAAGAATCATTGTCATTGTCATTGTCATTGTCATTCTCTCTTTCTCTCTCTCTCTCTCTCTCTCTCTCTCTCTCTCTCTCTCTCTCTCTCTTCTCTCTCTTCTCTTTCTTCCTGTACCACTGAACACATGGCTTGTTTACAGGGGCACCCTGGGTATCGACGAAGTGGAAGTGTCCAGCAACTGTCACCTGATGTTTGGACGCCGTGCCAACGTTGAGGGTCAGGGGTGGATCAGCACGAAAGGTGTATTGCGGGTACCTACCCTCACTGTGGCTGATGGAGGGGAGATAACTGTGCCTCCAGGACTTGATGACCTTGACAATCAACTGACGCTGGAGGTTCGTCATTAATTTTATTCATTCTCTCCCTTGCCCCGTGGGGATGCCGGAGGCTCTTTCAGTATAAATAGTATCCCCATCTTCTAGAAAGTGTGCGCTAAAAATTGCCTCTTTTCTGTCACTATCTTTGTTTCTGCCTTATTCCTTTGCTTTTTTTTTCATTTCTTCCTATCATTTTGTGCCTTGCTGGTCCATTCACCTGTGTGTGTGTTCGATAAAATCTTACATACTTTCTGTTAGGATTGATAATTCGGTACATGTATTAAGTGCTTTTTTTTTTGCTCTTGGTAAATGAGATATGCAGAAGCAATTTTAGGTAATTAAGGCCTGTTTTTATATAGGCTTATGCTTTGTGTCCATAGTTATGTTTAAATTTGTATTCAAGTTTGTTATTTTCAATCCCCTGTGTGATAAATTGAAAAAGAATGGTCAACGCCAAGAGCATCTCCTTAGATTATATGCGCGAATGCATTGATATGTATATATAATTTTTTTTTTTTAAATTTTTTTTTTTGGCTGTTGAAGTATTGTGTGTGTATTGAAATGATTGTAGCCCTGATATGGCTGTACTCAGTTGGCTGGGCTTTAAACAAAAATAACAATAACAATAACCCTCACGTTACCCTTGGGCTTTCTGCAGGAGGCAGGTGGATAGGATGTTGCAGTGAATGAGTTAATTGTGGTGAAGTCTGTCTCTGTGGGTGATGATGTTTTGTCTGTCATTTATTGTCCTGTTGCATTCCCCAGCCATTGGAATTTCTGCCCATATTCGTTTCTATATTAGCAGCCAGGTGTTGTTAAGTGATTTTATGGTACACATCATAGTAAATGGACACTCTGTTGGGATTTTGTAAATGTGTGAGTGTGTGTGTATGTGTGGTACGTGCGTGCGTGTGCATGCGTGTGTTTGTGCGTGCGTGGAGTGTGTGTGTGTGTGTGTGTATATGTGTGCGCGTGCGTGTGTGTGTGTTTGTATGTGCCTGTGTGTGTATGATATCAAAAACATTAGATACAATTGCATGTGATGTTAGAATTTAGAATATTTGAAAACTACAATTATATAGATCTTAGCATCATTATGAACATATTAATGTAATTTTTACTGTATTTATGCATGTTTGAATGATGCGTGCGTGTGTGACTTTATGCATGTGTGTCGGCACACACACACACACACACACACACACACACACACACACACACACACACACACACACACACACACACACACAACACAACACACACACACACACACACACCACACAGAGAGAAGAGAGAGAGAGAGAGAGACGACACACACACACGCAGAGATAGACAGACACACACATACATACGTGCACGCACCCATATTAACCTGTGGCAAGCTGTATATGTCTATGTTGTGTACAATATCATAACATGCCAAAACTCACATACGGTGAAAAGTTATTCAAATATTAAAAAAAAACGAAGTAGGCTAACACAGGTGCCATAGTATTGTGTGCTTAATTATCCCAGGTGAACGATTTGAACGTGCATGGAGGGGGAACAATCCATGCAGTGCACCTGAACATCACTGTTGTCAATCTGGTGATCGATGACCTGGGTACTATTGTTGGTGACCTTCATAACATACCTTGTTCAGCGGGTCAAGGTCGAGATGGAGAAGGCGCTTCAGGTAGGGATGTGCTTCATTTTATGTTATTACTTTTTTTCATTTTGATGATTGTTCTGGCTGCAAATGTTGACTGTTTGGGGACGAAATTTTGGTGGTCATTGTTTTCATTAACTTGTTTTGATTAACTTAATACAATTATGTATCTTGTATATGTCTGTTTCACATATTTGTGGCAAGCGTTGCATCGGTATATGTGGGTTTGACAGCACAGGTCCCTTTGTAGGTGTTTATGTGTGTGTGTGTGTGTGTGTGTGTGTGTGTGTGTGTGTGTGTGTGTGTGTGTGTGTGTGTGTGTGTGTGTGTATGCCTGCATATGTGTAGCCGTGTGTCAGTGTAACTGTATACGGTCATATGCATATGGAAGCATGTTTTTGTATTATACGCGTTACGATACTTGTTTTATTTTCTTGTTCTGTCATGCTGGATGTGACCCAGACCCCTTGAAGTGTAAGGTGCTAAGGTCCAAGACACTCTCTTTTCAAAAACTTTCTTATTTCGTCTTTCGTTTCACAACAAAGGGACATGTAACACACAATGTGGCAACGAAAAAATGACAGCAACAAAAGAATTTACGCATATAAAAAGATAATGTTGACACATGAACTCTACATAGTACACAGAAGACACATAGTGATATTTTATACATTGGATGTTTTAAAATGAATATTAAGATTTAGCACATGTCAACACTTCCCCTATAAACTCAGTTCACAAACAACATTCCTTTGCTGAACGACAGTCAAGCATAAACGAACAATGTAGTAACACAAATGACATCGGTCCAAGACACTTGCTTGGCGGGGACTTCTCTTGTGAGGACCTGATGTTGTCCAGGTGTTCCTAGCATTTCTTGCTGCTGACTCATGCGTTAATGACCCATTCATTGGTGACTTATGTTTTTAGGTATATTTTTTCTGTAAAGTGCAGGGGACTTGGGGAAGCTTGCTTCTTGGAATGTTGCGCAGTGATAACCTGTAGTAATCTCACCTATGGTTGTTATGCTGTCTCGTGCATGTCAGGCATTATTTGAATCACATCATATATACACTCACACACACATACATAGACACACACATAGACACACACACACACACACACACACACACACACCACACACACACACACAGATACACACAGATACACACAGACACACACAGACACACACAGAGACACACACACACACACAAATACAGAGAGAGAGAGAGAGAGGAGAGAGAGAGAGAGAGAGAGAGAGAGACAAACACACACACTTACATACGTGCACGCACTCATATTACTCCGTGTCAGGCTCTACATGTCTGTGTTGTCTGTGTCTTGCTGTGGATGTCCATGTCCTGGTTCAATACTGTAAAGGGCTTGGACTGTGCTGACCTGTCGGTAAGGTGGGAAGGGGTAGCTCTGAAACATTGCACATGTGCATACTGACTGTCTTCATCAGTTGACTGAGACTGTAAGTATCAGTCAAACTCTGCAGTTGTCAATCTCTCTGCATATATCTCTGATAAAACTATAGACTCCTCAGTGTACTTGTCAGTCTTTCTGTATATGTCTCTGACAAAACTATAGACTCCTCAGCCAAACTGTATAGTTGTCAATCTCTCTGTATATGTCTCTGATAAAACCTATAGACTCATCAGCCAAACTGTATGATTGTCAGTCTCTCTGTTTACGCCTTTGATAAAACTGTAGAATCCTCAGCCAAACTGTGTGGTTGTCAGTCTCTCTGTTTATGTCTCTGATAAAACTGTAGACTCCTCAGTCAAACTGTGCAGTTGTCAGTCTCTCTGTTTATGTCTCTGATAAAACTATAGACTCCTCAGCCAAACTGTGTGGTTGCCAGTCTCTCTGTAGATGTCTCTGATAAAATTATAGACTCCTCAGCCAAACTGTGTAGTCCGTCTCTCTGTATATGTCTCTGATAAAACTACAGGCATTGATAAATCTGAAACTAATTCTGATAGATTGGAAACTAATTCTTAAAGATAGATCAGGACCTAACTCTGTCACGCTCTATGATATGATCACCTCAGTATGCTACGGAACTTGTGAACAAATAGGGCTAGATATTTAACGTTATTGTGTCATTTGTGTCAATCGGTTAGCTTCAAAGTTTAATTCAGTTTTGTGGCAAACTTGTTTTATTAGAAAAACAGATGATAACATATGAACTTGCAAAGTATTCTGAACAGAAAAGTTTATGATAAAAACGCCTAATATTGAAGCAAAAAAAAAAAAAAACTTGAATAAAAATCAGTGATATACGAATAGGAAAAAAGTGTTACCATACAAAATGATGAATATAGTATTATTTACCATACAAGCAGCAATCTTTAACCTATCATACACAACATCATACACGCTGAAACACTTCCTTGATGGGGGTTTCTTCTCTGAGGACCTTTTACTGTCGGCTCTCCCTAGAGTTAGTTTTAGTTTGATTCAGTTTTCACGTCGACACCCATCTCAGGTGATATGGCCGACGGGGATAACCATCCCAGGGAAGTGGGGGAAGGGGGACGTATCTAACCATACACTGACACCACCAGAACAACAATGATGTTAAGATGGGACAGCGAGATGGCCAGTTTTAATATAGCGCACCCCGGGATTCGAACCCTAGAATTTATTGCTAACAATCTTTAACCTGTCACAACATTATTTCGAAGATTGAAGGTCTTAATCCGACGAAAGAAGCAGGAATTAGTGCCAAGGCTGCCATAGGTCATAGGCTCTTAGTCCTGAGTTGCCAGCCTTTCCCAGAGATGCCAGCCCATGTCTGAGTCTGTGACAAAACCTAAAACTGTGTACCCAGGGGCAGGCCATGGAGGACGGGGAGGTAGGGGCTCCGCCCAGTCTGCTACAGGTCACGCCCACGGATCCATCTTCCATCCTGCCACAAGAGGCTGCAGAGGGGGAGGGGCCAGTGCCAGTCAGTCAGAGGGGCGTGGCGGAGGCGTGGTGTACATCAAAGTGACAGGCACACTTCACAATGACGGCACTGTGCAGTGTAACGGGGAAGCAGGGTCATCAGGTGCTGGGGGAGGAAGTGGTGGCAGCATTCTCATGGACGTGGGGCTCATCAAGGTACGTTGTGCCAGTAGAATGATAATAGACATTTTTCGTGAGCCTTCACGACTGATTAGCTCAAGTTTGAGTGAACAAAGGAGGCTTGGTGATAAGCCCTGAGGATGAAATGATTAGCCTTGATATGAAACTTGATGGTGAAATGTTAAGCCTTGACATAAAACTTGACGGTGAGATGATAAGCCTTGAAACATAAAACTTGACGGTGAGATGATAAGCCTTGAAACATAAAACTTGATAGTGAGATGATAAGCCTTGACGTAAAACTTGACGGTGAGATGATAAGCCTTGACATAAAACTTGACGGTGAGATGACAAGCCTTGACGTAAAACTTGACGGTGAGATGATAAGCCTTGACTAAAACTTGACGGTGAGATGATAAGCCTTGACGTAAAACTTGACGGTGAGATGATAAGCCTTGACATAAAACTTGATGGTGAGATGATAAGCCTTGACGTAAAACTTGACGGTGAGATGATAAGCCTTGACGTAAAACTTGACGGTGAGATGATAAGCCTTGACATAAAACTTGATGGTGAGATGATAAGCCTTGACATAAAACTTGATGGTGAGATGATAAGCCTTGACATAAAACTTGACGGTGAGATGATAAGCCTTGACATAAAACTTGACGGTGAGATGATAAGCCTTGACGTAAAACTTGACGGTGAGATGATAAGCCTTGAACATAAAACTTGACGGTGAGATGATAAGCCTTGAAACATAAAACTTGATAGTGAGATGATAAGCCTTGACGTAAAACTTGACGGTGAGATGATAAGCCTTGACATAAAACTTGACGGTGAGATGACAAGCCTTGACATAAAACTTGACGGTGAGATGATAAGCCTTGACGTAAAACTTGACGGTGAGATGATAAGCCTTGAGTAAAACTTGACGGTGAGATGATAAGCCTTGACGTAAAACTTGACGGTGAGATGATAAGCCTTGACATAAAACTTGATGGTGAGATGATAAACCTTGACTAAAACTTGACGGGAGATGATAAGCCTTGACATAAAACTTGATGGTGAGATGAAAGCCTTGACATAAAACTTGACGGTGAGATGATAAGCCTTGACATAAAACTTGACGGTGAGATGATAACCTTGACTAAAACTTGACGGTGAGATGATAAGCCTTGACATAAAACTTGATGGTGAGATGATAAGCCTTGACATAAAACTTGATGGTGAGATGAAAGCCTTGACATAAAACTTGACGGTGAGATGATAAGCCTTGACATAAAACTTGACGGTGAGATGATAAGCCTTGACATAAAACTTGATGGTGAGATGATAAGCCTTGACATAAAACTTGACGGTGAGATGATAAGCCTTGACATAAAACTTGACGGTGAGATGATTAAGCCTTGACATAAAACTTGACGGTGAGATGATAAGCCTTGACATAAAATTTGACGGTGAGATGATAAGCCTTGACATAAAACTGACGGTGAGATGATAAGCCTTGCATAAAACTTGACGGTGAGATGATAAGCCTTGACATAAAACTTGACGGTGAGGTGATAAGCCTTGACATAAACTTGATGGTGAGATGATAAGCCTTGACATAAAACTTGATCGGCGAGATGATAAGCCTTGACATAAAACTTGACTGGTGAATGACAAGCTTGACGTAAAAAACTTGACGTGAATGACAAGCCTTGACATAAAACTTGACGGTGAGATGTTTTAAGCCTTGACGTAAAACTTGACGGTGAGATGACAAGCCTTGACATAAAACTTGACGGTGAGATGATAAGCCTTGACATAAAACTTGACGGTGAGATGTTTTAAGCCTTGACATAAAACTTGACGGTGAGATGACAAGCCTTGACATAAAACTTGACGGTGAGATGTTTTAAGCCTTGACATAAAACTTGACGGTGAGATGTTTTAAGCCTTGACATAAAACTTGACGGTGAGATGTTTTAAGCCTTGACGTAAAACTTGACGGTGAGATGACAAGCCTTGACATTAATTAAACTGGATTGTGAAATGATAAGCTTGACATAAAACTTGATGGTGAGGTGATAAGCTTTGACATAAAACTTGATGGTGAGGTGATAAGCTTTGACATAAACTTGATAGTGAGATGATAAGGTTTGACATAAAACTTGATGGTGAGATGATAAGCCTTGACATAAAACTTGATGGTGAACTGGCTTGATGAATTAAAAGTTTAAACAATTTTTTATTACGTTATGAGCAATGTGTTTTTAAGAAAAATGTTAAGATTCCATGGACAGCAAAGAAAACAAATGACAGTCTTCAAGGAAGCAGTCTTCAAGGAAGCAGACGCAAGAAGAACAATAATATAAAAAAAAAATTACGAAAAGACAAGCAACATTTATAGGACATTAAACAAAGCAAGAGAAATTAGAGCACCTGATCACAATAGGAAAGCTGGAGGGAAAAAGAGCTCCAGGCAGACCCAAGGAGAAAATATTGGATGGACTTGCAGAGTGGACGAAGACAGAGAGGGTGGAGGACGTACTTGCAGCGATAAGAGATAGATTGATAGGGAGGGCCATGATCGCTAATGCCGTGCGGCAGGGCACATGATGATGATGTGCACTCTTTTATCGGATACATGTACATGTATATGCACATAGTAGCTGCACAGTCTGCATACTCTTTCTTCGGTGTGCGTACATGCATGTTGTTTTTATATTTCCATAATGGCATCAGGCACTAACACTAACGTAAGATACATGCATGGTGTTATGTGCATGTACACGCCAAGGGCCTTCATTTTCTAGCATGTATCTGGGAAATAGGGAAAATCTCAGTCCTTTACTCACCGAGCAGATTTGAACCCAAATCTTCCGATTGGAAGTACAATGTTCTGACCTCTTTACTATCATGCCACTCCCCCACCCCACCCCATTGGGATGCCGGGGGCTCTTTTAGTATAAATAGTATCCCCACCTTCTGGGAAATTCTGTGCTAGAAATTTCCTCTTTTCTGTCACTCTCTTTGTTTCTTTCTTCCTCCTTTGCTTTCTGTCATTTCTTTCTATCATTTTCTGCCTTGCTGATCCATTGACCTGTATGTGTTCGATAAAGTCTTACGTACTTTCTCTTAGGATTGATAATTGGGTACATGTGTTGAGTGCCTTTTTGGCTCTAGAGATATGAGATATGCGGAAGCAATTTTAGGACATTTAGGCCTGTTTTCGTATATGTTTTAGTCTCCTTAGTTATGTTTAAATTTGTATTAAGGTGTGTTTTTTTAAATACACTGTGTGATAAATTGGAGGGAGTGGTCAACGCCAGGGGCATGTCCTTAGATTATGTACTCGAATGTATTGCTATGTGTACTCAATTTTCTTTTCCTTTTTTGCCCGTTGAAGTATCGTGTATGTTTTGAACTGAAATGGCTCTATTCAGTCGGCTGGGCTTTAAACAACACTAACAAAAAACAAAACGAGACAAATAAACAAAAACAACAATCATGCCACTCAATCTAAAGCTTCATCAAACAAAGTAAGCTTGATGAATGTTTGGTGAGCTGGCTTTTCAATTAAACTTTGAGTGAACAAAATAAAAATCTCAATACATTATCATTGAAGATATGGCCTGTCTTCATGGCAAAATTTGTTTCTGTGGCTGTTGGTATCACTGAGTTTATTACAGGTGGCACGTTCTTTTGTCAGGGCGAAGTCTGTTTTGCTGAGTGGCTGGTAATGCTGTTAGTTGATAGGAATTATTCTGTTCCTTCCACATGACTTTAAATCGTTGAGCTGACTTGCTCGATAAACTAAAAATAAACTTGAATAGCATTCATTGTGTATTGTACATTGAGTTTTTTCATCTCTCCACCCCCCCATTTTGTACGCCCTACGACACCTTAATGGCCACAGAAGCCGGAACAGTTTTGTTTTACAATGCGATAATAATGATGTCGATGAGGATGATAATCATGATGCTATGGAGTTCCATTTAGGAATGAGACTACGTGACAAGGCTGTACTCTACGCTGTATCATAATATATCCTGGCGTCAATCAGGCCCGAGAGATACAGACACCTGCGGTGCCAGTCAGAAGATTTGAGCAACACCCTCAATAACGCACCCATGAAGTGGATGAGACTCTATTGTATGGTCCCAGTCTTCCCAATGAGACCATGGTACGCCCGACTCTGGGTAGGATCCGGTTAGAGCCGAAAAATCCCACAATGATTTTTGAAGGGACTGATGAAGATTCGAACCCACAACCTTCCAGTCGGTAGTCCGTTGCGCTAACCACTACACCATGGCGACTGGTCATATTTTCATCTTTTGATGGCAGTGCATAGTTTCAATTTCGTCAAGTTTTTCTTGTAGTGTTGAATGTGGTGATGCATGCAGATCATCCCTATCTTTCGTGTAAATTGTAGTGTGATTAAACGCGCTGGTTACTCTCCCCCTTCCCCCGTGGGGATGCCGGGGCTTTTTCAGTATAAACAGCATCCCCACCTTCCGGATATTCTATGCTAGAAATTTCCTCATTTCTGTCACTCTCTTTGTTTCTGCCTTGTTCCTTTCTACCTGTCATTTTCTTCCTTGCTGGTCCATTCACCTGTATGTGTTCGATGAAGTCTTACGTACTTTTTCTTAGGATTGATAATTGGGTACATGCATTAAGTGCATTTTTGGCTCTAGGGAGGTGAGATATGCGGAAGCAATTTTAGGTAATTTATGCCTGTTTTTATATGTTTTGGTGTCCTTAGGTATGCTTATATTTGTATTCAGGTGTGTTTTTTAAATCCCCTGTGCGATAAATTGGACGGAGTGGTCGACGCTAGGGCATGTCTTTAGATTATGTGCGCGAATGCATTTATATTTGTACTTAATTTTCTTTTTCGTTTTTTTCCTGTTGAAGTTTTGTATGTTTTGAAGTGGTTATAGCCCTGATATGGCTGTACGCAGTCAGCTGGGCTTTAAACAACAATAACAGTAAGAATCTTTCGAGTAAAATGTTGTGTGATTAAACGCGCTGGTTACTCTCCCCCTTTGATTGCAGGGTTATGGCACTTTCTCAGTGATTGGCGGTGCTGGCAGCAAAGCACTGAGCAATGTAGGGGGTGGAGGAGGGGGCGGCAGAATGGCCATGCACTTTGCCGACAACAAGACGTTCGCTGGGAACTTTGATGCCTACGGCGGTCTGTCAGATGGTGGTCATAGTGATGGAGGGCCTGGTACCGTCTTCTTCTACCACACAGGTCAAGGAAAGAAGATTTTGTGTTGGACTATTAGATTATTGAATTCAATTTTCGTCCAAGTGTTCCTCCTCCCTCCCCCCCCCCCCACCCTGTGGGTATGCTGGGGTCTCTTTCAGTATAAACAGTATCCCCATCTTTATGGAAAATTCTGTGCTAGTAATTTCCTGTCATTCCCTTTGTTTCTGCCTTGTTCTTTTGCTTTCTGTCATTTCTTCCGACCATTTTCTGCCTTGCTTGTCCATTCACCTGTGTGTGTTTAATAAATCGTACGAGCTTTCTTTTGGGATTGATAATTGTGTATATGTATTAAGTGCACTTTTGGCTCTGGGAAAGTGTAATGTGTGTAGACAAGTTTAGGTAATTTCGGCATGTTTTTGTACATGTTTTAGTGTCCTTCGTTATGTTTAAACTTGTATTCAGGTATGTATTTTAATCCCGTGTGTGAATAACTTGGAGGGAGTGGTCAACGCCAGGGGCGTCTCCTTAGATTGTGTGCGCGAATGCATTGATATGTGTACTTAATTTTCTTTTCTATTTTTATTCCTGTTGAAGTATTGTGTGTGATTTGAAACGGTTATATCACGGATATGGCTCTTTGCAGTCGGCTGGGCTTTAAACAGCAATGACAATAAGAATAATAACAACAATAAGTATTTTTTGCATGAAATTAAGGTTGTTGTATTGGGAAAGCATGTCATTATAACATGATCTGCCCTCATCCCCCATCCCCACCCTACCTTCTCTCTCTCTCTCTCTCTCTCTCTCTCTCTCTCTCTCTCTCTCTCTCTCTCTCTCTCTCTCTCTCTGTGTGTTTTGTTAACTGGCACAATGCATTTTTATTTTCAATTGTTGCCAGAGACAATATCTATGTTGCGATGTGTTCTTTTATATGCACCAAGTACACATTGCACACAGCACCTTAGTTTTCTTGTCTCATCATCAGGACTGGCATCCAGACCACTACTCAGGGTCTAGCGCAGGAGAGAGAAAAATCCCTGTTCAGCCGGAATAAAGAACTCCTGACATCTGACTTATCCCCCCTTCCCAGGCTGGTGCTGAATCTACTTGGCCACCAATGTTTGGAGTAGATAAAAATCATGTCTCATCCCCCTTGTCTCCCTAATCCATTCCCTGAGCACCAGTCCATTTCCTCACCCCTCTTTCCCCGTATTTTCCCCTCGTATCACTTACTGTCTCCCTTCTATTCGTCCACTGTCCCCCCAAAATTAGATTGTCTGTTTAGTATTTGTACTGTTGTATTTTCAAAAGTGGAGTGTGAATACGGATATGGTGAGGTCATAAAATACAGATCACACTTGTAAAAAAAACTTCCATCCTTTGAAGTGTAGGCCTACATTCAGTTTGTAAGCGTACAAGATTAGTGTTCATTTTTGATGTTTTGTACAACAATGACTCGGTCTTTCTATCCTTATGTTTTTCTGCTTTTAACCAGTTTCGCACAAACAAAATTCCAGAAATTGAAAGCTACGCTGGATAGTGCAGTTGATAACTGCTCCTTGATTTGACAATCTTGCTGTTTTTGAACTGCATGTTCACCCTACAGGCTACAAACATACGACACTGATGATTAACAACATCGGGCGAGGACCAAAGCGGGACGAGAATGTGGTGGAGGACTATACAGACCTTGAGGATGATGCTGGCCGTGCATGGTTCCTGCCTCACCATGGCAACACACAGTTCACAGGTCAGTGACTTTTGCCCTTCACCATGGCAACACACAGTTCAAAGATTAGAGACTTTTGCTTCTCACTGTGGCAACTCAGTTCAGAGGTCAGTAACGTTTGCCCTTCACCATGGTAATACAGTTCACGGGTCAGTGACATTTGTCCTTCACCATGGCAACACACAGTTCAGAGGTGAGTGACTTTTGCCCTTCACCATGATAACACAGTTCACAGGTCAGTGACTTTTGCTCTTCGCCATGACAACACACAGTTCAGAGGTGAGTGACTTTTGCCCTTCACCATGGTAACACAGTTCACAGGTCAGTGACTTTTGTCCTTCACCATGGCAGCACACAGATCAAGGGTTAGAGACTTTTTCTCTTCACCATGACAACACACAGTTCACAGGTCAGTGATTTTTGCCCTTTTCCATGGTAACACAGTTCACAGGTCAGTGATTTTTGCCCTTTTCCATGGTAACACAGTTCACAGGTCAGTGATTTTGCCCTTTTCCATGGTAACACAGTTCACAGGTCTGTGATTTTTGCCCTTTTCCATGGTAACACAGTTCACAGGTCAGTGACTTTTGCCCTTCACTGTGGTAACATAGTTTAGAGGTCAGTGACTTTTGCTCTTCACCATGGCAGAACACAGTTCAGAGGTAACAGACTTTTGCTTCTCACCGTGGTAATACAGTTCACAGGTCAATGATTTTTGCCCCTCACCATGGCAGCACACAGATCAAGGGTTAGAGACTTTTGCTTCTTACTGTGGCAACTCATTCACAGGTCAGTGATTTTTGCCCTTCACCATGGTAACACAGTTCACAGGTCAGTGACTTTTGCCCTTCACTGTGGCAACACAGTTCACAGATCAGTGACTTTTGTCCTTCACCATGGCAGCACACAGGTCAAGGGTTAGAGACTATTGCTTCTCAGCGTGGCAACTCAGTTCACAGGTCAGTGATTTTTGCCCTTCACCATGGTAACACAGTTCACAGGTCAGTGACTTTTGCCCTTCACTGTGGTAACACAGTTCACAGGTCAGTGGTTTCTGCCCTTCACCATGATTTCACCGATCAGAGACGTTCATTTGTATGGTAATATAAATGTTCTCAGTTGATTACAGTCTTATTCGTAGAATGACGGAGAACATACATGACGATGACAACTAACAGTTGAACTACCTAGGGGAGTCACGCCCATTATGATCTCTCTGTCTGACAGGTTTGGAGTTTGACCCACCTAAGATTCATTACCACTAATATTAGGTGCTATACTGTTCTTGTGTGTTGAAATGTTTACCTCTGATAGGATAATACATACACATTTCTAGCAACTGTGTTGTTTGTGGGTTGATTATACTGCCATCCAATGGGTTAAATTTGAATACATGTTTTAATCAAATGCCTATCAATTAACATCAGGAAGAGAGTTCTTGAATGTTATATAGAACCAATACTGTTGTACGGATGTGAGGCGTGGACAGTCAACAAGCAAAGCCAGAACAAGACTGAGGCAGCAAAGATGTGGTTTCTAAGAAGAATGTTGAGAGTTCTATGGACAGTAAAGAAAACAAACGAGACAGTCTTGATGGAGGCAGACACAAGTTGATCATTCATAAGGAAGATTAGGAAAAGACAGGCAACATTTATAGGCCATTTTATGAGGAAGGGGGATTTGGAGCACCTGGTCACAACGGGAAAGCTGGAGGGAAAGAGAGCACCAGGTAGACCCAGGGAGAAAATGCTAGACGGACTTGCAGAGTGATGAAGACAAGGAGGGTGGAGGAAATGCTTGGGGCAACGAGAGATAGAGACAGATGATACTACATGATCGCTAACGCCATGCAGCAGGGCACCTGATGATGATGATGACATGTTTTAATATTAAATACATATTTATTGTCATCTATTTTAAAAATTGTCGTTTTATCATGTATTTTTCTCGTATTGTTTTAGATGTCATATGATGTTTTTGTTACTGCTTTGCTTGCAGTGAATAACAGCTACCACTTCAACGAACTCCAGATATACGGCGGAGCACAACTGGCCGTGCTGACCGATCCCCCGGGGTCTCCAGCCTCTCTGACCTTTGACCATATGATCGGCGACCGCACGGGAGCCATCCACGTGGGGCCCAACCAGACCATGGACCTGGAGAGAGGGCAGATTGACCTCCCCTTCACCGTCCATGTGTATCGCCGGGGCTACCTGGGTCTGGCGCCCAACACCGTCATCCACAGCGTGGACATCTACCTGAACGGAACGTTGGCCAACGTCCGCAACCTGACGATCCATCACGGCGGAACGCTGTGGTTGTTTCGGGAAGGGCGGACGGAACACCAACCTGCCAGTTCCTACGAGTTCGAAGTGGTGCATGTCAAAACGGGTGGGTTCCTTCACATGATCACAGACCCGGTTTTCGAAAAGGGAATCCGCTTCCAGACAGTCTGGTTCAAGATTGACGGAGGGGGTTTAGCCCGAGGCACTCATTTCTACGTGCATACCACCAACATGTCAATAGACGCCAGCGGTGTGCTGAGCGCAGATGGGCTAGGATATGAACACGGTGACGGGAGAAGCCAGAACGACGAGGGTGTCAGACGAGGTGTCAATGGCGTCATCAACCCAGGTCAAGGTCACACTAACGGTCAGGTGGGCAGCGGGGCAGGTCATGGTGGCAGTGGAGGTCGAGCCAGTGAAGGTTGGTACCGTTGATGATAAAGGTAAATTGTTGGCACATTGCTTTAGGTCGTAGGGGAGGGAAGTGGTAGAGAACTCACCTTTGTGTGTGTGTGTGGGGTTTGTGTGTTATTTTTGTGTGTGTGTGTTTGTGTGTTGTTTTTTGTGTGTTTGTGTGTGTGTGTTGTTTTTTTTGTGTGTGTTGTGTTTGTGTGTTGTTTTTTGTGTGTGTTTTGTTTGTGTGTGTTTGTGTGTGTGTGTTGTTTGTTGTGTGTGTGTGTGTGTGTGTGTGTGTGTGTGTGTGTGTGTGTGTGTGTGTGTGTGTGTGTGTGTGTGGTGTGTGGTAGTTTTATATGTTAGCCATATTTTTGAAATTGTGATGTGGAAAAAGGTTGTGTAGTTAAGACAGGATTATTAAAATGATATCCAACTTCCTTGCTTTTTTTTACATTCGTCCTCTATGAAGTTCAGGTACCCATTCACAGTTTGGTGAACTGAAAGGCCACATGCTTCAAGCTGTTCCCCCTTCCCCCCTCCCCCTCCGCCGTGGGATGCTGGGGGCTCCTTCAGTATAAATAGTATCCCCGCCTTCTGGAAATTCTGTGCTATAAATTTCCTCTTATCTGTCACAGATTCTGTGCTATAAATTTCCTCTTATCTGTCACTCTGTTTGTTTCTTCCTCCTTTGCTTTCTGTCATTTCTTCCCATTATTTTCTGCCTTGCTGGTCCATTCACCTGTATGTGTTCGATAAAGTCTTACGTACTTTTTCTTCGGATTGATAATTGGGCACATGTGTTGAGTGCATTTTTGGCTCTAGGGATATGAAATATGTGGAGGCAATTTTAGGTAGTTTGGACCCATTTTTATATGTTTTGGTGGGTTTGGCTGTGTTTAAATTTGTATTCAGGTAGATCTGTGTTTTTTAATCTCCT
Organism: Monoplex corrugatus; assembly: GCA_030674185.1. Lineage (NCBI taxonomy): Eukaryota > Metazoa > Mollusca > Gastropoda > Littorinimorpha > Ranellidae > Monoplex > Monoplex corrugatus. Next base: position 20,301,835 of record JAPXFY010000027.1, on the reverse strand, counting down.
GTGCGATAAATTGGACGGAGTGGTCAACGCCAGGGGCGTCTCATTAGATTGTGTGCGCGAATGCATTGACACGTGTACTTCATTTTCTTTTCCTTTTTTCCTGTTGAATTAGTGTGTATGTTTTGAACTGGTTGTAGCCCTGGTATGGCTCTACGCAGTCGGCTTGGCTTTAAAGGCAATAACAGTGAGCTCTTCCCTAGTGACGTTTCCTACATGCGAATCCTTAGAATCAGATAGAAAGGTGAGAACTCTGTCTCTACGCCAGCCGGGCCCCATTGTTAAGAGTTGAAAGAACATTTAAATCATTTAATGCCACAAATGCCTGTCACGGAAGAGAGTTCTTTAATGTTATATAGAACTGATACTGTTGTATGGTTGTGAGGCGTGGACAGTCAACACGCAAAGTCAGAACAAAATTGAGACAACCGAAATGCAGTTTCTAAAAAAGAATGTTGAGAATTCCATGGACAGGGAAGAAACACGAGACAGTCTTGAAGGAGGCAAACACAAGAAGATCATTAATAAAGAAGATTAGGAAACATTTATAGGACATTTTATGAGGAAAGGGAAATTAGAACACCTGGTCACAACAGGAAAAGCTGGAGGCAAAGAGAAGACCAGGTAGACCCAGGGAGAAAATGTTGGACGGACTTGCAGGGTGGCTGAGGACAGAGAAGGTGGGAGATGTATTTGCAGCGACAGGGGATAGTTTCGTGTGGAGGGCCATGATCGCCAACGCCATGCGGCAGGGCACATGGTGATGATGAATGCCACAGCAGGATCTTTCTGTAAGCAATGCAGGCAGCTTTCCCTGGGTAAATCCCACAGCATATCACCATAGTACAGCGCCACTGTTGCTGGCAAATGTGATGAGGCACGTATGGAAATAACTGAACACAGTGATTCCCATTTGAACTGTTCAATTGTGACACGAGTACTAGGGGTGGTAAATCACAGAATGGGAATAGTAACACGGGGTTTGGTGATCAGCAGTTGATGTGTGCAGGTATTTGTCTTCGATGTCCAAGACGTGGACAGATTGATAACTGCAATTGATATAGGAACCACGGAAACACGAAAATTGAATCAGAACGCGTATTTGATACAACCAGATAAGACGAACGTAAAGAAGCAATGAAGTTGGACATCATTATCATAATCCTGTCGTAACTCACAACCTTTTTCGACATCACTTTCATAATGCTGCACATATGAAAAGGGTAAACGTAAGATCATAAACGAACAAATCAAGTACAAAAACTAGGAGAAAAAGACTAAAATTTGTCTACTGCTTAGTCGTTTTCTTCTAATTTTTGTATTTGATGTTTGTTCGTTTGTCAGAGGATTAATTTCTGCACCATAACCTTTTTTCTGTCTGTATACACAGTTACTTGCTCATCATGCTGTTAGTGTTTTATAACATGTCTTCACTCTGTTTTGTCTTATGGTGATCTTGATCAGTAGTACCTGTTGTTTTGTTGTTTCTGTTTGTTGCACTGGATTTTCTGTTTCTTTCTGTCTTTTTTTTCATTTTCTTTTTGGGTGTTTGTTTTTGTTTTGGGTCTAACATCACGTACCACGAATAAACCGCAAAACCAAGGGTAAACACGCACATGCAGAAACTTAAAGCTGACATAAAGCATCCTATATACATTTTAAAAAACACTTTAAAAGCCTTCTCTTGTGGCTTTTGTGTTGCAGAAGGGGTTCAGGTGGGCTTTCCTTACGGAGACCTGTATGAACCGGAACTGTTTGGCAGCGCTGGTGGGGGGAGTGGAGGGGGTGCCGGGGGAGGTCGTGTCTGGATCAACGTCACCGACACCTTCCTTCTCGATGGCCTGGTCACTGCTAACGGCGTGGACGGAAAGATCCAGGATGGAGAGATGGGGGGTGGAGGTAGCGGGGGCAGCCTGTGGGTCCACTGTTACACAGTCACTGGCTACGGAAGCCTACTGGCCAGAGGAGGGCGAGGGGCCAACGGAACCGACGCTGTGGCTGGAGGGGGTGGGGGCAGCGGAGGAAGGATCGCCCTCTATCTCCATGACAACAAAACCTTCAGTGAATTCCGCTTCCTGGCCGCGGGAGGGGTTGGGGGGTCCAGCAGTTGCGGGGCGTGTGAGGGACCTGGGGGTAGCGGAGGTCCAGGCATTGCCTTTATCTATCACATGGTCCATGATCACCGCTCTCTGATCGTCGATAACGACGGCGCCCCAGAGCCACGCCACAAGTACATCACCTGGGAAAATATGCTGCAGAATGAGGGAAGAGCTTGGATCCTTCCAGTGTCTGGTCTTCACCCTTTCTCCGACGGTAGCTTCAGGTAATGTGCCCTGACAGGTTAGCTTTCTGCTGTGACTTGTTTGCGTTACGTTATTATGAAACGAGCCGTGGACTCAAGATCTGATATCTTGAGTTCAACCCCAGCCTGCAACGTTAAAAACTGTCCTGTTCGCTCTCCATCTTAATGTTTCCATCGTTCTGGTGGTGTCAGCTTAGGGGTTTCATAAGTCCCTCTCCCCCTCCTCCCCAATTTCAAGACCTTGCCAGTGCATAGGGTTTTGCGCAGGCTTAGGAAGTCTGCCAGATAATTCTAGGCAGATTTAGGTGGAGCACTTATGGAATTGTCCGAGTGCGATGAATCCCTCTTGAACAAACTCCAAACTCCAATTATGAAATTGATGTGTGGGGTCTCTGGTAGGAATCCATAAAGAATAGTTTGTATTTTTTGTTTTTTTGTTTTTGTTTTGACGCAAACCGTGCAAGGATTTTGCCTTGTGTTGTATTTGATTGAATCGATTGAGTGAGCAGTGGTGTACGTTGTTATATAAAGAAGTGATCTGTTGCTTTTTAGACATAATTAAGAATTGATTTTATCAGAACACATCAAGATTGAAGACGACCTCGTAATTTTAATTTTACATTAAAGAAGGCCTTGTAATTTGACGTTTGAATTAAACAAGACCTTTTATCTTTGAGTTTGGGAGTATTCTGCTTGTGTGTGTCAGATTTGTACAGGGAAGAATTTCTGCAACCTGAGTCGTCTTCGATGAATGAGATGTTAGGGACGTACAGAAAGGAGGAAGGGAAATCGGTATTGTTATTGCCTGATTGCCTTGTGTTTCTTCTGTCCAAACCCACAGATATTGCCATTCATGTTTAGAGATATGTGTGTGTGTATTTGTATGTGTGTGTGTGTGTGTGTGGTGTGTGTGGTGTGTGTGTGTGTATATGTGTGTATGTGCAGCTCTCATTGCCAGATTGGCGCATGGAAGAGTTTTGATATTTTATGATAGTATTGATTGACTTTTTCATTCCTTTACTGTCATACGTTTCTAATGTTTTTTAATGTGATATATGCGTATGTGTGTATATATGTGTGTATATATGTGTGTATATATGTATGTGTGGTTATGATTGTCAGGTTTGTGTTCGAGGAGCTGCAGATCTATGGCAATGGTCACCTTGCCATCATGCCAGCTTCGGAACAACAGGTTCTGTCTCACATCCCCAGTGATGAAGTGTCCTCCTTCAACTTCATGGACCACCTCAACACCAGCGTCAGTGTCACTCTCTTCTTCAAATACATGATCGGCGACCGGACCGGCACCGTCCATGTAGCCGACAAACAATCGCTGGATCTTTCACGTGAAGAAATTGATCTTCCCTTCAACTGCCATGTATACAAAGGAGGCTACCTGTGTCTAGCCCCCACCACCTTTGTTCATGGAGTTGAGATCCACTTGGCTGGTGTTCTGGCCAACGTCATCAACATCACCCTCCACCATGGCGGCTTTCTCTGGCTTAAGCATGGCGGGAGAACGGCCAGTGAGCCAGAGAGCCGTTACAACTTCAGCGTCATCAGAATTCAGGACGAGGCCAGGGTGAATGCTACAACGGATCCCATCACAGAGCCGGGCATCACATTCGTGGTGGAGGCGCTGATGGTGGAAGGTGGAGGGACGCTGCATGGCACCAAAATGACCATAACGGCTGTCAACATCACGGTGGATGCCGGAGGCCGGATCATGGCGGATGGACTGGGATACCGCCCTGAACACCAGCAGGCCACTCACGGTAGTCTGTCCCTGCACGGACACGTCAACCCTGGCATGCCCTCTCTCCAGTCCTCTTCCGGGTCAGGGGCCGGTCACGGAGGAAGCGGAGGTCATGGTGCCCTTGACCTTGACACTGGCGCTGGTTTTGCCTATGGCGACCTTTTTGAACCGGATGTCTTCGGAAGTTCTGGAGGAGCAGGAGTAGGAGGAGCGGCCGGAGGCGCTGGGGGAGGCATGATCTGGATGAACGTGACTGGTTTCATCTTCATAGACGGTGAGGTCAGTGCTCATGGTTCTCCAGCACCCCCGCAGTCCGGAGGAGGGGGAGGCAGTGGAGGCAGCATATGGATGTATTGTGAGCTCATAAAAGGCTATGGACGCATTTTGCCAATGGTGGTAAAGGCTCCAACCTGACCTCCGACCCTGGAGGTGGTGGAGCAGGAGGCCGTGTGGCGCTGTACTTCCGTCACAACGAGACTTTCAGCAGTTTCCGCTACACGGCGTACGGAGGTAGAGCAGGCAGTGAGAGCAAAGCGCAGAATGGAGGCGCAGGGACGGTGTTTATCTACCACATGCTGGAAGACCATCAGACCCTCATCATCGACAATAACGGTCTACAACCACCCACTGAAGAACACATCATCGACAACTACAACGACCTGAGTGGGGACAGTTGTCGTTCTTGGATTCTGCCTCAGTCGGGACGCCATTCGTTTGCAGGCGGCAATTACAGCTACAGTATAGACGAACTGCAGATCTACGGCAGCGCCCATTTAGCCATCCTGGTGAAGCCGTTCCCAACATCCACTAACATCTTCTTCCGCTACATGATTGGTGATCGCACAGGTACTGTCCACCTGGGTAACCAACAGGTGATGGACCTGGAACGACCAGAGATTGATTTGCCTTTCAACGTACAGGTGTATGCAGGTGAGGACAATATTGAGCATTTGATATTCTTGCCGAAATTACACACGTAGAAACAGAATAATACAAGTGTTGTTCTTTCTGTTCTCCTTTTGTCTTTTCGTTGATTTTCAAACTATGATGTTGTCATTTGATGTCAGTCTCAGAGTTCCCCCAGTGTTTATTCATATAGAAAAGATTCTTTTCATAGTCTTTGATTATCAAGAGGTTACCAATCATGGAATCTTTAATTATTATCACAGGGGCCCCCCCTCTAGGGGAAGAAACATTCCTTCGAGTGACTTGGGAGACGAGTTAATGAGGTGGTGTGCTGGGGGGCCCCTGTGATATTATCAAGAATTTACCAACTATAGAAGTAGCCGATTTTTAATGGGTTGAACAGTTTGTTTCCATAGAAGTAGATTAGAATGTTAATGTTATGTACAACTAATAATGTAGCAGGCTGTAGTTTGTGGTCTACGTATGAATAGATTCATTTGTGTTGCTTTATTCACAACATAAAAGGTGTTCCCTGGTTTTGCCATTTAAAACTGGTAAAAAATATCTCCTTGCATTGTATATTTTTTTACTTCGATGAAGTTCACTTTCAGTTCATAGTAGTGTTGTAGAGTTCGCAGAAAAGAATAGTTTTTGACCACTATTATTTGACCTAAAGTAAAAACGATTTGGTTACCATGGTGTAGTGGTTTAACCCTTTGACTCCCACACCGCATCCACCAACTACAAAAACTTAACCCTTTGTCTCTTTCACCCTTTCCACCAGCTTCCAGGATACAAAGGGTTAAGTTTTTGCTTCGCTAGCATACACGCACTTGGCAATGCAGGATGATAGTGCACAGGGTCAAAGTGTTAAAAAAAAGGGTTAGGAAAGTATCTGATAACTAAGGGTTATTTTAGTTTACTAATACGAATATAGAATTGAATAATTTACAAGCATTCTGTGACAGTTTAGACTACACGTATTTGAAATATATGTCTTTACATTTGGCGTAAACTGATTATATCTAATTCAGTGATAGTTCAGATAGTGATAGTTCAGACTACACTTGTTTGAAATACATGTATACACATTTTCCATAAACCGATTAATCTAATTTACAAGTATTTTGTGATTGTTTTGACCAGATGTATTTGAAAGATATGTATGTAAATTTGGCCTCTGTGTGTGTGTGTGTGTGTGTGTGTGTGTGTGGAGTGTGTGTGTGCGTGCGTGTGTGAATGTGTGTGTGTTTGCACGTGTGTGTGGTGTGTGTGTGTGTGTGTTTGCACGTGTGTGTGTGTGTGTGTGTGTGTGTGACACAGGGGGATACCTGGGCCTGGCCCCAGTAACGATCGTGCACGGCGTGTCCATCTGGCTGGCTGGAGAACTGGACCACGTCCACAACCTCACCCTAAGACATCACGGTCTCCTGTCCATCAAACTGGCCGGCCACACCTCCAACAGGCCCAACAACTCCGCCCTCTTCAACTCCGTGCGCATACAGGACTGGTCCACCTTCAAGGCTGTACGCACCGACTTCACGGAAGATACCGGTTTGGTGCTGGAAGTGGGTGACATTTTGATCGAAGGAGGCGGCAATCTCCTGGCCACCAATCTGACCCTGGATGTCAACACCCTTTCCATTGATAACGGTGGCAGCCTGCATGCGGATGGAACAGGGTATGCCCCCCACACATCCAGAATCCATGGACTGAACGAAGGGGTAGGTGACACTAGTTCCCAGGGGTCGTCTGGTGGTGGATATGGAGGCAGCAGCGGTTTTGGGGCTGGGACCAGCATCACGGGTATACCCTACGGAGATTTCTTTGAGCCTGACAATATAGGCAGCGCCGGAGGCGGGTTAGACTCTGGAGGCAATGGGGGTGGTCTCCTTCTTATCCGTGTGAACGGCACCGTGTGGCTGGATGGTGAAATCCGTGCTGATGGAGCACCAGCCTCAGAAAACTTTGGTGGGGGAGGTTCAGGTGGCACCGTTCACCTTATTGCCCACCACATCAAAGGTTTTGGTAACATCACCGCTAACGGTGGTGACCAGTACTCAGGAGGCACAGGGGGAGGGGGATCGGGAGGCAGAATAGCTGTCAAGTTCTGGCGTAACGAGACTTACAGGGGGACCTTCCAGGCGCATGGAGGGTTTGCAGATGTTGACGGCAGCATGGCAGAGCCTGGAGGTCCTGGCCCCATCTTTCTGTTCCACGAGGGACATATCCATAAAACTTTAATGGTGGAGAACAACTTTCTCCGCAGTAACACAGTGGGCAAAGTGCGTGACTTCTCAGACCTATCTGATGACTACTTCAAAGCGTGGATTCTGGAACAAGACACGGACCAGAAGTATCTGGACGGAAGAAACCGTTCCACGACATTTGATGAACTGCAGATTTATGGCAATGCACACCTGGTCGTTCAGCCCAGGGATTCTAATGCTGGCATCTTCCTACACTTCAGGCACATGATCGGGGATCGCTCAGGTGTGTTGCATGTTGGACCAGGTCAAGTGATGGATTTGAAGCGAAGGTACATCGACACTCCTTTTAGTACCTACGTGTACACCACCGCTTACCTGGGTCTGGCGCCAGACACTGATCTTGACCAAGTGTTTGTACAGGTGAGAATATTACTTCATTTGGATACTGCAGTTTATTGATTATAGCTTTTTCTTTCTTTCTCTTTTTCTTAGAGTTGGGCTTGCTCACTGGGACCAGAAAGTTGAGTCTCATCAATTCACGGGTGCGTCGTTGAGGGTGTTACTCAAATCTTCTGACCAGCACCGCAGGTGTCTGTATCTCTCAGGCCTGGTTGACGCCAGGATATATTATGACAGTAAGCGTAGAGTAAAGCCCTGTTACGCAGTCTCAGTCCTCGATGGAATTCCATAGCATCATGATTATCATCCTCATTGACGTCATCATCATCACATTGCATCCTCATCGACGTCATCATCATCACATTGTAAAAACTGTCCCGGCTTCGGTGGTCATTTGAGGTGTAATAGAAAATGGGCCGAGAAAAAAAAAGGTGAGCACAAAGGTACCTTCCCTGGGTACGATGATCCTAAAACACACACACACACACACACAAAAAACGCAAAATTTGCTTTTTGAAGGATATACTCAATGCATACAGTATTCTTATTTTTAAAGAAAAGGCGTCACAACGTGTCGTTCACATAACGTGTAACACTACAAATGCTTTGCATTGAGAATACAAAATAATATTGTGAACCTGTGGTTAGTATCGTCTTGGAGAATGTGTGCGTGTATGTGGTGTGTGTGTGTGTACATGTATGTGGTGTGTACTTATGTATATATGTGTACTCTGCATAATCGTGTAAGTATATGTGTATGTATGTGTTAAGTATATGTGTGTATGTATGTGTGTATGTATGTGTGTCTGTGTATGTATATGTGTATGTATGTGTTTATGTGTATGTATGAGTATGTCTGTGTTTATGGGTGTGTGTGTGTGTCTGTGCGCGTGTGTGTTGCAGCAATAATTCCTGTACAGCTCCGCTTCTTTTTCTGCTTCACGTCTTTATCAGCATACCTACAACACACCTGTATGTTTTGATTATGTTATAGGTGGAAGGTGTCTTGGATCACATCCACAACCTGACTCTAATCGCCGGAGGAGAGTTGCGACTTTTCCCTACTGGCCGCACTGGCTCTCAAAGCCCCCTCTCCTACACCATCAATGGCACCACCGTCGTCAAAGCCCGCTCAGCCATCAATGCGTCGGCCCCCTTTGCCCCCAGCTTCACCTATGACCTGAACTTTGGTTGGCTGACTGTGGAAGGAGGTGGAGTTATCCGTGGCAAGGATCTGTCAATCAAGGCTGTTGACATCACAGTGGATGATGGAGGTGCCATCGACGTCAGTGATGGGGGATTTCTGGCCAGAGAAGGACCAGGTTGGTGCAGTGATCAGAGAATTTTTTCGTCCGTGTGTAGATTTTGAATGAATGGATGACGTGGAAATTGGTGACTGTAATTAGAATTTGAATGAATGGATCAGGTGGGTATTGGTGACTGTTATTAGATTTTGCATGAATGGATCAAGGGAAAGTTGGTGTTTTTAATTAGATTTTGAATCAGTGAATGGGTCAGAAAGAAATTGGTGACTGTAATTAGATTTTGAATGAATGGATCATGTAGGAATTGGTGACTGTAATTAGATTTTGAATGAATGAATCATGTAGGAATCGGTGTCCTGTGATTAGATTTTGAATGGATGGGTCAGAAGGAAAATGATGTCTGTGATTAGATTTTGAACGACTGGCTCAAGACGAAATTAGTATCCTGGTTAGATTTGAATGACTTGATCAGACGGTAATTTCTTATTTGTGGTTAGATTTTGATTTTGACTGGAGGGGGGGGGGGGGGGGGGGCGGAACTTGATATTTGTTGTTAGATGTGGAATGGTTGTATCAGGGTGATATTGGTATCTGTTGTTAGATTTAGAAAGGTTGGATCAGGGTGATATTGGTATCTGTTGTTAGATTTGGAATGCTTGGATCAGGGTGATATTGGTATCTGTTGTTAGATTTGGAATGGTTGGATCAGGGTGATATTGGTATCTGTTGTTAGATTTGGAATGCTTGGATCAGGGTGATATTGGTATCTGTTGTTAGATTTGGAATGCTTGGATCAGGGTGATATTGGTATCTGTTGTTAGATGTGGAATGGTTGTATCAGGGTGATATTGGTATCTGTTGTTAGATGTGGAATGGTTGTATCAGGGTGATATTGGTATCTGTTGTTAGATGTGGAATGGTTGGATCAGGGTGATATTGGTATCTGTTAGATTTGGAATGGTTGGATCAGGGTGATATTGGTATCTGTTGTTAGATTTAGAAAGGTTGGATCAGGGTGATATTGGTATCTGTTGTTAGATTTGGAAAGGTTGGATCAGGGTGATATTGGTATCTGTTGTTAGATTTAGAATGGTTGGATCAGGGTGATGTTGGTATCAGTTGTTAGATTTGGAAAGGTTGGATCGGGGTGATATTGGTATCTGTTAGATTTGGAAAGGTTGGATCAGGGTGATATTGGTATCTGTTAGATTTGGAATGGTTGGATCAGGGTGATATTGGTATCTGTTAGATTTGGAATGGTTGGATCAGGGTGATATTGGTATCTGTTGTTAGATTTGGAATGGTTGGATCAGGGTGATATTGGTATCTGTTGTTAGATTTGGAATGCTTGGATCAGGGTGATATTGGCATCTGTTGTTAGATTTGGAATGGTTGGATCAGGGTGATATTGGTATCTGTTGTTAGATTTGGAATGGTTGGATCATGGTGAAATTGGTATCTGTTGTTAGATTTAGAAAGGTTGGATCAGGGTGAAATTGGTATCTGTTGTTAGATTTAGAATGGTTGTATCAGGGTGATATTGGTATCTGTTGTTAGATTTAGAATGGTTGGATCAGGGTGATATTGGTATCTGTTGTTCCTTTGCCTTCTGTCATTTCTTCCTATCATTTTCTGCCTTGCTTGTCCATTCACCTGTATGTGCGCGATAAAGCCTGACGTACTTTCTCTTAGAATTGATAATTGGGTACATATATTAAATGCACTTTTGGCTCTTAGTAAATGTGACGTGTAGAAGTAATTATAGGTAATTCAGGCCCGTTTTTGTATATGTTTTCGTGTCTTTAGGTATGTGTATAACTGTATTCAGGTTTGTTTTTTTAACCCCCCTGCTGATAAATTGGACGGAATGGTCAACGCCAGGGGCATCTCTTTTGATATGTGTAGTTAATTTTCTTTTCCGTATTTTTTTCTTCTGTGAGGTACGGTGTACTTTTTTGAGATGACTCTGCAGGGTCGGCTGGGCTTTAAACAGCAATAACAATAACAGTAACAATAACAATAACAATAACAATAACAATAAATGCCAGTAGGCCATTGTGCTAAATCATCACTGTTATTAATGTTATCGTGTTAATCAAAGAACGTAACTCTTGAGAGTCACGTAAGAATTATCTCCCATGTTGTAGAACTTCTCAAATCTAACACAGTTTGTGCTACCCATTCAGCTAGCATAGAAGCAGATACAAAGCACAAAAACCGTAAGCTCAGAACACTCCTTATCATGTATTAATGTCATTACTGTTTATGTGGGCAGCACCTGGGGTATCTCATCGACTGGGCAGCAGTGGAGCATCACATGGAGGTATGGGTGGACGGGGTCAGTGCGACGGATATGTCACCTGTCGATTACCTAGAAACCATCCCTATGATGACCTGTACCTGCCTCACATGTACGGCAGTGGAGGAGCTGGAAGCACTGGGGGCATCGGTCAGTTTGTATTTAACACTATGATTTTTAGACCCTATCCGTCAGCATCCTGCATTGTCAACCATGCTAGTAAAGCAAAAACTTAACTTTTTGAGTCTTCACCCTATTCACCAGCTTCGTATAGAAAGCTGGTGGATAGGGTAAGGGAGTCAAAAAAGACAAGTTTTTGCAGTTGGTGGATAGGGTGTGGGAGTCAAAGGGTTGAGTATGTGTGGTGTGTGTGTGTGTGTGTGTGTGTGTGTGTGTGTGTGTGTGTGTGTGTGTGTATGTGTGTGTGTGAATGTGTGTATGTATGTGTGTGTGTGTATGTGTGTGTGTGTATAAGTGTGTGAATGTGTGTGTGTGTGTGCGTGCGCGCGCGCGCGCATGAGTGCACGTGCATGCATGCTTGTGGTGTTTAAGAGAGGAACATGAATGTTCAGGTGATTATTGTGACAAACTCATATACAGTAAGAAATTCTGTGAAACTTTGGATTTTTTTAAGATGGCAGTTGCTTGATGGTGAATATAACAAGGAATACGACTTGGAGCACAATAAATCCTGAAGTTTAGTTATCTGAGGTTACGTGATGATGGGTGTGACCAGGACGTGTACACACTTAAATGATAGACTCTGTTCCCTGGGAATTCTTTTGAGTTTGACTGTCATTAGCTTGTGAACATGAGTCTTTTTATCAGACTCGAAAAAATTACTTCATGATTCCATTTTAACGTTCCGATTATTTTTATTGTAATTTCGTGATGTTAATTCAATGTTTGAAAAATAAGATTGAGATAAAGATTTAAAAAGTACTAAGTCAAACAGTAGAACAGAGCTGTTGGGTTATATGACATAATATTTTGATGTTGCAGCTGTTTGATGATGAACATAAGAAGGACAAACAGGATAAACTCTTCTTTAGCTGTTGTTTTTGAGGTGGCATTTTTGTGATGAGAAACATAACTTGGGCTGGCAGTCACAGGATAATCATGGTAACCTAGCATTTATCAATTTCAGAGTAAAAAGGGAGGCTGTTTGATATCAACTGGAGAGAGATGTATGTGAGAGTATGACAGAAATATACCGTAAAGTTCGGGCTATTGGGCGCACTGGTATATAAGGCGCACCCGCTAAATTATAGAAAAATCTTAATTATATTCACACATAAGCCGCACTGGTTGCTTCGTAGGCATTACGTCGCGTTTTCGGCATGATGAGGGTATACGCTTGAGCAGAACAGATCTGAATACCGATCCAAATGCTATGTGTGCGGATTTGATTTAAAAACGTTAACAGTTAACAGTTAACACTTTAGCATGGAGCTCACCAGAAAATTCATGAACGGTAAACACGATTTTGGTGAGTTAAAGAGAAGCTAAGAATATACGAGAACGTGACGCTCCTGGGATCGGGGAAAATCCGTAAATAAGCCGCATCGTTTTTTAAGCCGCAGGGGTTAAAGCTGGGGGAAAAAGTCGCGGCTTATGGCCCGAACTTTACGGTACTAGCAAGGATTTCTTAGTTGTTTATGGATGGATCTTCACCAAATTGGGTCAAAGGTGTTGGCTGGTGAGGAGTTATGAATACATAAGTTTTAATGCGTCAGTTCGGAAGTCATGGTGCCAAAGTCAAGGTCACAAAAAAGTGACTTAAATCTGCACGTTTTGAGGAATGTACGCGAACAGCACTGTCTCAGGATTTTCTAACAATATTTACGTTCTTGTCTTGTCCTGTCTTGTCTTGTTGTATTAAATACGCGTTCGTATTCTTCTTTCGTGTTTTTTTCTGGTTCTTGTTTGCTTGAACGCGGGCAGTCACACTTGTTTTGGATTAATATTTACATTCTGTTTTGATTTTTATGTCAGCCCACCATTGTCCTCGCTTCGCGACATGTTCTTATTTCATTTGATGCATCTTCAAGGTTATATTGACCTTTGGGAAGTACAAAATCTAGGTTTTCTGGTGAAAAACAAACATTTTGTGTATTACAAGGGAGCTTATCTGAATGGCTGGACCGTCTGTCTCTCTCCCACCCAAAAACTCTCACCAGGGTAGTGAACGTTTCATGAGCATGACTAGGAGATGCATACACTACAGTAAAATCGCAGTT
>JAPXFY010000027.1:20270961-20283461 GCA_030674185.1 Monoplex corrugatus | reverse complement strand
TAGGATACATAGGAAAAACATCTTGGGGGAAAGATAGGATACATAGGAAATAACAGTCTTGGGAGGGAAAGATAGGATACATAGGAAAAAGTCTTGGGGGGAAAGATAGGATACATAGGAAATAACATCTTGGGGGGAAAGATAGGATACATAGGAAAAAGTCTTGGGGGGAAAGATAGGATACATAGGAAATAACATCTTGGGGGAGAAGATAGGATACATAGGAAATAAGTCTTGGGGGGAAAGATAGGATACATAGGAAATAATCTTGGGGGGGAAGAAGGATGGATACATAGGAATAACATCTTGGGGGGAAAGATAGGATACATAGGAAATAACATCTTGGGGGGGAAAGATAGGATACATAGGAAATAACAGTCTTGGGGGGAAAGATAGGATACATAGGAAATAACATCTTGGGGGGAAAGATAGGATACATAGGAAATAACATCTTGGGGGGAAAGATAGGATACATAGGAAATAACATCTTGGGGGGAAAGATAGGATACATAGGAAATAACATCTTGGGGGGGAAGATAGGATACATAGGAAATAACATCTTGGGGGGAAAGATAGGATACATAGGAAATAACATCTTGGGGGGAAAGATAGGATACATAGGAAATAACATCTTGGGGGGAAAGATAGGATACATAGGAAATAACGTCTTGGGGGGGAAAGATAGGATACATAGGAAAAACATCTTGGGGGGAAGATAGGATACATAGGAAATAACATCTTGGGGGGAAGATAGGATACATAGGAAATAACATCTTGGGGGGGAAAGATAGGATACATAGGAAATAACATCTTGGGGGGAAGATAGGATACATAGGAAATAACATCTTGGGGGAAGAAGGATACATAGGAAATAACATTGGGGAAATAGTACATAGAAATACGTCTTGGGGGGAAAGATAGGATACATAGGAAATAACTCTTGGGGGGAAGATAGGATACATAGGAAATAACATCTTGGGGGAAAGATAGGATACATAGGAAATAACATCTTGGGGGGAAGATAGGATACATAGGAAATAATCTTGGGAGGGAAAGATAGGATACATAGGAAATAACATCTTGAAAGGAAAAAATGGGAGATAGGATAATAAAATAACGATTTGAAAAAGGAGGAAAATAGGATACATAGGAAATAACAATCTTGGGGAAAGATAGGTACATAGGAAAATAAGGGAAGATAGGTACATAGGAAATAAGTCTTGGTGGGAAAATAGGTTAGGAAAATTGGAACATAGGAATAAAACAATGTTTTGATAGGAAAAATAGGGTACATAGGAAAAATTTGGTGGAAATGGAATAGAATAAGGAAAAGAAATAGGGTACATTGGAGAAAGATAGGAAAAAATAGGGACATAGGAAACATTTTGTAGGAAAAATAGGTACATAGGAAACAATTTTGGATAAGGGAAAAGAATAGGATACATAGGGAAATAACATGCTTTTGGGAAAATAGGTACATAGGAAACATGGAAAAATAGGTACATAGGAAATAATTCTTGGATAAGGAAAAATAGGGTACATAGGAAATAATGTTTGATAGAGGAAAGATAGGATACATAGGAAAAACATTTTGATAAGGAAAAATAGGGTACATAGGAAATAAATGTCTTGAAAGGAAGAAAAATAGGGAAATACATAGGAAATAATGTTTTGAGGGAAGAAAATAGGGTACATAGGAAAATATGTCTTGATAGGGAAAATAGGGTACATAGGAAATAAGCTCTTGAGAAGGAAAAATAGGATACATAGGAAATAATGTCTTGGATAAGGAAAAATAGGGTACATAGGAAATGAAGTCTTGATAAGGGAAAAATAGGGTACATAGGAAATAATGTGTTTGATAAGGAAAACAAGGAATAGTTGGGTAATAGGAACAAGAATGTTCTTGATAAGGAAAAATAGGGTACATAGGAAATATGTTTGATAAGAAAAAAGGTACATGAAAAATGTTTTGATAAGGAAAAATAGGGTACATGGAAACAATGTCTTGATAAGGAAAAATAGGGTACAGGAAACAATGTTTGATAAGGAAAAATAGGGTACATAGGAAATGATGTCTTGATAAGGAAAAATAGGGTACATAGGAAATGATGTCTTGATAAGGAAAAATAGGTACATAGGAATTATAAAATGTCTGGTAGGGGAAAAATAGGATACGTAGGAAATATAGGGAAAAGTAAGATTCATAGGAAATATTTAATTGTCTGATAGTGGAAAAAATAGGATACATAAACATTTCTGTGATGGAATGATATTGAAGTGAACAGATGGTGATGATGGAGTCCCATGGATCCAACAGATAAGTAGGATACTGGTCCTTTAAGGCCTGGTGTAGGTCTTAATGTGTGATACAGATTAATTCTGGAGGCGCGTGTTTTTCTGCCAGTAGTATTGGTTCTGCTTCCGCCGGACCTTCATCTGTTG
Source organism: Monoplex corrugatus (assembly GCA_030674185.1). Lineage (NCBI taxonomy): Eukaryota > Metazoa > Mollusca > Gastropoda > Littorinimorpha > Ranellidae > Monoplex > Monoplex corrugatus. The sequence continues at coordinate 20,281,016 of JAPXFY010000027.1, read as the reverse complement.
CAAGCTGCTTTTCTGCTGTTCATTATGATTGTGGCCTGCGTGCACTGCTGTCGCTAGCTTACTGTGGTGCGGGCAGTGTTTTCCAGTTGGTGGTGTTGATGCCACAGCTGATGAGGTTGGTCTTCAGAGTCATCCTTGTATCGCTTAAGTGGTCTTCCCTGCATATGATTTCTTGCTACCGCTCTTTGCATAGGGGCATCATTAGAATGCGGTTGTTGTCCATATAGACAGTGTGTCCTATCTTACAAAGCTGGCATTTGATAATAGAAGTTCAACTCTTGCTAAGCCACACTTCTTCAGAACTTGAAGGTTGCACACTTGGTCTTGCCATGTGATGTTGCATATCTTGCAGACATCTTTGGTGGAATCGTTCCACTGGAAAAGTTGAGGTCTCTGCCACCTTACTGCCCTACGACCCCAGGGCTTTGGAACTATCTAGATAGGACTTCAGGATCTGGCCAGCTCGTGGGTTTATGTGCAGGCTTAAGGCTTGTGCCGTGATCATTCTGGATCTTCTCCATCGCATGGCACCTGTGACATTGGTGCATATGGAATTCGTTTCGAGAGCGGAGATGGCGTCTTGAGAAACTGAAATTGAAACTGAATCGTTCCAGCTGTTGGGCATGTCATCAAGTAGGTGATCCAGGTCTAGCAGTGGTACAGCAGAGTGCTTAAGACTACTGGTCTGTACGCTGCAGTCTTTATGGCAAGCCTGAGGCCATGATCTTGCTACAGCCTCTTTTCTTTTTTTTTAAGGTTCATTGCACTCAGGGAGTTTACGTTTGTGCTCACTTTTCCCCCGTCCCATTTTCTACGCCACCTTAATGGCCACAGAAGCTGGCACAGTTTTTAAATTGCGATGATGATGATGTCGATGAGGATGATAATCATGATGCTATGGAGTTCCAGCTAGGACTGAGACTTCGTGACAGGGCTGTGCTCTACGCTTACTATCTCAATATATCCTGGCAGCAACCAAGCCCGAGAGATACAGACACCTGCGGTGCTGGTCAGAAGGTTTGAGCAACACCCTGTATGATGTATCCGTGAAGTAGATGAGACTCGACTGTGTGGTCCCGGATATTCCCAATGAGCCCATAGCACGCTCAGCTCTGGGTAGGAGCCGATCAGAGCCGAAAAAACTCACAGTGATATAGTTTTGAAGGGACTGGTCAGCCTTCCAATTGGCCAAAGGCAGAGCTGGTCTTGGTCTACTGATTCTTGATGACAGTCAGAGGTGATGAAGTGTCAGATGGCTTTCACAGTGTTGACTGAAACAGCCCTCTCTTGCTGAGACTGATTGTAAGGCCGAATCATTTACAGTCCACAGCAGACTAGTCAGTGATATGCTGGATGTCCTCATGTGAGTGTGAAGAGAAATGAGTGCAGGAAGGGGCCAAGCAAGTACAACATATCAGCTTTGGCTGCCTAGTATCAGGAATTTGAGCCTTCCCAAATCAGTCGTTTGGGAGAAGGGATGTTATATCAACGGAGTATGGAAAAGTACCGAGCATTATCTTACTGTCAACACTTTTATTTTTATAGACATTAGTCTATTTGTGCCTTGTGGTTATCTTGGGAGAGAATAAGGCTAGGGGAGTAAACCCTGAAAGAAAAATCATCCCGTCTGCCTTGTACGTTGTCGTGGGAGCGACAAAGGCTGGCGGAGAGACTGTACATAAACCGATGGAAGGCAGCGGGAAACCACCATCGTACTTTTCCAAGAATATTCATGGCTAAACAAAACAAGAAAAATGAGGATAACGACGTAAATAGGAGCTCCTATGGAGCACCTTCATCTGGTAGGGACCGTCATGCTGCGCAGGTGACACCAGACCGTCTGCAAGCTACTGCAATCAAACTGGAAAAAAAACCTTACCAAAATCGCAACATAGCAGACACAAGAAGATCATTGATAAGGAAGATTAGGAAAAGACAGGCAACATTTATAGGCCATTTTATGAGGAAAGGGGAATTAGAGCACCTGGTCACAACAGGGAAGCTGGAGAGAAAGAGAGCACCAGGTAGACACAGGGAGAAAATATTGGACTGACTTGCAGGGTGGCTGGGGACAGAGAGGGTGGAAGATGTGCTTGCGGCAACAAAGGAGAGATACCTATGGAGGGCCATGATCACCAACGCTGTGCGGCAGGGTACATGATGATGATGATGATGATGAGTCTATTTGATGACCCTCATAGTTCATTGGCACTGATGACGACTTTAGAAACGTGTATATTTGATCATGAAAACGACCTTCCACTTTTATTCTCATGACTTTAGAAATGTGTATATTTGATCATGAAAACGACCTTATGCACTTTATTAACATGACTTTAGAAACGTGTATATTTGATCATGAAAATGACCTACCACTTTATCAACATGACTTTAGAAACGTGTGTACATTTGATCATGAAAATGACCTTACACTTGATTGACATGACAGGGTAGGAAACCGGTGACAGAACAGACGGAGCTGCTTAACGTTGGTCGTCGTTTGGACTTTTCCTCCCCTCCCTCCACCTACAGCAAGGCCAAATCCTTCACCGCCACTACTGGCTTCACTGTCACCACCACAGCCAACGTCTACAACTATGGCGTGTATCACAGCCACTGTCGTTACGCTTACAACAGCGGCAACACCTACCTGCTGCACTACCTGTTTGACCAGACCCTCCACACCCACCCCACAGTTCTTCATGGCCGACAGCGGTTCACCACCCTCACGCTTGACCTCAAAGGGGACTACAACGTCAACCACATCAGGATCTTCCCCAACAAACAGTACCCCAGCAAGTTTAAGGTAGGGAGGTTTTTTTTGTGACCTCTCTTTTGGCTATGATAAGTACTGCTTGGTCTGTAAGGCGAGGAAAAGACTTAGATTTTTCCATAGCCCTCAGATCTTATGATAACCCTTTGACTCCCCCGCCTGTCTACCAGCATCCTGCATTGTCAATCATGCTAGCAAAGCAAAAAACGTAACCCTTTAGTGAAAGGAAATAAGAGGGAAGCAGGGAGAATTTTAAATACTGTATCAACTAAGTAACATAACTCTTGAGAATCACAGAGTTATCTCCCATGTAGAATTTCTCAAACCCAACACAGTTTGCGCTACCCATTCAGCTAGCATAGACGCAGCCACAAAGCATAAATTGGTAAGCTCAGAACATTCCTTTAGTGAAAGGTTTAGTTTTTGCAGTTGGGGACAGGGTGCCAGAGTCAAAGAGTTAAGTTTTTGCAGTTGGTGGATAGGGTGAGGGAGTGAAAGGGTTACGTTTTTGCATTTGGTGAATAGGGTGCGGGAGTCAAAGGGTTAACGAGACGGTGGAGTGGCCAACATTTTGCAGGGCCAGGCATGTTGAGGGCCACTTGTACTTTACCTTCACCTGTGTTGACTGTACCTTACCCCTAGTTGGTTGAAGACACAGGTTAGTAATTTCGACCAGATGGAACATGAACATGTGAGGTACCCAGTCTCAGCTGGGTGGACCAAGGCCACATAGACAAAGTTTGCTCTTGAAGTACATACAAATCCTTGTTGTCAGATTGAAAAGAGCTTTAGTTCTACACTAACCAGACCTCCTTGGCCTAAAAACTTGAATCAGAATGGAAGTTTATACAAGCATTACTTTGCTGCAGATCACACCTAATGGTCAGTACACTTGTGCTATCAAACTGCTATCCGAGTTGATCCAAGTTGCTTGGGAATTTTTTGCAATATGTGTTCTTCATACATATATCACATTGCTTGCTTTATACTTGCTTGTGCCTGATGTATGCGCAAAATCTGGTTATTTGTAAAACCTTTGAGCTGCACTTAGTGCCCACTTTGTGAAATTTTGTAAACGTATCACAAACAGAGCTGGATGATAGATCAGCGTGCTGAAATCTGAAAAGATGGATTATATTTGACATTTGTAAAGACTATAAAAACAAAAGGCTGAACCAGAAAAGGTAGGGTCTTTGTTGATTGTTTGCTTTTTTTATATATATATGTTCACTAGAATAATATTCAATGGTTGGTTTGTGTGTAGTTTTTGTTAGGGGCAATAAAATACCAAACACTTAATATAATTCATGTTGTATGTGTATGTACATGTATGTTTGTATCTGTATTTACATGGATGGTGTGTGGTGTGGTGTGTGTGTGTGTGTGTGTGTGTGTGTGTGTGTGGTGTGTGTGTGTGTGTGTGTATGTGTGTGTTTTGTGTTGTGTGTGTGTGTGTGTGTGTGTGTGTGTGTGTGTGGTGTGTGTGTGTGTGTGTGTGTGTGTGTGTGTGGTTGTGTGTGTGTGTGTGTGTGTGTGCTGTGTGTGGGTGTGTGTGTGTGTGTGTGCATGCGTGCGCTCACTGGCATGTATGCATGTTTCAGATTTCTGCCAGAACATTTTCAGGGGAGAGCTTTGCTGTCACCAGCAATTTTGTAGAACCAGAACGCCCAATCATTCAGGGCTCTTACCTTGACCTTCCCATAGGTCGTGACCTTTCTGCCCTCATTATTGACCTGGTTAGTTTGGGTTCTTGTACGACTGACTACGCTGCACTTTCGGAGGTTGAAATCTATGTCGATGGAACAGAACCAAAGGAAAGGTGGGTCTGTGTACCACGTACTTTGTGCTCAGCTTCAGACACTCTTTCCTTTATGTCCCTAGATTTAAACTATCAATGTTGGCCAGCGTTCTTTTGCTGTCTCAGGACTGTCAGCCTGGAAAAGACTTCCACTCTGGCTTAGCCTAACACCTATCTTTCTGCTCTTATATCCATTTAAAACCCCACCTCTTTTCCCCAACAATGAATTCTACAACTACTTCTTTCCCTGCCTCCACCATTCACATCCTACAGCGCATTCAAAACAATGCTGCACGCCTTGTACTCAAAAAGAAAAAAGCTGACCACATCCTCCTCTCCAGGCACAACTTCACTGGCTCCTGTATCAAAGCGCATACAGTACAAACTAGACACCATGTGCTAAAAAAGCCTCAATAACGCAGCCCCCGATTACCTGTCAAAGCCTACTTGAGATCTATCTTCCCTCACGTACCCTCCGCTCTGCCTCGATCCTCTGACTTTTGCTTTCCACGCACTAAGCTCAACACCTATGGTCCACGAGCCTTCTCTGTTTCTGGTCCACTCTCCTGAAACAAACTTCCTCTCTCAGCCCGTCAGCAACCTACTTTTGTCTCTTCAAGTCCGCTCTAAAACTCACCTTTTCTCCTCTGCATAAAATCCTGACCTCACTCAACCCCTCTGCAGCCTGTCTCCACTCGGAGGGGAATCACATTGTAATATATAATTGTATATAATATGCTCTCTATAATTTTCCATTGCTTTTATTCTTTCTCCCATTTATAGCCGTGTGCGCGCGCGCGCGCGCGCGCGCGTGTGTGTGATTTTGTGTGTGTGTGTGTGTGTGTGTGCGTGCGTGCGTGTGTGTGCGTGCGTGCGTTGTGTCTGTTTCAGCGCTTAGATTTGATTTTATCAAGATTTTGCGCTATATAAATATTGTAATTATTATTAATTATTAATTATTAATTAGTCTGTGTATTAATTAAATATTGTAGAGATAGAGAGAGAGAGAGAGAGAGAAGAGAGAGAGAGAGCGAGCACACACACAACACACACACACAGACCAGAGAGAGAGAGAGAGAGAGAGCACACAGACCACAGAGAGAGAGAGAGGGAGAGAGAGCACACACAGACCACAGAGAGAGAGAGGGGGGAGAGAGAGCACACACAGACCACAGAGAGAGAGAGAAAGAGACATACAGAGGGAAAACACACACACACACACACACACGCACGCGCTGTACTATAGTCATCGTTTCTATTTCTCCATGTAGATACAAGACAGACGAGCTCCATGGGGCAGCAACGTGGGTGATGATGACGGACACATCACCTGGAGGACTGCAGTTTGAATCCATGCATGTGAGTGGTGGCAGTCACTTGGTGTTTGAGGATGGAGCTGAACAGGACACGCCTTTCACAGTGGACATTGGTACAGTGTACAGTGACACCACAGGTTGGTGAATTAATATTCATACTCATATTTATATTCATACTGATATCAGTATTCATATTTATTTCTTTTGTCACGATTTCTTTAATTATATTTTAGACTTGCAAGGTTAACAGTGTGCATGGTTTTTAACTGTTGTCTTTTATCTTAACCCGGTTGTCGTTTTTGGCGTGGCGTTAGCCCTGATATGGCTCTAGTAGTCGGCTGGGTTATAAGTTATTTTTCTCAAAGTTTTTGTATCTGGTGTTTGTTTGTCTGTAATCTTACGCTTGACAAAGGCCAATTAGCCGAAAATTTGCGCCTGTCTTGTCTTGTTGTATTAAATACGCGTTCGTATTCTTCTTTCGTGTTTTTTTCTGGTTCCTGTTTGCTTGAACGCGGGCAGTCACACTCGTTTTGGATATAAGCAGTAAGAACTTGAACTTTTGTCACAGTAGATTTACGACGTGAAACTCGGGCTGCTCTCTTTTTGAAAGCGTGTCGCCGCAGTGCGGCGCCACTCAGTTTTTTTTCAACCCAAGACTTCAAAAAGGCAAGAAGGCTAACTGGTCTTCAAGGGGAGGAGGGACCTGGGAAATCAGCCTATCTCTTCAGCGATTTAATGTTGATAATCTCCTTCTGTTTCATTTTTGCCTCCATGGGCAGTAACTCCATGGCACTTTATTTTTCATTTTAGAATCAGAACGCATTATTCTACACGAGACTCCGTATCACTGTCACAAGCCACATATAAACTGACACACACACACCACACACTTTGTCACACTCGTGGATACGCTGTACCTAGCTATTTGCATAGCATTCACGCACATAATACTCAAACAAAGACATTCACAGCACGTCTAAGGATACAGTTGCACTTCAGAATGATTTCGAACAGGACTGTACCACATAGATTCCCACGGAATCTTTTGATCCATGCAGCAAGGATTTTATAACTCGTGATACGCTACAGCTCACTTCAGTGACAAACAGACGTGAGTATGAAGTAGACTATAGCGTATGTTAGTAAAGAAACAGTTGATACGTTGACCTATCAGTGAATACTCGTTTTTCAAACAGTCTTTGTGAAGACATTCTCTTTGTAAATGATTTAACTTGGCATGATAACAGTGTAAATGATTGACCTTTGCAGAACAGTGTAAATGATTGACTTTGGCACGATAACAGTGTAAATGATTGACCTTGCAGAACAGTGTAAATGATTGACCTTGCATGATAACCGTGTAAATGATTGACCTTGGCATGATAACAGTGTAAATGATTGACCTTGGCAGAACGGTGTAAATGATTGACCTGGCAATAACATGTAAATGATGACCTTGGCAGAACAGTGTAAATGATTGATCTTGGCATGATAACCGTGTAAAGATTGACCTTGCATGATAACAGTGTAAATGTTGACCTTGGTATGATAACAGTATAAAGAACTGACCTTGACATGATAACAGTGTAAATAATTGACTTCAGCATGATAACAGTAGATGATTGACCTTGGCATGATAACAGTGTAAATGACTGACCATGACATGATAACTGTAAATAACTGACCTTGCCATGATAACAGTGTAAATGATTGACCTTGGTATGATAACAGGAGTGATCCACACTGGGTACCGACAGAACGTCAACATCAACTTCACTGCCATTGACGTCCCCTTCAGCCTGATGGCATATGAAGACACACACGTCACCTATCCCCCACGTGGGTTTTTCTACCGTACTGTGCTCAGCTCCCTCGGCGAGGTGGGTTGTGATTCTGTTTGGGCATTATTCTTTTTAACAGACCTGTCACCTGCATTTCATATAGTTCCCTTGGCAAGGTGGGTTGTAGTTCTGTTTTGGGGTAGTATTCTTTTTGTCAGACTTGTCACCTGCATTTCATACAGTTCCCTTGGCAAGGTGGGTTGTAGTTCTGTTTTGGGATAGTATTCTTTTTGTCAGACTTGTCACCTGCATTTCATATAGTTCCCTTGGCAAGGTGGGTTGTAGTTCTGTTTTGGGGTAGTATTCTTTTTGTTAGACTGTCACCTGCATTTCATATAGTTCCCTTGGCAAGGTGGGTTGTAGTTCTGTTTTGGCAGTATTCTTTTGTCAGACTTGTCACCTGCATTTCATATAGTTTCCTTGGCAAGGTGGATTGTAGTTCTGTTTTAAGGTAGTATTCTTTTTGTCAGACTTGTCACCTGCATTTCATACAGTTCCCTTGGCAAGGTGGGTTGTAGTTCTGTTTTGGGTAGTATTCTTTTTGTCAGACTTGTCACCTGCATTTCATATAGTTCCCTTGGCAAGGTGGGTTGTAATTCTGTTTTGGCAGTATTCTTTTTGTCAGACTTGTCACCTGCATTTCATAGAGTTCCCTTGGCAAGGTGGGTTGTAGTTCTGTTTGGGGTAGTATTCTTTTTGTCAGACTTGTCACCTGCATTTCATATAGTTCCCTTGGCAAGGTGGGTTGTAGTTCTGTTTTAAGGTATATTCTTTTTGTCTGGTTTGTCACCTGTATTTCATATAGTTCCCTTGGCAAGGTGGGTTGTAGTTCTGTTTGGGCAGTATTCTTTTTGTCTGGTTTGTCACCTGTATTTCATATAGTTCCCTTGGCAAGGTGGGTTGTAGTTCTGTTTGGGCAGTATTCTTTTTGTCTGAACTGTCACCTGTATTTCATATAGTCCCTTGGCAAGGTGGGTTGTAGTTCTGTTTGGGCAGTATTCTTTTTGTCTGAACTGTCACCTGCATCTGACTTGTGACCTGCATTTCATATAGTTCCCTTGGCAAGGTAGGTTGTAGTTCTGTTTGTGGCATTATTCTTTTTGTCTGACTTGTCACCTGCATCTGACTTGTCACCTGCATTTCATATAGCTTCCTTGGCAAGGTGGGTTGTAGTTCTGTTTAGCAGTATTCTTTTTGTCTGACTTTGTAATGTGTACAAGTAAAGTAAATCAGCATAATCAAACACACACACACACATACACAAACACACACACACACACACACACACACACACACACACACACACACACACACACACACACACACACACACACACACACACACACACACACACACACACACACACACGACTCACGCACGCACGCACGCACACAAACTAAAGAGTGTGTATCGACGAAGCAAAATGGTCCACCTAACATCATATTGTCATGAAATGCTTGAACCTTCTTCCCTCTCATCCAACTGCAAACAGTTACGCACACATGCTCTCGCACACACATGCATGCACAGCTGCTTGCACATAGGCTTACAGAGACTATGAAGCATCAACTCAGGTGAATGGGTCGACTGACATAGATTTGAAGCGAGAAGTCACAACGCTGATGCCACAAACAATACACGATGAAGAATAAGCCAATGCCTACAGTAATACAATTAAACTGGCTGAGTAAAACTTCATGCAGAATAACGGATACAGTTATGAAAACGTTTGTGTGAAATTATACTGTTTTTAGTCTGAAGTTGATGACAGCACTTTACGTTTATGCAGAATAACGGATGTTTGTGCAGAATAACGGATATAGTTATGAAACGTTTGTGTGAAATTATACTGTTTTTAGTCTAAAGTTGATGACAGCATTTTACGTTTGTGCAGAATAACAGATGTTTGTGCAGAATAACGGATATAGTTATGAAACGTTTGTGTGAAATTATACTGTTTTTAGTCTAAAGTTGATGACGGCACTTTACGTTTATTGCAGAATAACGGATACTGCTATGAAAACGTTTGTGTGAAATTATACTGTTTTTAGTCTAAAGTTGATGACGGCACTTTACGTTTATTGCAGAATAACGGATACTGTTATGAAAACGTTTGTGTGAAATTATACTGTTTTTAGTCTACAGTTAATGACAGCACTTTACGTTTGTGCAGAATAACGGATGTTTGTGCAGAATAATGGATACAGTTCTGAATACGTTTCTGTGAAACTATACTGTTTTTAATCTAGATTTGATGACAGCACTTTACGTTTGAGCAGAATAACGGATACAGTTATGAAAACGTTTGTGTGAAATTATACTGTTTT
>JAPXFY010000027.1:20218461-20265961 GCA_030674185.1 Monoplex corrugatus | reverse complement strand
CATTGCAGAATTTATGCCAACATGTATTGTCTGTTTCACCTCTTGAACAGCAATGTTAATGGTCATGTGTGTTCATGATGTCTCGTATGCAATCTGTGGCTAGATAGATGAATACCACAGTATATATGATGGTGTGTGAAAGGAGTCCATAAAACATCTGAGTCAGGGGAGGGGATGACTCAGGAGCGAAGCTGAGCTGAGATGACTGGAGCGGAGACGAGCTGCTGCAGGCACTGGGATGAAGAACAGTTAGTAGCGTAGAATCATCCCGATGATGAAGACAGTAACTTCTTGCACAACATGTTCGGATTCATGGGACTTTGACTTGGAGGGTAAGGGATTGGAACATACAGCATTGAAATAGAGCAATCGCTTGTCATCCATGTCAAGAATAAGCAAGGTATATACTGTATATAAGTCAAATGGCATCCATGTCAAGCTTAATTAGGCAATGCAACGTAGGCCAAATAGAAACATAATTGGAATAAGAATGAAGGTGTCTGTAATACCATACAAGGTCACACTACATCATAGAATAAAGACATGTAAGGCATAAAAAGGCAAGGACATAAGCACTTGAATAATACACTAGCAATCAACAAACATAATGGGTATTAGGAAAAGTCTGCTGAAAAACACACTTCGTACATGTAAACAACCAATGCTTGAAAACATCATCGTCACACTTGTAAAAACTATAACAATCATGTCAGAAGTAGAACCACATGAAGTAACATCATTGACAGAACGATACTTAATATCCTCACAAGATTGCAAGACATGCAGTGTAAAGCTGCACCGTATACTGAAGCCATAAGGACAGTTTGACATCACTGTCAGGAAGTAAAATGGATTCATCAAAGAAGAACGCCACTTGAAATATCATCAAAAGCACTAATACACATTCCCATAGTCCCAGAAGTAAGCAAAGTTGAAGACGACAGTATATTTGTAGCACACTGAGTCCAAATCTTACAGAATGTTCGTTACAGAAGTGGATTGGCGATTCCACAAGTTCGCCTCATAGGACGTACAGACAGTAACCTGTAGCACTTGAATACACACATGTTCGAAGCAAACTGAAAATGTTCGAAGCAAGCTGAAAAAGTACATGAAATAATACAAAGTGGCATATCTCCTTGGTACGGGAGAGGGATCTCAGCAGAAGTCTTGCAAACTTGTAACAGAGCTCAAGTAAGATTTCATCATACCAAGACGAACATTTCTTGTTTCACACGTATGACAATCATTTCATCAGCTGATAGGTGAGAAAAAAAATAAACATATTTGTCTCATGACCAACTGGCTTACAATAGTATTGTTAGTATGGTTAGTATGATTACGTGAAACATTTGACCAGTGTACAATAGACACGAAGATTTTATTCAAAGAATGACACAAGACATGTATTGACTAGGAAGTGCGTATGTTAACTTCCAAGATGTCAACTGAGTGATAAAAACATTAAACAAAAACAGGTAGATGACGATAACAACGAGCATGAAATAAGGAAACAGCAGAAAACAGGGACTGCATGATGTGATGTGACACCAGACATGTATGAACTCGATGAGGTAAATGGTATGGTATGATGCCACATAGAGATATTATCAAATGATACAACAGGATACAAGATGATACCAGATGATAGGAAATGATATAAAATGACACAAGATGATAACGTATGCTGTAAAATGATACCAGAAGATGAAAGGACAATATACGATACACAATGATATACAAGGATACGGAATGATACACGATGATATAGAATGATACCCCGGGGTTGCATGCAAATAAATGAGGAGAAGAATAATGTGGTGAACAAGTAATGAACGCAGATATAAAATAAACAGATTAATGTTTTATGAAGGCAGTTTGAAAAATGAACGCAGAGTATGCACGTGAGCAGATGAACGCGTAAGGAACATAGGAATGAAATGACGCACAGGAATGCTAAAGTAGCGCAGGGATTGCATACAACTAATGAGCTCCAGAGCGCGAGCAATCATCAAGAACGTGTGGCTATAGTACCGACTGTATACCGTGATGAATGAAGACGAACGCAAGGGGAAAAGACAGGGGTCGCGCGGTACTGACCTTTGCAACGGATTTCCATTGCGATAATGTTCAGAAGAGTGTGGAAACTTTGAACATACTGTGTAACGGTTGGTTAAGTATGTCGGAATATATATCACGAACAATTGACGGTCCTGATTTAAAGCCGGCAAGAACGACAGGATCTGTAAAATAATCGTAAGCCATCATACAACCGAATATAAAGTTGAATCATGATGGTTCCTGTATTGTGAAGAATATTTGCCTGCAACAAACCAACACGTTAGTACCAAAAACATACGCAATATAAAGAAACATTGAGTCATCTTGAAAATGCAATGCTCGTTTACAATCCAAACATTTAGAGCTATCTTGATAGCTGTGAAAAGACTGTTGGCCACAGACGATAGAAGCAAAAGTATAACAGACATCATCGAGTACATTCAATAATATTAGTCTCAAGAGGAGGAAATGTCTGCCGACATAAAATGCATTGTCTATGTATTGAATAGGCCTTATTACATCCAATAAACATAACATATTTACAAGTCTCTGACGTGTGTGTCACACAACGTGAATTGATAAGTCCGGAAGGACGAACACATACAGGTACGTACTCTGTTAGGTCCTTCAGCGTGGTATAATGTGAGGAGTAGTGTACCAAGAAAACAGTTTTAACAGACAATACTGAGGTAGCCATCACCTCACCCTGTCGTGTGCGACACGCAACACACATTCTGTGGTACAAGAGTACAAGAAGTAATATGAGGCCGACAACGCGTGACCCCAAGACGTGTGCAAAATAACATGAAGCCAAAAGTAGTATGAACAGTACGCAGTATGTGGCATTGAGACATAATATTATTGCATACAAACCATAGAAAATATGAACCATGTGCAATTAATTATCAATGAATAACTACTGAGACAAGAAAACAACATAGCCATTGTAACACATATCAGTTATGAACGTAAGTGGACAACACGATCAACAGGGAAAACTATAACGTGATAATTGAGCTGCAAATGGATAGGGGGACTACCATAGTTAAGCCTCTGTGTTGACCTCGTGAATTTATGATTAATATACCCATGACGTAGGAGATGAGAAGAAAAAAAATGATTCCCCTGGCAACATGTGCACCTGTTACCAATAGTCCAAGTGTACCGTCCACAGAAGTGGATTCCAATGTAAACTACACAGACTACATGGGGATACTTTCTCTCTACCATGCCCAATACAGCTGTCCACCATTCCAACCAAGGAGTAGGAGTGCTATGACTGACTATCAGTGTAGCTCAGTGAGACGTGAAAATAATCCAAACAAACGTCACTCAGCAGCGATAAGGTACACGGGTCGATCAGAAGTCCCCACAATGGAATCAGTATGTACAAAGCGAACATGGTATTCGTAATAAACAGTCAAGGGGCCATACCAAGCAGACCGAAACTTTTTGTAATTGCTTTACATGATATGTGATCAGTAGCAGTAGAATCTAAAGAGAAATACGAGTGAAGACACAACAAATAGTACACCTAAAAATAGTGTGGCGTCATTGACCAGGTAGACTATCGTTGACGTCTTCGGCCTTTGATAGTATTATTGACGTGAAAATCGCGAACGAGTTCCGCCGGTATATGTGACTCTGGTTCCCACGTTGTGGCTTTGTAACCCTGCCACTTGATTCTGTAGTGGCGGACTTTGTTAATGACCTTGCTAGCGAGGATCCTTTCTACAAAGTACATATCCTTATCTGACTGATTCTCACGTTGTTCCACAGAAGTGGAAGGGCTAGCGGCAGCAGGTTCTGTGTGACTGAGATGGTCTGGCCCAGGCTGTGAAACAGTGGTAGGCTCTGTACCAGCAGTCTGTCCCAGCTGAGTGGACCCAGTGTTGTCCGTGTCCCCTGTCTGCCCTGGCTCATGCAGTGGGTTAGTTGGTCTGTCTTCAGGGGAATGATAGGGTCGCAAGCGCATCGCATTGATGGGCGATTTGAGCAGCTTGTTGTTCTGGCAGTGACGGAGCACATACACATTGTTAGGCAGGATTTTGGTAATGTAATATGGTCCGTCATATTTTTGCTGCAGTTTTTCCGAGATTCCTGGAATCCTGTGTGAGCACTGCACCAGAACACGTTGACCTTCTTTATAGTGAGGGGGGCGGGCTTTCCCATCATACCGAGTTTTGTAGCGCTGCTGGGCTCTCTGAATGTTTTCGCTGACCAGCGTTTTAGTAAGCTCTGCATTCTGAATGATGTCTTCCATACAGGGTTGGGCAGATGCAGGAAGATCATCAGAGCGTAACGCTGTGTCAATGGGAAGACGACACTCTTGCTTGTAGAGAATGAAGAATGGCGAGAAGAAGTAGACTCGGTGGATGGCACTGTGCGAAGTGCAGCAGCAATACCAGGCAGCAGAGAAGGCCAGTTATGTGGGTTGTTAACACAGTGTGCCCTGATAGACTGAGCGATAGTGGAATTTGTTCGCTCACATGTGGCATTTGTTTGGGGATGGTAGCTGCTGGTATGCAAACGAGTGATTTGAAAGATTTTGCACACCTCAGTGACCACTTTGGACAAAAAGTTTTGTCCCCTGTCTGACAGTAAGTGGTCAGGAGCACCATAACGACAGATGATGGTCTCGTACAAATGCCAGGCAATGGTAGAGGCTGTTGAATCCTTCAATGGAATCGGTTCCACCCACTTACTGAACGAACAAACAAACAGCAGAATGTACTTGTAGCCTTCTTTGCCTGGTGAAAGTGGACCCAAGATGTCACAATGCCACCTGGAAAACAGCTTGTTTGGGGCTACAGGCAAGGGTCGTAGTTCCGGGTTTTGAGGATGGATAACCCGTTTTGCTTTTTGACAGGCCTCACACGACTTGACATACTCCAAGATGTCAGAGTACATACCGATCCAGAAATACCTCAGCCTGACTGACTGGTAGGTACGTTCAGTGGCAAAGTGACCGCCCAACAGAGAATCATGAAACGACAGCAGGATATCGTTTCTCAGTTCAAAAGGAACCACTAACTGTCTGACTATTCGTTCAGTTCTATGACCATGACCACGAGGATAATACAGATGGTACAAAATGCCATTAGACATCAGGTAGTCTTGACTCTCCAGGATGAGACGACGAGCAATCTTATCATCCTGGGAAAGCTGACCGTTTTCCAAGTAGTCAATAAAAGGACGACACTGGGGGTCAGCCAACTGCATTTGTCGTAAGTCTGTATCATCGACTTTATCTACCTGACAGACGACCATCTCTCTCTCATTCACCGTATTGCTCCATCCAGGCGTGGTGGCGGGGAGAGGTGAGGTGGGGTCAACGATGGTAGGTGAATGAGTCAGTGTGCTTACGACTGGTTCCCTGACCAGGGGTGGGGTGGTAGGGAGAGACTGACCCGCCGGTGAAGTCACATGTGTCGCTGACTCGCCCTTCAAGGTCGGTGTGGGCGGGTCGTAGTCAGGCGGTGGCCTGTCACTGACAGCGTGAGGCATACGGCTGAGTGCATCGGCGTTATTGTGCACCCTGCCTGGTTTGTGCACAATGTCATAGTCATATCCCTGTAGAAAAAGAGCCCAACGTCCCAAACGACCCGTGGGATCTTTAACATTCTGCGAGAATTTTGTGGCAGAATGGTCAGTGTACACAAGAAATTTGGCATGGCAGAGATACACCTTGAAGTGGCGAATACCATCTACGAGAGCCAGAGTCTCTTTTTCCGTAATTCCGTAACGGAGTTCTGCGCCTCGCAGTGCACGACCACCATAAGCAATGACTCGTTCTCTGCCATGTTCATCTCTCTGGCCGAGCACATAGCCAATGGCTTGTTTGCTTGCGTCAGTGTACAGAATGAACTGACGAGAGAAATCAGGGTATGCCAGAATTGGAGTAGTAGTGAGGGCAGTTTTCAGAGTCTGAAAAGCTTGTTCTGCTTTGTCATTCCATTCAAATTTTGAATCATTTTTCAAAAGTGCATTGAGTGGGGAAGCTATAGCTGAGAAGTTCTTGACAAAGCGTCTGTAGTAATTCGCTAAACCCAAAAATGAACGAACGTCATGCTGCGACTGGGGAGTGGGGAAATTCTTAACTAGTTCCACTTTGGTTGGATCCACTGAAACGCCCTCTTTTGAGACAATGTGGCCTAGATAGTTGACTTTGGCTGCTGCGAAATGACATTTGCTAGGCTTCAGTTTGAGACCTGCTTTCCTTATCCTATCAAAGATACATGATAGATGAGACAGGTGCTCCTGAAAGTTCTTTGACAAACAAAGGATGTCATCAATGAATACCAGACAGGTTTTGAAGGTCAGTCCTGCAAGGACTGTGTTCATTAATGACTGGAAAGATCCTGGGGCACCTTGTAATCCAAAGGCCATTCTGTTCCAAGCAAACGACCCAAAGTGTGTGGTAAAGGTCGACTTCTCTTGTGACTGTTTATCAAGAGGAATCTGCCAAAATCCAGAGAACAAGTCTAGAGTGGAAAATATTGTGGACTGGCCCATGATGTCAAGAGCGTCCTCCAGTCTGGGCAGTGGGAAATGAATTGGCTTTGTGACCTTGTTCAGTTTACGGTAGTCTACCGCAAAACGGTAGGTACCGTCCTTCTTTTTCACCAATACAACTGGGGAGGACCATGGTGAAGTGGATGGCCTGATAACATCATGGTGAAGCATTTCATTTACCTGTCTCTCTATCTCAGCATTGAGGGCAGGGGCTGTCCTATAGGGTCTCTGTTTAATGGGTGCAGCATCCCCTGTATCTATGGTATGGGACATAAGATGTGTTTCCCCTAATTCTGACATGTCGGCAGCGAATATGTCTCTGTTTTGCGCCAGAAAAAGGGTCAAGTTTTCCTTTTGTTCAGCTGTCAGAGCAGCATCTGCTAGGTTAACCCCTAACTCATTAAGCATGGCCTGTGCCTGGGGAAGCTGATGGGAATTGGAGTCGGTGGTGGCGGACATGATCTGAGCTGATTGGTCGGACAGTTCACCTAGTTCGTCTGAAATGTCTTCAAAATGCCCTAGAATATCCTGAGGTCTGAGTTTGACTGGGGAGGAAAAGGTATTACGCACGGTACACATAGTCTGGCTATTCTGAAGCGTAACCAAGGTCCTTGCAGCAATCACTTTCTTGTCGGACAATAGCGCGTGTGAGGGCTCAATAATACCAGTGGTGTGAACGCTATTTGACACAACTCGCACAGGTAGCAGTACTTCAGAGTGGGGGGCAATAACTGTCGTCTTGAGCACCTGTACAGGTGAGCTGTCTGGCCTGTCTTTGAGCAGTGGAATGGAAGTAAATCCATTATACAGCTGCAGCTGGTGATTAGCAAAGTTCAAGGAAGCTTGATGAGAGGTCAGAAAATCAATCCCTAATATGAGGGGACATGTTAGTTGTTCGATCACAATGAAAGGCTGTGACACCTGTAAACCTGAAACTTTAAAGGAAAGGTCAATTTTGCCTGTTATTCTAACAGGAACACCACCAATACCTTTGATTAAAGGAAGAGAACACGCCTGCATAGAAACAACACGTTGATCAACAAGGACATCAGCTAATTGTTTGCTAATACAGGACACATCAGCACCAGTGTCTATCAGAGCTACATATGACCGATTTTTAAGGAACAGCCTGATCTTACTGCAGTTGGCAAAGGAGCGGATGTGAGGGATGGAGGGGGATTTCTGTGACTTCGGTCTTTTGCCTTTCCTTGTCCTGTTAGTTTTACGAGATGTAAAAGTACGGGGAATCCCCTGTTTAGCACGACGGAAACAATGACGCGCTAAGTGCCCATCTTTACGGCAGTACTGACATCGTGCATGACGAAACCTACATGTGTGGCGGGGATGATCACCCCCACATGATTTACATGGGCGCTGTGGACGAGGGAAGTAACGATCTGGAGTATAGGAACCTGACTGGTGCTGTTGGTTATTCGTCCGTAACAGCCGCCGCCTAAAGAGCGAGCCATGTTTGCTCTGTTTTCTTGAAGGTGGGCGGTGCCACCTTTGCTTACCTGAAAGACAGTCTTGTGACTGCGGTTGGCGCCGGGGCTGTGTTTGTCCGCGTGACATACTAGTAATTTCATCTTGCAGTTTATCTAGCTGAGTCTCCAGGGTTGCAACAGCTATCTCTACCTGGTCATCAACATTATCAGTAAAGGTAGCAGCCGTACGGGCGAGGTCGAACGCATCTTCAAAGGTGTGAGGATTGTGTGACATAACAAATTTAGAGACTGACGGCCGGAGACCATTGACAATTGTTTCCATTATATCTTTTGAGTCTTTACCTAGGTTTTGGCCCTGGTAGCGCATAGAATCAAAATATTCTTCGACTGACTCATGTGGGAGTTGCTTTCTCCCCCGGAACTGCTTGGCACGAATCCATATTGTGGAGTCATGAGGCCTGTATCTCTTTGAAAGAGTATCAGTAATAGTGCGGTAAGAAGAAACCTGCTCTGAACTTAAACTGTAGAACCAGATTTGGGCTTGATCCTTAAGGAAAAGAGGTAGGAGATGGGCTTTCTGATCATCTGTCAACCCATGGAGGAGGGCGTAGGACTCGAACGTTTTGAGCCATAGATCGATATCTTGAGAAGGTCGGCCTGTGAATGGTTCAGGAATAAACTGATTGGGAATGTGGAAGGTTGTGGCCTTATGTGACCCAGGGACAAAAATGCTATCTGTATCCATTATTGAGCCCTTATGACTGAATAAATACATATGCAACCCTCAAAGCCTGTGACTATCTTTGTCACTTGTCACTAGATACGCATGTAAGGCAAGCAATCATTTGAAAAAAACCAACTCAGAACAAGAATTCATCATCAAAAGTGCAGATATGGAAGAAGCATGAGACTAGTACCATCATAGCCAATAATAGAACATCCTTGCCCAACAATCATCTGTAACTTGTCTCAACACTGTATCCGGGCAGAACGGCTTAATCAATGAACAAAATAGTAAGAACACTGTGCGAAGACCGAGTCGTCAAAAGCCGTATGTACAAACCACACGGTTGAGTGACCACAATGGACAACAAATGATCAATGAATCTGAGAGGGTGGGAGGGTGGGACTGAAGGAGGGAGGGAGAGACTAGGCGTGACCACAATGCTGTCGTAGCTGGCCCAAGCTTTGCGACAACTGTCACGCGCTGGACACTAGTTCGCTGATGAAATCATAGACATCGTATCAGAGACAGGCAAGTAGCCCTGTGGCTGTCTGTGACATGGTTGTTTCGTTTTACGTATGAAATATGATCCAGGAAACATCTGTTAACTTGCCTAGATATTATATCGAGATATAAAGACGTCACCCAATCTACGACAAAGGACTCTCTACAGAAGTTGTCATAGAAGATGAAACCACTGAGTAGCCAATCTATGTGTTACTTCACTATTTATATCTACGTTCACTCTGATCAGGCAGTAGGCCTAACCACGTCTGTTGACTTGTGCTGTGTGGCAACGCTGAAGGTTGTGTTCGAAACACCAACACATCTAAGTTCTCGGCTGTGTCTGACTTTTACACTCACCGACTTTCACTATGATTCTATCTAGAACTTTTACGAATGGGGATACTCGAAGGCTGCAATTTATGAGGAAAAGAGGAAAGACTGCATCTCCACCACGTATCGCAGAAAGGAATTTGCGATGTGTATCTAGAATTGGGGATGATTATGAAGAATAGTTTCTCTACTTGGAAATCATGCACTCAGCAAGGAAGGAGAGTGTGACGAGAGGAAATGAACTAACCACACTAGTAGACAAGGATTCTCAAAGGTAGTCCACACATGGAATGATAAATACAGCACATTTATTTAATTGATCAATTTCAACGTAAGACATAATTCATCGTTCTACTGGCCTAAGTCCCAATGGCCCTAAATCCTAAAATGCACAACGAATCTTCACCAGCTTACATGTTACTAGCATACTGCACATTTCCAGCTCTATTCTTTCTGTTTCCTGAAAAGTAAAACATGCTTCTAACTTCTAACCCTAACCTTAACACCTATCAAGAATACAAATTAAAACGGTCACATACCTGTGAGGTAGCTTGGAAGCTGGTTCCCCAAAAGAGCGCCCAGGGGCTGACTGACTATCCCTTTTATAGAAGGGGATTCAGGTCAGGACGCTTTTCCTCCTTGACCATCAATAGGACCGCCTGTGATTAGCTGACCGCGTCTCTAAAGCCTGACTTCAAGTTTGAAGGTGTGATTAGCTGACCGCGTCTCTAAAGCCTGACTTCAAGTTTGAACGTGTGATTAGCTGACCGCGTCTCTAAAGCCTGACTTCAAGTTTGAATGATTCGAAGTTTAATCCTGACATTGTGGTGGTTACATCTAACGTTACCTTCGGCCAATTAACACGCCATTTTCAAAAGTCTGTTTCGGACGGTGACTTTTACTGCTAAGTGTCACCCCTTAGAATCTGTCCAACTCCCCAACGTGGAGAATAATGGCGTTATTTCTTGATATTTGCTTCTGGTCTTTGGTGCGGTCACTTCACGGTCTAGGGCATTGATCCATCCAGTCTAATGTCTATTTATTTCCTCTTGCCCCCATTACAGCTTTATTCCGTTTCTGTGCCCAACTGCGAAAGGTTTTAGTACTGGACAATGGCGACTGACCATTACTTTTCAAAATGCGATACCTAGTAGTGGCCTGTGGTGTTTGCCTTTAATTTACCGATCCATTCTACTGGAACATCAAATAGTGTCTCAATACATCTGCCGCCCTAAGGAATTCCTGTAATATTAGCATGCTATGCTGATATGTTGGATGAAGATGTAGCATTTGACGTTAGCATACTATGCTGATATGTTGGATGAAGATGTAGCATTTGACGTTGGCATGCTATGCTGATATGTTGGATGAAGATGTAGCATTTGACGTTAGCATATGATGCTGATATGTTGGATGATGATGTAGCATTTGACGTAAGCATATGATACTGATATGTTGGATGATGATGTAGCATTTGACGTTAGCATATGATGCTGATATGTTGGATGATGATGTAGCATTTGACGTTAGCATATGATGCTGATATGTTGGATGAAGATGTAGCATTTGACGTTAGCATATGATGCTGATATGTTGGATGATGATGTAACATTTGACGTTAACATATGATGCTGATATGTTGGATGAAGATGTAGCATTGGACTTATTCTCATAGAACAAGATCAACGCGATGGTGAGGTTAGGGGAGTTTGCTTCGGGTAACTGTAAAATGATGAGAGCAAACTTAGTTTGCTCATGCGCCAGTGTGCCATGGAAAGAGGCCGTCAGTGCCTTCTGCGTCTGATACTGCTTGTTTACAGATTCATTGATACAGATGTTCCAAAACTTGTCGTTCATTTCTGTGTCTGGTCCTTACGAGTGGATTAGGTTTTTCCTGTGTTTTCAGCGGTCACGTCCTCTGTCCTCCGTCAGGTTTAACTTGAAGACATATCTTTTCGTCCATCAGTGATTTCCCCTTCTATGTGCCCACCCCTTCGTCCCAGTCCCTTCCTATCAGCTCCCTTCCTATCAGCGTGTACTTCACACCCTTGAGTTTTTGTCATTGTGAGTTAATGCTTTAGTGGATGATGAGGATGTGTGCTTTGCTTTGATTTGTATGTCAAGATTTGGCACCTTATGAATGTCAGTAGTAGTAGTAGTAGTAGTATGCTTGAACTGTTTATTGCTGCACCCCAGAGATATAGATTGGGGATGTTTTGCTGAGAGGCTGCAAACTATATCGGTTATGTGCATTTCTTTTTCGGGTTTCTCAGTATCAGTCACCGGTAATTTTCCATGTGATTGGTTTGCCTTGCAAAATGCCATGTTATTGTGGTGTCGTTGGGGACAGTGGAAGGCTCTACTGCTTCTTCCAGCTTTTGTCTCACTTGTGGGCTTTCACTTATTCTGAATGAAACCTTCTGGTTCAACGGAAGGGGACGAAAAACGAGTCGGACCCGTGTGCCTTCTGGCTGCGTACGCTTAAGATCCCACGGCGGTTGAAAATCCGGAAGAGTAGGGCATTGCCCAGCTGCCTCGGTAAAAAAAAAGAAAAAAACATTGGAGAGATAGGCTGATTTCCCAGGTCCCATCCCTTGAAGACCAATTGGCCTTATTGCCTTTCTGAGGTCTTGGTAAAAAAAAATGAATATGAATATGAATTTCTGCTGGGGAGAGGGGATGGGTGCCACTCTCGTGATGCTGGCCCCGGGAAAAGTTGAGGTCTCTGCCACCCCAACCTCCTACGCCCCCAGGGTTATGGCACTATCTAAGTAGGACCTCAGGACCTGGCCAGCTCGTGGGTTTATGTGCAGGCTTAAAGCTTGTACCGTGATCATTCTGGATCTTCTCTATCACATGGCACATGTGACGTTAGCACATATGGAATTCATTCCGAGCGCGGAGACGTTATCTTGAGAAATTAAAAAAAATGAAATTGCAACCTGCCATTTCTTCTGCTCTGTGAGTTGGTATAGCTGTCTTGATCGTTCACGTGTCTTTTTTTTCTTTTCTTTTTTGTTACTGTTACCCCTTTTCCAGAGGCATTGATTCTATGCCACCCACTTCTACTCATTAACACGACACCCAACCGAAATTCATTCATGTAAAATCCTAGTGTCCTGAAGCCCATAACAGCCAGTGATGTCAAGCCACCATGTGGCCACCCATCACAGGAGACCTCGCATTAATGTTGTGTTACTCCAGTGGAGTTAAGTAGCGCATGTTCTAACCCACACGTCCCTCCTGACGCAATTTTCCAGTTTTTACAAGAGGTCATTAGATTTCACCTGATATGATTTTACGTCAAAGTATGGTTTTCTTTTAATTGCATTTTAGACTTGCAAAGTTAACGGTTAGCGTGGCTTTTAACTGTTTTAATTTACCTTAACCTGGTTGTCATTTTTGACATGGTATTAGCCCTGATATGGCTGTAGTAGTCGGCTGGGCTGTAAGCAATATGAATTTGAACTCGAGCAGCCTCCATCGATATTGAAAATGAAATACTTAACATATATTGAACGATATTTGTATGATTTGACTCAGGATTCAAGCCTTACTTCTAGATGCAGAAGAGCTCGTAACCTGGTTGTCATTTTTGACGTGGTTTTAACCCTGATATGGCTCTAGTAGTCGGCTGGGCTATAAGCAATATGAACTCAAGCAGCCTCAATTGATATTGAAAATGAAATGCTAAACATACGTTGAACGATATTTGTAATATTTGTATGATTTGATGTAGGATTCCAGCCTTACGTCTGGACACACAAGTGCTCACTCATTCCACTTAACGAAAACCTTAGGCTACAGGCAACTTCTTGTAATGAAACTGTTAATGGTTTTGAATGGTAGGGTTTGGAAACAGTTTATAATCTGTATTTCAACATTATCATAAACTGATTTCACGTTTTATGTCAATAATTTGTCTGACATTTTCAGACAGCACACAGGGGGGTAGTGGAGGAGGTCATGGAGGCAGCGGAGGTCGAGGGTCAGGAGTCAACACTGCAGGTCAAGGTTATGATTCAATCGTTGAACCCAGTGACCTTGGTTCTCCAGGTGGCTATGGACAACAGTTTGGTAAATATGAGGAAGACTGTTGGTGTTTGCTGATTAGTATGATAATTTTTCTAGGTGTGTGTGTGTGTGTGTGTGTGTGCACGCGCGCACATAATTATGTCCTTCTGTATGCATGTGTATGCGCATGCATGCATGATGTGTGTGAGTGTGTGTTCACAGTATAGTTTCGTTGATTTGTTTGCTTTTTTTTTTTGTTAAACGCGCTCAATGCGAGTATAAGTGTATGTTTGGTTGACACGTTTGTAGATATACTTCTTTATATAGCTCAGCGTGTGTATGTGTGTGTGTGTGTGTGTGTGTGTGTGTGTGTGTGTGTGTGTGTGTGTGTGTGTGTGATGTGTGTGTGAGTGAGTGTGTGTGAGTGTGTGTGTGTGTGTGTGAGTGTGTGCGTGCGTGTGTGTGTGTGTGTGTGTGTGTGTGTGTGTGTGTGTCTGTGTGTGTGTGTGTGTGAGTGTGTGTATGTGTGTGTATAAAAATAATAATAATAATAAGAGACCATTTATAAGCGCACATCTCTGCCTACGGCGGAGCTTATGACGCTTTACAATCATTCACTCACAATATTTCAATCTCTCGGACCTCACGTACATACACTAAATACACAATACAAAGTAATAGAATAAATCCATAAAAATACTACATACGCTACAATCATACACGGATTCTCACGCAAGTCCAAATGCACCCCACAACCCCCACGGCTATACCCCAAAGTACTGTGAGGCACATTGGGCTCTATAATCACCCACCCCCACCCCCCACCTACCTACTATAACATACACACACACTAACACACCTTTTCTACTATTAGGCTGGGGGGAAATGAGGTTGAACTTACTGATAATATTTTTGAAAGAGGTGAGTTTTTAGAGCTGTTTTGAAAGAAGAAGTCGATTTTAGGTGTCGGATTTCAAAGGGAAGAGAGTTCCAGATAGTGGGGGCTGCGAAGGAGAAAGAGCGATGTCCAAATGTTTTTGTGCGCACGCGTGGAACACGGAGCAATCTGGTATCAGCAATGGAGCGGAGATTTCTAGAAGGAGTGTACACAGAGAGAAGATCAGCCAGGTAGCGAGGAGAGAGATCAGAGAAAAAAGAGTGGCATAGTGAGGCAAGCTTATAGTCAATGCGAGCTTGAACAGGCAACCAGTGAAGGGATTTGAGAATAGGTGTGACATGATCATGCTTGCGGGAACGAGAAACAAGTTTAGCGGCAGAGTTTTGTACTTTTTGAAGTTTGTCTAATTGATTTTGAGGACAGCCAGAAAAGAGGGAGTTACAGTAGTCTAATTTGGAGAGAACAAAGGCAGAAAGAAATGTTTTGGTAGCGTCTTCTGAAAGTAAGTGGCGAATATAACTAATGCGTCTAAGGTCAATGTATGCTTTGCGGCAGACTGTCTGTACATGTGTTGAGATACTCATGTCTTTGCTGAAGTGGAAGCCAAGATTTCGTGCGGTAGAGGAAAAGGGAATATCTGTTGATCCAACGGTAAGAGATGTAGGAGTGGTAGACGGCAGAGACTTAAAAGAGGAAGAACAGAGGACAGTTTCAGTTTTCTCGTCATTTAGTTTTAGCTTGTTTTTGAGCGTCCAGATTCGTATGTCGGTGATACAAAGTTCGAGAGAGGAAATGGCTGGGTTTATGTTCTCGGGAGGAGTAGAGAGTTCAAGTTGAGTGTCATCTGCAAATGATTGATGTTCAGGAGAGTGAGACTGTATCAGGCCGGCAAGTGGTTGTGTATAGAGGACAAAGAGCACGGGGCCCAACACAGATCCCTGTGGGACCCCGTACAATAGTTCTTCAGATGTAGAGTTGAGGTTATTGACAAAGACTGATTGTGTTCTTTCTGTGAGGTATGAACGGAACCAGGAAAGAGCGGTGTGAGAAATGCCGTAACTGTATTGGAGTCTGTTAAGCAAAATGGTATGGTCTATTGTATCAAAAGCAGCTGAGAGGTCCAGTAAAGTTAGTAGAGAGACGTTTCCAGAGTCAAGAGCTAAAAGGATGTCATTAGAAATTTTGAGGAGCGCAGTTTCAGTACTGTGATGAGGACGATAAGCAGACTGAGAAGGAGAGAAGAGGTCGTAGTTATTAAGATATGTAAGTAATTGTTGGAGAACGACTTTTTCAAGAATTTTGGAAAAGAATGATAGGTTAGAAACCGGTCTGTAATTTTTCAAGTTGTTTGGGTCCAAGGATTGTTTCTTGAGGAGAGGTTTTACAACAGCTATTTTAAGACTTGATGGAAATATACCGGAAGAAAGAGAGGAGTTGATGATTACAGTGAGAGTTGGGAGCAGATCATCAAGAAACTGGAGAAACAGAGGGGTAGGAATGGGATCGAGGGAACATGAAGTGGGTTTTGATTTGAGAATGATGGTTTTAAGTTCAGACTCAGTAACAGGGTTAAACATGCAGAAAGTTGAAGTGGGGGTGGTGGAGGTAGGTCTTTTTACCAAAGGGGACAACGTGGCCTGATCTAATTCTTTTCTGATGTTTTTTACTTTGTCGAGGAAATACTTATTAAACACTGAAGGTAGGTCATTTAAAGGGTATGTGTTGGGAAGTAGAGATTTTTTGCTGCGGCCTAGCAATCTGTCACAGACATTGAACAATTTTCTTTGGCTTGTAGCGGAGGCGATTTCGTTTAGATAGAAGAGAGATTTAGCCTTTAGAATAATTTTTGAAACTGCCTTTTTTGCTGTGTTGAAAATATGTTTAGTGATCGTATGTGTGTGTGTGAGTGAGAGAGAGAGAGTGTGTGTGTGTGTGTATGTGTATGTGCGTGTGTGTGTTTGTAAGTGTGTTTGTGAGTGTGTATGTGTGCTTGTGTGTGTGTGTGCTTGTGAGTGTGTGTGTGAGTGTGTGTGTATGTGTGCATGTGTTTGTGAGTGTGTGTGTGCGTGCGTGTGTGTGTGTGAGTGAGTGTGTGTGAGAGAGAGAGAGAGAGAGAGAGAGAGAGAGAGAGAGAGAGAGAGAGAGAGATGTAGTTGTGTGCATACCTTGAATAAATATTTGAAAATCAGAAAACACATACAGACTCGCTTCTTCATGTGACCAGGCGAACTGACCTTCGGGGGTCATCCCTATGGCAACCCGCTGGTGCGCAAAGGCCTGGGAGGCAGTGGAGGAGGTAATGTCAAGATATTTGCTCAGAACATTGATATTGACGGACTCATCAATACGGATGGAGCCACACCTCACGCCAGCTATGGAGCAGGTTCAGGTAAGTGAAGGAAAAGTATTTGTGAGCAAGGACAGAAAACCTTTTACTGTATACGTTTCATGTTTGTCAAAATGAGTTGGCAAGTGCTAAATTGATGGTGATGATTATGACGATGATGATGATGACGGTGATGATGATGATGATGATAGCATATACAGGGGGGTGCAAAAGTAAGTATACAGTTATGAAAAAAGAAACACGTACAATACTCAATGCATTTATTATACAAACAAATGAATATTGCATATACGTGTAATAACAAGCACAGCCTTAATCCCTCTGATACTCAAACTGCTTGCCGTCGGTATTCACACACTCCTCTAATCGAGAGCGGAATTAAGCATTATAATATTAATAGTGATGTGATACTTACTGTATACCTACTTTTGCACCCCCCTGTATAATAATGATAACAGGATACACAAATATTGTACAGTGCAACATTCCTGGAAGCAAGTTCCTAAGCGCTTTGTACTTCACAGAAATTTTACGCGATAAAATATGCAAGTCAACCGTAAGTTACTATGACAGAGAACAAAACTTATGTATATGAAACAGAAAAACGCTTCAGTATGAATGCATGGACCACACACACACACGCACACTTTCTCCCTCTCCCTCTCTCTCTCTTTCTTTCTCTCTGTCTCTCCGTCTCTCTCGCTCTCTCTCTCTCTCTCTCTCTCTCTCTCTCTCTCTCTCTCTCCTCTCTCTCTCTCTCTCTCTCCTCTCTCTCTCTCTCTCTCTCTCTCGTTCTCTCTCAAAGGCATAGGCATGCATGCAGATACTCAAACTTGCACGCATGCACACACTCACTCACACACATACCTATAAAGGGACATACTCTGGCGAATATACATGTACTCGTATAACCTTTCATGCAAGTACACTATGAAGAATAGCGCAAAAGAGAACAAAGGGGAGAAAGGTGTGGATAATACTAGTAAGAGTATTGTTTGAAGGGACGCTTTTAGAGTTCTCTTAAAAGAGGACAAAGATTAGAGATAACTAATAATAGAAAATTTACATGGTTACCTCCCACTTGATTGCCAGACTTCCTGTCTAATTTACGCAAGTTCCAATTTGGCCTGTACAAAAACAACAAAAATTCTGCAAATGGCCTACAGTCCACATATTTTTGAGTGGGTGCCTGACACTTGATATTATAATAAAAATTAATAGGAAAAATTAAGAAGCAAACCAAGGACATTGACTTGTAAAGTATTCTTTCAAAACCTTAACTCTCGGCTTGGTACAGCCAAAAAGTTGCTCCTTTACACTTACGGTATCAACCGATTGTTAGACTGTTTTAATTTAACCCTTTGACTCCTGCACCCTATCCACCAGCTGACCCTCTGATTCCCTCAGGAAGCTGGTGGATAGGATGAGGAATCAAAGGGTTAAGTTTTTGTATTTGCTGGCATGGTTGACAACGCAGGATGCCAGTGGACAGGTTGCGTAGTCAAAGGGTTAATGACTTCTTTAGAAACAGGATTCTTTCCATTCACAGAACTGTTTGCATGTTTTACATGCACTATTGTTTGTTGGCAACCCTATGCACTCTGCAGGTCTGTGGGGGACGGGGTCACATTAAGAACTTCAGACATTGTGCAAGCTTAGTACTATTTCGTAAGATAACTTAAACATGCGTGCCATACCTCAAGTTACTGATCTTCCGTAGAATAGACTTAGACATGTGTGCATACCTCAAGTTATGATCTTTCCGTAAGAATAAACTTAAAACATGCGTGCCATACCTCAAGTTACTGATCTTTCCGTAAGAATAGACTTTAGACATGTGTGCCATACCTCAAGTTACTGATCTTTCCGTAAGAATAGACTTTAGACATGCGTGCCATACCTCAAATTGCTGATCTTTCCGTAAGAATAGACTTTAGAATGTGTGCCATAACTCATTACTGATCTTTCGTAGAATGACTTAGCAGTGTGCCATACTCAAGTTACTGATCTTTCCGTAAGAGGACTTAGACATGTGTGCCATACCTTAATGTGATCTTTCGTAAGAATGACTTTGACATGTGTGCCATACCTCAAATTGCTGATCTTTCCGTAAGATAGACTTTAGAATGTGTGCCATACCTCAATTGCTAATCTTCGTAAGAATGACTTTAGACATGTGTGCCATAACTCAAGTTACTGATCTTTCCGTAAGAATAGACTTAGACATGTGTGCCATAACTCAAGTTCTGATCTTTCCGTAAGAATAGACTTAGACATGTGCCATAACTCAAGTTACTGATCTTCGTAGAAGACTTAGACATGTGCATAACTAATTAACTTCCGTAAATAGATCTGACATTGGCCAACTCAAGTTATGATCTTTCCGTAAGAATAGACTTTAAACATGTGTGCCATACTCAAGTAGTTCCGTAAGAGACTCAAGATTTGCCAAACCAAGTACGATCTTTCTAAGATAGACTAACTTGGCAAACTCAATTTACCGATCTTCTCTGAGTTTGGTTGCAGGAGGAGGGTCAGGGGGCAGTGTGTGGATTGTGTGTAGTGAGGCCAGGGGTGTTGGGGACATCACAGCATTTGGTGCCACTGGGGGTGGCAACACTGGTGGTGGTGGAGGGGGTGGTCGAATCTCCGTGCAGTGCGAAAGTCTACACAAGTTTAACGTCTCGGCTAGAGCCGGTGGAGGTGAGGAAAACTATGTGATGTGTGCGTGTGTGTGTGTGTGGTGTGTGTGTGTGTGTTGTGTGTGTGTGTGTGTGTGTGTGTGTGTGTGTGTGTGTGTGTGTGTGTTTTTGTGTGTATTTGTGTGTGTGTGTGTTTTTGTGTGAATTTGTGTGTGAGTGTGTGTGTGTGTGAGTGTGTGTGTGTGTTTGTGTGTGTGTCTATATGTGTGTGTGTCAGTATGTGTTTGTGTGTGCGTGTGTGTGTCTGTGTTTGTTTGTGTGTGTGTGTGTCTTCGTTTGTGTGTCTGTGTTTGTGTGTGTGTGAATGCGTGTGTGTGTCTGTGTTTGTGTGTGTAAATGTGTGTGTGAATGTGTGTGTGTGTAAATACGCGCGCGTGTGTTTGTATAGGTGTGGGGGTGTTGGGGTGGGGGTGTGCGGCTGTGTTTGTGTGTGTGTTTGTTTGTGTGTAAGAGTGTGCGTGTGTGTGTTTGTTTATGTATGTTTGTATGTACGTGTGTGAATGTGTGTGTCTGTATATGTGAATGTGTGTGTATCTGTATGTGTGAATGTGTGTGTACATGTATTTGGGCGTGTGAATGCGTTTGTGAATGTGTGTGCGTGTGTGTCTGTATGTGTGAATGTGTGTGTGTGTATGTGTGTGTGTGCATGTGTGAATGCGTGTGCGCGCGTGTACGTGTTGAGAGGATGGGATGGAAAATATTGTATTTTGTAAAACAAATGTATGTGACAGTATCCTCGTTTGCTTTCCCTTGTGAAAAAATCTCCCCTCCCTCCTCACCCCCTTCATTGTAACTATTTCAATGCATGCACACATAATCAAACTGAAGCACCTGTCCCCAGGTAACAGCAAATCAGAGGTGGGAGGGGCCGGCACAGTCTACATAGAAACCCGAAACCACAGCACCGGAGAGACAATTCACCGCTATCTACGGATTGACAACTACGGTCTGCCATACCCGCAAGACATTCACACCAGAAGCGAACCCTTGCGCAACCTTCTGGAAGGACGTTACAGCAACCTGGACATCGTGGGTGGGGTGACGTGGCTCTACAGCGACGATCACCGTTATGACTTCGACGAAGTTCGTGTGGAGGGCAAGGCCCAGGTGGCTTTGTTAAGCAACACGAGCGAAGAAGACGTGAGGATCAACGCTGGCTTGTTGTCTGGGGATAGGTCTGGGCTGTTGCATGTTGGTGGTCGGCAAACCTTTGCCTTCAGCGACATCAACACCTACGTCCCTGTCAACATCATGGCCTATAGGTAGGTTGGGATGAAACGCTCACACGCTGTCACAGCATTGAAGGAAAGCAGTGGATGAAATGTTTGACTTTAGCGATGAGGTTCGTTATCAGAAATATAATACAGACACAGACACATGCACACGCACACACAGACGCAGAAAAACACAGACACAGACATACACACACAGAGACATACACACACACAGCCATACACACACAGACATAGACACATACACACACACACACACACAGACACGCAGACACACACACACACATACACACACAGACATAGACACATACACACACGCAGACACACACACAGACACGCAGACATACACACACACACACACACACACACACACACACACACACACACACACACACACACACACACACACACACACACAAAGATATCGTAAACTGAAAGGGAAAAGTGATGAAATTATCAGTTTTGATTGCAGTGGAGGAAAAATATGCCCGAAAAAAGTAACGGGACACTTACATAACAATGAACCGCGCGCGCGCGACGCACGCACACACACACCCACACGCACACGCACACACACACACACACACCACACACACACACACACACACAGAGGAAATTAAAGCACCTAGTCACAAGAGGAAAATTGGAAGGGAAAAAAGAGCCTCAGGTAGACCCAGGGAAAAAATATTGGACGGACTTGCGCAATGGATGAAGACAGACAGGGTGGGAGAAGTACTTGCAGAGACAAAGGATAGATTCATATGGAGAGCCATGATCGCAACGCCATGTGGCAGGCCCACACACACGATGATGACAAGAGGGAATAGAAACACATTTACACATGACAGAAAACTCAACAATATAACACAGAGACACAAACCACTGTCCTGTCTAGAGAAGTAAAGACAAAGAGTATGACGAGCACCAGTCGCCGTGGCGTAGTGGTTAGCTTGAGAGACTACAGACTGGAAGATTGTGGGTTCAAATCCCCATCAATCCCTTCATAAATATTATGGGGTATTTCGACGTTAACCTGCTCCAACCCAGAGTCGAGCGTGCTATGGGCTTATTGGGAAGACTGGAACTACACAGCCGAGTCCCATCCACGTCGCGGATGTGTCATTGAGGGTGTTGCTCAAATTTCTGACCAGCACTAAAGGTGTCTGCATCTCTCGGGCCTGGTTGACAGTGGTATACATTATGATAGTAAGCATAGAGTACAGCCCTGTTACGCAGTCTCAATCCTAAGTAGAACTCTATATCATCATGATTATTGTCCTTGACGTTGTCATCGTATTGTACAAACTGTTTCAGTTTCTGTGGCCATGAAGATGGTAATAAAAAATGGGACAAAAAATAGAGAATAAAAAATGGTAGTGACGAGCAGAAAGAAGAAGTGACGGCAGATAATTTTGTTTTAGGTTAAGAGTTACTTTTCCCACAATGTACATGTTGTGTAATATAATTTTAATGTTACTGAATCTGTGTGTGTTTCCAAGTTATGTAATGACTTATCATTTACTGTGAACAGACCCCCTCCCCCCACCCCGTAGGGATACCGGGGCACTTTCAGTATAAATAGTAGAAGGAAATTCTGTGCTAGAAATTTCCTGTTTTCTGTCAATCTCTTTGTATCTCTTCCTCCTTTGCTTTCCATCATTTCTTTCTATCATTTTCTGCCTTGCTGGTTCATTCTTCTGTATGTGTTCAATAATGTCTTACGTACTTTCTCTTAGGATTAATAATTGGGTACATAAATTAAGTGCATTTTTGGATCTAAGGAAATGAGATATGCGGAAGCAATTTTTGGTAATTTAGGCCTGTTTTTATATATGCTTTAGTGTCCTTAGTTATGTTTAAATTTCTTGTCAGGTGTTTTTTTGTTTTTTTTTAATTTTCCTGTGTGATAAATTCGACGGAGTGGTCAACGCCAGGGGCGTATCCTTAGGTTATATCTGCGAATGCATTGATATGAGTACTTTATTTTCTTTTCTTTTTTTTCCTGTTGAAGTGTGTTGTGCATGTTTTGAAATGATAAAAGCCCTGATATGGCTCTACGCGGTCGGCTGGGCTTTACACAAAAATTACGAATAACTGTGAACAGATACAGCAAGGTGATCGTACCTCGGGGTCACGTGATCATGCGTGAAGTGTTCTGGGAGAACAACGGCACTGTGTCAGGTGTGGACGAGTTCACCGTTGAGAACGAAGCGCAGCTGTACATGTGGTCACACGGATGGACGGTGGGTCAGCGGGAGGGTCAGTACGCTCTCACCAACGTGAGCGTGAAGGCCGGAGGACGAGCAGAGTTTCTGACGGCGGATTTTGGACCTGTGGTGGAGGTGAACGTGACCCGGCTGACCATCAACGGAATGGGCATCGTCCGGACCAATCATCTGAAACTGACGGCTGTCAACGTCACTGTTGACCTCTCAGGTGGGTTGCACTTCTCTTGGGTGAGTGGTATACTGTTTGATATGGACATCTGAGAGAGTTCTTGAATGTTATGTAGAACCGATATTGTTATTCGGTTGTGAGACATGGACAGTCAACAAGCAAAGCCAGAACAAGATTGAGGCAGCCGAGATGTGGTTTTTAAAAAGACTGTTGAGAGTTCCATGGACCCCCCCCCCAAAAAAAAAAAACAAAAAAAACAACAACAACAAACGAAACAGTCTTGATAGAGGCAGACACAAGAAGATCATTCATTAGGAAGATTAGGAAAAGAAAGGCAGCAGTTATAGGCCATTTTATGAGGAAAGGGAATTAGAGCACCTGGTCACAACGGGAAAGCTGGAGGGAAAGAGAGCACCAGGTAGACCCAGGGAGAAAATATTGGACGGACTTGCAGGGTGGCTGAAGACAGAGAGGGTGGAAAATGTGTTTGCGGCACCAAGGGATAGATACATATGGAGGACCATGATCGCCAACGCCATGCGGCAGGGCACATGGTGATGATGATGACGTTTGGTGTTTGCATTTTTGTTGTATTGGTTGGTTTAGGGAAACTGTGGTGGGTGTGTGGAGGCTTTGGGACAATGGATAGACCATTCATTCTAGGGAGTTAAAAGCTCAGAATGCCTAGGTTCGAATCTTACTCCTCCAACTTCCCCCTTGCCTACAAAATGGTCACATTTCTCTTCTTCCCATCCCGTGAGCCTCAATAGCTCAGTTGGTTGAGCGTCGGATTCACATGCTAATGGTTGTGGGTTCAAATCCCGGATGCGCTACATTAAAATTGGCCTTCTCACTGTCCCATCTTAACATCATTGTTGTTCTGGTGGTGTCATTATAGGATTAGATAAGCCCCCTTCCCCACTTCCCTGGGATGGTTATCCCCGTCTGCCATATCACCTGAGATGGGTGCTGACGTAAAAACTGAACCAAATCAATCAATCGATCAATCTTCCTATCCTCTCTTAAGCGGTGGTCTGAACGCAGTTTCCAATACTTGGTGAGGAGATGGGCGCCACTAGGATTGCATTAACAACCAGTCGCCGTGGTGTAGTGGTTTGCGGAACAGACTACCGACTGGAAGGTTGTGGGTTCGAATCCCCACCAGTCCCTTCAAAAATCATTATGGGATTTTTCGGCTCTAACCGGCTCCTGCCTAGAGTTGGGCGCGCTATGGGCTCATTGGGAAGACTGGGACCACACAGTCGAGTCTCATCCACTTCACGGATGCGTCATTGAGGGTGTTGCTCAAATTTTCAAACCAGCACCGCAGGTATCTGTATCTCTCGGGCCTTGTTGACGCCAGGATGTATTAAGATAGTAAGCGTAGAGTACAGCCCTGTCACGCAGTCTCAATCCTAGATGGAAATCCATAGCATCATGATTATCATCCTCATCGACATCATCATCATGGCATTATAAAAAAAACTGTGCCAGCTTCTGTGGCTATTAAGGTGATGTTGAAAATAGGATGATAGAAAGGTAAGCACTTAGGTAACCTGTCTGAGTGTGATGATCCTAAACAAAAAAGGATGCATTAACAGAAAGGATTATGATCAAACCCAGTTAGATGGATATGGATCTTGTTTGCCATGTCAAAATCGACATCATCATCATCGCATTGTAAAAACTGTGGCAGCTTCTGTGTCCGTTAGGGTGGCGTAGAAAATGGGACGAAATAATAAAGGTGAACACATAGGTAACCTCCTTGAGTGCGATGATCCTGAAAAAAGGGATTACATTAACAGAAAGGTTTATGATCAAACCCGGTTAGATGGATCTTGTTGCCCTTGTCAGAGTGTCCGTCTAGCAGAGGGACAGCTTCAATTTATACCCCGTTGGGTTGCCGGGGTCTCTTTCAGTATAAATAGTATCCCCACCTTCTGGAAATTCTGTGCTAGAAATTTCCTCTTTTCTGTCACTCTCTTTGTTTCTGCCTTATTGCCTTGCTTTTTGTCATTTCTACTTATTTTCTGCCTTAATGGTCCATTCACCTGTATTTTTTCGATAAAATCTTACGTACTTTTTCTTCGGATTGATAATTGGGTACATGTATTAAGTGCATTTTTGGCTCTAAGGAGGTGAGATATGTGGAAGCAATTTTAGGTAATTTATGCCTGTTTTTATATATGTTTTGGTGTCCTTATGTATGCTTATATTTGTATTCAGGTGTGTTTTATAATTCTCCCCTGTGCGATCAAGCGGACGGAATGGTCCTACGCCGGGGGCATGTCCTTAGATTATGTGCGCGAATGCATTGATATGCGTACTTATTTTCTTTTCGTTTTTTTTCCTGTTGAAGTTTTGTGTGTTTTGAAGCGGTTATAGCCCTGACATGGCTCTGCGCAGTCGGCTGGGCTTTAAACAACAATATGCAGAAAGAAAGAAAACACACGAAGCTCCCCAGTTTCAGGAAAAATCCCCCGTGTCTCTGAGGAAGGTTCTGGAGTCAGAAAACGGATACGCTGAACACCAGCATACTTAATGTTCTTCGTGCATATACACATGAAGAGGTTCAAGGTTCTAGATCTAACAGGTTGGCACTCATATAACGTCAAAAACAAGTGTAACTGCCCACGTTCAAGCAAACAGGAACCAGAAAAAAAAAACACGAAAAAAAGAATAAGAAAAATAAGAACGCGTATTTAGTACACGTCCTTATTCTTTTTTCGTGTTTTTTTCTTCTGGTTTCTACTCATATAAAGTTTAGATCTCTGTATTGTTTTCATAATCCTTTGACCCAGAGATTTTGTGATGATGTCAAGAGCTTGTGATGACAATCCTGACATCTTAGATTTTGCGGATAGGGTCTAATTTGTTATTCTGAATAGTATGGTCAGAAAAAATTTTCATACGATAATCAGATATGTTTATTGCCAAAGAATGAAAATCGTGTGGCTATGAAAATTGAGAAATTGAAGTCAGAAGTAATCTGACAGTCTGTCAAAACAAAAAGGATTAAAACTTTAAACATGAGATACACCAGAACCAGAAAAAAACCCACGAATATAAAACGCGTATTTAATGCAACCAGACAAGACAGGCGCAAATTTTCGGCCAACTGAGCGTAAACGTAAAATCACAAACGAATAAACACCAACTACGAACGAATAAACACCAAATACAAAAATTAGTGAGAAAAAGACTAACACTTTCCCTGCTGCTTCGTCCAGTGGAAGAAAAGGACTAAATGAAATACACCATTTTCTTGCAGGGGATTTTGAGGCCGATGCCACTGGTTACCCCAGTGCTCATGGACCTGGTGCTGGTCTCAGCCAGAACGGACATCTGGGGGGCTCTGGTGGTGCTCATGGAGGTCGTGGAGCACGCTCACAGTATGGCTACTACTCTGCCAAGGGCTACGACTCTGTATACAAGCCTTCAGACATGGGCAGTGGTGGTGGGGACGGTAGTAGTGCCCGGGGTGGAAGAGGGGGAGGTAAGATTTGTCGGGTTTTTTTTACATGTCTTTTACTGGAGAAAAAAGAGGGTGAATCTGGTATAGGTGAAGGTGGGTGTGAGTGTGGATAGAATGTACTGGAAAATATTTCTCAATATTTACTTTGTTTTTAACTGTTGTCTTTTATCTTAACTGGTTGTCGTTTTTGACGTGGTGTTAGCCCTGCTATGACTGGTAGTCGGCTGGGCTATAAGCAATATGAACTTGAACTTGAATATTTACTTTATGTCGGTTCGAATTCCGGGGTGCGCTACATTAAAACTGGTATTATCACTGTCCCATCTTAACATCATTGTTGATCTGGTGGTGTCGGTATAGGATTAGATAAGTTCCTCGTCCCCCACATCCCTGGGATGGTTATCCCCGTCGGCCGTATCACCTGAGGTGGGTGTCAACGTAAAAAATGAACCAAATCAATTAATCAGTCAATTTACTTTATGTCAAGTGACTCTTTTTTGTAGTTTGTTTTTATTTGATTAGTGGTGTTCTTGTATTTTCTCTGAATGTGATTATCTAAATGACATTAACATTAGTACAAATAGAGTGTCTAGCCAGAATGATAGTTCTTCTTTCTTGCATCTTTTTGTAAGATAGCACTCTGGCAGAAAACCATTGAAGTAGAGTTGACGACTTTTCAGGAAATGTCTGAGATACCTTGCAGAGTCTGCTTGCTGAAGTTGCCTGACAGTAATTCCATCATCCTGATGATTACTTGGTATGAGAACGAAGGCTCAGAGACGATGTCTACAAGCAGACTCCTCAAAGTGTCATTTTCGTTGTAATCCTTTTACCACTGCTGTCCCAGTCAAACTGCACCATCATGCTCTGTCGCTTGACAGCTAGTGCACAGCTGCATACTCCTTATACAAACAGAGCACTAGATGGCCTTTACTTAACCATTTGACTCCTGAGCTCTGTCCACCAACTGCAAAAACTTAACCCTTTGACTCCCTCACCGTATCCACCAGCTTTCTGCAGGAAGCTGGTGGATACGGTGAGGAAGTCAGAGGGTTACGTTTTTGCTTTGTTAGTATGGTTGACAATGCAAGGTACTGGTAGACAGGGTGCAGGAGTCAAAGGGTTAAGTTATAGCAATTCTTAATCCCTATGGACAACTTTTATCGCCAAAAGTGGCGAAAGGGTGAACAATTTGATTAGGTTGTCCAAAATCAACCAACATTCTAAAAAAGCAGAAAACACACACACACACACACACACACACACACACACACACACACACACACACACACACACACACACACACACACACACACAAACACAACACACACACATACACACACACGCGCACACACACACACACACACACACACACACACACACACACACACACACACACACAAAATTACACACACACACAAAAAATGTTCATAATCGATCTATATTCTGAAAGAAAGTCCGCTTTTTGAAATTGACCCGAAGAATATTGTTCCTTTGTGATGTAAGAAAAAAACAACAACAAAAAACAAACAAAAACCGTAATGTGCAGGTGTGATTCACATGAACGTATCTGACATTCTTCGAGTGGAAGGTCGTCTCCATGCCAACGGGGAGGCAGGTCAAGGTCAGACAGGAGGTGGGGGAGCAGGGGGGAGCATCTGGATGAACATCCAACATCTGGACGGAGAAGGCAGCATCGAGGTCACAGGGGGCAGAGGTCAGTGATCGTCATACTATTACTTTTGAAATGTGAAACTGCATGATGATCAACTGAGTATGCTGCCAGTTGTGTTTCAGTGTCTGTTGAAATGTCAGGAATCACCACAGTATATCTTGATTAGAAATTAAAAAAAAATTATAAAAGATCATATTGCAAAGTAATCACAGTGTCTGGAATAAGAAATGTAAATCTGCAGTTGGTAAAAGAGGAAAAGCTTTTTAATTTAAAAGTCTATATTGTTAAGTTTGTGGGGTTTTCTTTTAGGTGTTAAGTTGGTTCTCCTGTGGGGATGCTAGTACTCCCTCAGTATAAACAACATCCCCACCTTCTGGAAAATCTCTGCCAGAATTTTCCTCATTTCTGACATTCTTTGTTTCTAGAAGCCTTATTTTTTTGCTTTTTGTCATCCCTTCCTTTCTTATTGTATGCGTTGTTGGCCCGTTTACTTTTGTTTTCCATAAAGCCTTACATTCTTTCTTGTCTATGAGGATTGACAATTGGGTACTTAACCATTAATTGCAGTTTTAACTCTAAGAAAATGTAAAATGTTTAGTGGTAATTTTAGGTAGGCCTACTGTAGACCATTTTTATATATGTTTTTGTGTACTTACTATATGTATGCATTTGTATTCAGGTTTTTTTAAATCTCCCCAGCGAAAAATTCAGTGGATTGTCAACGCTACGAACATATCCTAAGATTATTTGTGTGAATGCAAAAATATGTGTACTTAATTTTCTTTTCCGGGTTTTGTTTTTTCCCAGGGTCTTCGATGCGTTTAGAAATGTGTGTGTTATTTGAGACCATCTTAGCAAGGCAACAAGGCAGAAGCAAAGAGAGTAACAGAAAAGAGGAATATGGCTCTGAGCAGTTGGCGATGCTTAAAACACTGATAATTATAATAGTACTGTAAAATGCAACATGTGAATTGGTTCTTTATAAGTAATCAGAATACATATTTTGAAATGTCCCCTCTTCATTTGTGAATCAGATTATGAGAGAATGAGGAATAAATTTACTTTCTGGAACATTCTTTGGCATGTTATTTATTTCTTGACCTTGTCATTAGGAATGATAAAAATGTTCATCTCACCCCCCTTGGGGATGCCGTAGGGTCTTTCAGTATAAATAGTATCCCCATCTTCTGGAAGTTCTGTGCTAGAAATTTTCTTTTTTTCTGTCACGCTTTTTGTTTCTTTCTTCCTTCTTTGCTGTCTGTCATTTCTTCCTATCATTTTCTGCCTTGCTGGTCCATTCACCTGTATGTGTTCGATAAAGTCTTACGTACTTTCTCCCAGGATGATAACTGGGTACATGTATAAGTGCATTTTTGGCTTTAGAGAAACGAGACATGCGGAAGCAAGTTTAGGTAATTCAAACACGTTTTTATGTATGTTTTCAGTGTCCTTAGTTATGTTTAAATTTGTATTCAGGTGTGTTTTTTTATTTCATGTTTGATAAATTGGACGGAGTGGCCAGCACGGGGGCATGTCTTTAGATTATGTTTGCGAATGCATTGACATGTGTACTTAATTTTCTTTTCCTTTTTTCTGTTGAACTATTGTGTGTGTTTTGAAACGGTTATAACTCTGATATGGCTGTACGCGGTTGGCTGGGCTTTAAACAAAAATAACAATAACAGTAATGTTCGCCTGCAGGGTCCTAACCATGGGCCAGCCACAAGCTTTCAAGCTCCTTGGAAACTTGTCATCAATCATTTTTGTACGTTACTTTTTGGTTTGTGTTGACTTTTTTTGCTTTAACCAGCCGGAGGCTCTTTCATTACAAATAGTATCCCCACCTTCTGAAAATTCTGTGCTAGAAATTTCCTCTTTTCTGTCACTCTCTTTGTTTCTGCCTTGTTGCCTTGCTTTCTGTCATTTCTACTTATTTTCTGCCTTAATGGTCCATTCACTTGTATTTTTTCGATAAAGTCTTACGTACTTTTTCTTCGGATTGATAATTGGGTACATGTATTAAGTGCATTTTTGGCTCTAAGGAGGTGAGATATGCGGAGGCAATTTTAGGTTATTTATGTCTGTTTTTATATATATTTTGGTGTCCTTATGTATGCTTATATTTGTATTCAGGTGTGTTTTTTTAAATCTCCCCTGTGCAATAAATCGGACGGAATGGTCCGGAGGCATGTCCTTAGATTATGTGCACGAATGCATTGATATGTGTACTTAATTTTCTTTCCTTTTTTTTCCTGTTGAAGTTTTGGGTGTTTTGAAGCGGTTATAGCCCTGATATGGCTCTGCGCAGTCGGCTGGACTTTAAACAACAATAAAAGAAAGAAAACCAGTTTTCGTTTTCGTTCATCATTCTGTAGGTGCATCACACAGAGGAGGAGGGGGAGGAGGAGGCCGTATCGCTCTGTACCACACTGGGGACAACCATTTCTCTGGTGCGATGTTCGTCCACGGGGGCAATGGCTCACAGCAGTACGGGGGGTCTGGCACCATCTACACCGAAGACCGCTCCAACGGCAGCAACATCTACCGCAGTATTACTGCAGACAACAACGGTTTCACCTCCAGTGCCAAAATCCACACCACGCAGGAGCTGCCCTTACACTTCCCTTCATCTGAAGGCAATTCACTACGCAGTTACTCCAATGTGTCGGTAACCACTACTGGGGCTGTTTGGGAGGACCGCTACAAGAACTACTACTTCAACAGTGTCTTCGATGGCAGTTCGAACAGCGCACACAGCTACATCAGTACAGACCAGTCGACCAATGTGACCTTGACCTTTCCTTATCCTACCCTGGTCAGCCATGTCCATATCTTCCCGCTGTGCAGGTATAGTTTGTGGGCGTGGTCAGGTTGTTTGCTCGTTTTGTTTTTAAACTTAACCTTGTATTTCCCCCCCCCCCCCCCCCCCCCCGTGGGGATGCCGGGGGCTCTTTCAGTGTAAATAGTATCCCCATCTTATGGAAATTCTGTGCTAGAAATTTCTTCTTTTCTGTCACTCTCTTTGTTTCTGTCTTGTTCCTTTGTTTTCTGTCATTTCTTCCTGTCATTTTCACCCTTGCAGGTCCATTCATCTGTATGTGTTCCATAAAGTCTTACGTACTTTTTCTTTGGATCGATAATTGAATATATGTATTAAGTTCATTTTTGGCTCTAGGGAGGTGAGACATGCGTAAGCAATTTTAGGTAATTTATGCCAGTTTTCATATATGTTTTGGTGTCCTTAGGTCTGCTTAAATTTGTATTCAGGTGTCTTTTTTAAATCCCTTGTGCGATGGGTTAGACGGAGTGGTCAACGCCAGGGACATGTCCTTAGATTCTGTGCGCAAATGCATTGATGTGTGTACTTAATTTTCTTTTTTTTTTTCCTTTTGAAGTTTTGTATGTTTTGAAGCTGATATGGCTGATATGGTTCTGCGCAGTCGGCTAGGCTTTAAACAACAATAGAAAGTTGTGTGTGTGTGTGTGTGTGTGTGTGTGTGTGTGTGTTGTGTGTGTATGTATGTGTGTGTGTGTTTGTGTGTGTGTGTGTGTGTGTGTGTCGTCGTCATCGTCGTCATCATCATCATCATCATCATAATCATAGTCATCATTGTCATCATCATTGTAAGATTTCTGTGTGTGTTGTACAGTTCTCCTGAGGTGTCACTGTACCAAGTTCACAGCCTGACACAGGGGGAGGCGCGGTCTCACACCACTGACTGGGTGGACACAGATGGCTGCACCACACAGACTCAAACTGACCAGTTTGCCAGGGTGGACATTCTTCAGTACGTTGACAAGGTCTGTCCACACATACACTTCACTTGTTTCTTTGTTATGTGACTTTTCAGGTTAGGGTGAGATGTGTTTTTTTGTCTGTTTAAACACTCATGATTGTAATAAAAGACAAAATAAGAAACGTCCTGGTAAGGAGACAATCACCACTGCCCTTCAGTGACATTCACTATGAAACAATGACTCCCAAGATCCCACCTGAACTTACCACAGGCATGGTAGAGATACAGGAAATCAAAACCGAGGTCACCACGAGGTCAGGTCATGAAGGGTCACAGAATCTGGAAAGTTTTCACTATGCTATGGTGACCGATGATTTCATAACTGAGGTAATGATCATAATGTAATGGAATCTAAAACAAGTGCGACCACCCCCGTCCTTTTCTCCCACTGAACGAAACAGCATGGAAGTTTATGTCTTATTCTCCTGATTTTTGTATTTGACATTTGTTTGATTGTGATATTACGTTTACGCTCGACAGAGGCCATTTGGTCGAAAATTTGCGTCTGTCTTGTCTGGTTGTATTAAATACGCGTTCTGATTCTATCTTCATGTTTTCTTTTCTGGTTAAATAATGCTATGGAGTTCCGTCTAGGACTGAGACTGCTTGTCAGGGCTGTACTCTACACCTTACAATCATAATATGTCATGGTGTCAACCAGGATTGAAAGATACAGTTACCTGCAGTATTGGTCAGGAAATCTGAGGAACACTTTTAATGACATACCCGTAAGCTGGAAGTGACCTGACTGGTGTGGTCCCAGTCTTCCCAGTGAGCCCATAGCAGGCCTAATCTGGGACAGGGCTGAAAAATCTCACGATAATTTTGGACTGATGAATGTTTGAACCCATAATCTTCCCAGTCAGTAGTCCATTGTGTAACCACTTTGTCATGAGACTGAATGTTTTCTTGTGTGACCAGTTGTTTTACCTTTATGATCACATTTTTGCCTGTATGACCATAGTCAAAGAACAGTACAACACGTCAGTGGCCTCAAATTAACAGCATTAGGGCACTGCAAAAAAAAAAGCAGTTGTCTTGGAGACGTAAAAAATGTCTTCTGAAAGTCACAACTCAAGGGGAAAAAACAGAGAAGCACTAGACGTAATGGAGGGTCGACCATCACTAAAGGAAGACATCAGATAGTAATTTACTGCCATCAGCAAGCAAGTTCTGGCCTCACATGAGCACAATCATCATCATCATCAGGTGCCGTGCCGCATGGCGTTGGCGATCATGGACTTCCATCTGCCTCTATCTCTCGTTACCCTTAGCATCGGCCCCACCCTCCTCTTCCCCAGCCACTCTGCAAGTCCGTCCAGCATTTTCTCCCTGGGTCTACCCGGTGCTCTCTTTCCCTCCAGCTTTCCCGTTGTGACCAGGTGCTCCAAATCCCCCTTCCTCATAAAATGGCCTATAAATGTTGCCTGTCTTTTCCTAATCTTCCTTATGAGTGATCTACTTGTGTCTGCCTCCATCAAGACTGTCTCATTTGTTTTCTTTGCTGTCCATGGAACTCTCAACATTCTTCTTAGAAACCACATCTCGGCTGCCTCAATCTTGTTCTGGCTTTGTTTGTTGACTGTCCACGCCTCGCATCCGTACAACAGTATTGGTTCTACATAACATTCAAGAACTCTCTTCCTGATGTTAACCGACAGGCATTTGTTGGTAAGAATGCTTGTCATCTTCTTGAATGCTG
This sequence comes from Monoplex corrugatus, assembly GCA_030674185.1. NCBI lineage: Eukaryota > Metazoa > Mollusca > Gastropoda > Littorinimorpha > Ranellidae > Monoplex > Monoplex corrugatus. Next base: position 20,232,140 of record JAPXFY010000027.1, on the reverse strand, counting down.
TTTTGGCACAATACATCTGGCAAACACAGGTTCAGTCACACAGACAACAGCTGTCTTGACAGAGACAAGAGAGAGGTTGAAACATCGACAACTTAATGGTTAACTGACATTGATAAGGATGATTCTGTTTCGTAAAGTATCATCATCATCAAGTGCCCTGCCGCATGGCGTTGGCGATCATGTCCCTCCATATGTACCTGTCCCTTGTTGCCGTAAGCACATCTTCCACCCTCTCTGTCCTTAGCCATCCTGCGCGTCCGTCTTATATTTTCTCCCTGGGTCTACCTGATGCTCTCTTTCCCTCCAGCTTTCCTGTTGTGACCAGTTGCTCTAATTGCCCTTTCCTTATAAAATGGCCTATAAATGTTGCCTGTCTTTTCCTAATCTTCCTTCGTAAAGTATGTGATAGCATTACCAGATATATGATTAGCTGTTTGACGTGCGTGTTGCAGATCATTGTGATGCTGAAGGCAAAGAGAGCGCGTACATCTCTGTCAGAACTAGAAGTTCATCTGATCGATGATCCTAACAGCTGGAAACAGACCACCTTCATCACTGCCACCGGCTCTGCTGTTTTGACGTCAGACACTGAAACACTGACCCATGACGTGGATGAGGTCTGTCAGTTGCACTGTTTGTTAAAAAAGATTTTGTTATCCCCCCCCCCCCCCCAAAAAAAAAAAGAAAAAAAAAAGAAATGAAAATGCAGGGGGAAAAAGGCAAGAAGGAAAACAAAGACGACAAAGAAGAAAACAAAAGAAAAACAGAAGCAAAGAAACAAGAACACAAAAGAAGCTCGTCAAGCCATACTAACAGTCTCCCTTTTTATCTGAGAAAAAGACGCTTGAACTCTGTTGTAAGGAATATTTTATTGTCGTAGGAAAAGAGATGGTAAAGCCATTCTAAAATCTCTCCTTCTCTTAGAAAAGCAAAGCAAAAAAAAATATTGTTAAGGCATTTCCAAGGATAGAGATGGTATGGGGTATGTGTTCATATGGGTGTGGGTGCATGCATGTGTGTTTGTCTATGTGTTGGTACACACATACATTTGCCCAATAAGACAGGATGAATGAAAGACAGTGTAAGAAAGGGAGTGAATGAGAGTGAGTCGCAGAACAAGGAACAGAGAGAGAGAGAGGAGAGAGAGAGTGTGTGTGTGTGTGTGTGTGTGTGTGTGTGTGTGTGTGTGTGTGTGTGTGTGTGTAAGCCAACTTGTGTGTCACGACAGTATAAGCATGCGTAGTTAGATACGTGATGTGTGTCTGTGTGTGAGTGAAAGCGAGTGAATGTTTTTAATATGCGCATGCATGTATTACTGTTCCTGTAATGTTTTCAGTTTTCCGAAAAAAGCATGATTCCATACTAACCTTTTACCAAAACAAAAAAAAAGCTACGAGTATTTTAATGAAAGGAACCACATACCCTGATCTTGTACATAACCACCTTTGCACAGACATGTGTGCATAGTATGTGTGTGTGTGTGTGTGTGTGTGTGTGTGTGTGTGTGTGTGTGTGTGTGTGTGTGTGTTGCCTTGTTTGTTTGTGTGTATCTCGTTTGTGTGTGTGTGTGTGTGTACCTGTGTCCACTTTTATTCATTCTTTCATTTACTGATTCTTCTCAATAGTAACACGTAAGCGCTACATGTACACGCACACACACACACAGACATCTAATGAACGACGATTACGTGCGTGCAGGTTGTTGTGCAAGGTGGAGCGGTTCTGGACCTGGAAGGTGAGAACATTGCCTTGAGGACAGAGAAGGTGACCGGTGATAACAGCGGCCATATCCGTATCCACAGCAGTCAGTTTCTGGTGGTGAGGGCGGAGAAACTGACGATGCAGGCTGGTGTCAACTCCTGGGCCGCGTCCGTGGTCGACCTGCCACTCAACTGGGACTGTCGAGGCATTGACTTTTATCTGAGGGGTCAGTGGTGATCTTTAACCCTTCGATTCCTGCGTCCTGTCCACCAGCATACCGCATTGTCGACTATGCTAACAAAGCAAGAAGTTAACCCTTTGACTCCCTCACCCTATCCACCAGCTTCCTTAGGGCGAGGAAGTCAAAGGGTGAAGTCATACCGCATTTGTCAATTATGCTAACAAAGCAAAAAAACTTAACCCTTTGACTCCCGCACCCTGTCCACCAGCTTCTTATGGGCGAGGAAGTCAAAGGGTGAAGTCATACCGCATTTGTCAACTATGCTAACAAAGAATAAAAACTTAACCCTTTGACTCGCTCACCCTATCCACCGGCTTCCTGTCCTGTAGGAAGCTGGTGGACAGGGTGAGGGAGTCAAAGGGTTAAGTTTTTGCAGTTGATGGATAGGGCGCAGGAGTCAGAGGGTTAAAGTGTTCCTGGAAAATGATGACAACAGATATTTTGATTAAGATCATGATGAGGTCCTCATGCTTTGAACGGTTTGTTTGTGTCGGCGTAGACCCTTTATGGGCTGACTGTTGAAAATCATCTGTCTGCTGATTGCTCCACTCTTGTAACTGAAAATTTAAAGAATAGAGTATTTGGTTAGAAGATTGAACACACACACACACATACACACACACACACACACACACACACACACACACACACACACACACACACACACACACACACACACACACACAAGCACGCACGCACGCACGCACACAGAGAGAGACAGACAGACAGACAGACAGAGAGTTGAAATTTACAAACTGTGATACTCAAGGCAGTCACCGACTCGAGCCTTAGGCCGCAATGGATCATGGTTTAAGCATAGGCAGGCACAGAAACTAATTTTATTGTGATATAGGTTACGTAGGTCCTTTACAAGTGCTTTGTGAATGGTGCATAATCTTCTAACATGATTTTGAAACCCACAGGAGTTTTCAAAAGCATCTTAGGATAAGAAGAGGAAGAGAGGGGTATGGAGTGGGGCAGGGCAAATTGACGTTTATGCCTAGGATGTCTGTGGTTATAAATTTAGCAGTGTCAAGCATTTGCATATCGAGACTATGGGACCAGTAGGGATGCTGGCAACTTGGTCAGATGTACATTGTAATATGATCATAGACATGGATAGGGCGACTGGCATCTTGCCCTGTTGTACATTGTAATATGATCATAGACATGGATAGGGAGACTGGCATCTTGGTCAGATATATATTGTAATATGATCATAGACATGGATAGGGAGACTGGCATCTTGTCCTGTTGGACATTGTGATATGGTCATAGACGTGGATAAGGAGGCTGCAACTTATTCTCTTGTACATTGTGACATGTTCATAGACATAGATGAGGAGACAAGCAAATTAGTTTTGTTGCACACAATGATGTGATCATAGACAAGGATAGGGAGATTGACAGTTAGCCTTGTTGCACACTCTGATATCAGTATAGACATGGACTGGAAGATGGGCAACTAGCTCTGCTACATTTTGTGATATGATGGTAGACATGGATAGGCAGAGTGTCAAGTAGCCTTGTTGCACAGTGTGACACGGTTATAGACATAGATAAAGGACTGTCAGTTAGCTCTGTTGTACTCAGTGACGTAATCGTAATCATGTATAGGGAGACAGGCAACTAGCTCAGTTACACATTATGATATGATCATAAACATGGATAGGGAGACAGCCGGCCAGCTCTTTCATACTCTGTACTATGGTCATTGGCATGGTTAAGGAGACTGCCAACTAGCTCTGTCATACTCTGTACTAGCTCTGTCACACTCTGTACTAGCTCTGTCACACTCTGTGCTAGCTCTGTCACACTGTACTAGCTCTGTCACACTCTGTACTAGCTCTGTCACACTGTACTAGCTCTGTCTTACTCTGTACTAGCTCTGTCACACTCTGTACTAGCTCTGTCACACTGTACTAGCTCTGTTACACTCTGTACTAGCTCTGTCACACTGTACTAGCTCTGTCACACTGTACTAGCTCTGTCACACTGTACTAGCTCTGTCACACTCTGTAATATGATCACAGACATGTACAGGAGATTGTTACACTCTGTGATGTGACTGTTTCGCATGACCACATAACTTATGAGCATTCATAGTTCAATAACTGTCATTTACCTCGCGTCAGTTCAGTTTTGTGCCACATTCAATTATTAGAAAAACAAAAGATGATCAGGAATCAGCTCATACATTATTCTGAAAGGAGATGTCGACTCCTATAGAAAAACGACCAAAATTGAAACATAAACCGCCGAAACAGACTTGAGAAAAAACTCCTAATTTGGTCAGTGCATGCCTTGGTTTGCTTGTATGTGTATTGTGTGTGTGTGTGTGTTCATTCATGTGTGTTTACAATCATGTTTTAATAGTGTATATTTAAGATATTTATCACCTAAGTAAACCATGTGTTTACATGGTTGTGTGTGTGTTTACAACCATGTTTAAGTGTGTATTTTAAAGTATTTATCACCTAAGTAAACCGTGTGTGTACATGGTGTGTGTGTGTGTGTGTGTGTGTGTGTGTGTGTGTGTGTGTGTGTGTGTGTGTGTGTGTGTGTGTGTGTGTGTGCATACACGCATATGACTGTGTGTTTGACAGGACACTTCAGCAGCATGAGCAGTGTAACGATCGGGTCGTCATGCAGGTGGACAACACAGCACCTGTCCCCATCCACACATCACATGGAACACCTGGACGTCAAGACCTTCGGCTCTGTCAGTGTGATCACACCTCACCTTGCCATGACCACTTTGAATGGAACGACCCTCACTGTCCGCAGTGGAGCCACTGTAAGTCTTTGGTTTTGTGGTCCTTTCAGTGCGCCAGCAACTGTGTAGGTCAGATTAACTGAAATATAATCTTGTTTGGTGTTGATGAAAACACAAGCACAGATTCAATATTTCATATAACAATCCTTTTAGTTAAAGTATATATTTATAAATGCAGTGTCGTTAGTAGAGAGCTTAGTACGCAGTCTGCTTATATCAGGTTGGACCAGAACAATGTTTTGATTCCTCATAAGTGACTCAGCAGTAGTGAAGAGTCTCCACTGGTAGGTGACTTCTTGGCGACTTGACATGACTGTCTTCCATGTGCTTGCTGGCACCGAGATCCCAGTAGAATGAAATTGGGGTTGGTGGTGTGTTGAACAGCTAGAATGAGCGGCATGGAATCAGTGCTACTGAAGCAGAGCCAGAAGATAGGGCAGCCCCCCCAAAATAAATCAATCAATCAAAAGTCTACATCAGACATTTAAAACAGTAAGTCAGAAATCTACATCGGATACCTTTTTAAAACTTATCTTTTGTTCATCTTTTAAGAGAAAGCGAACACTACCAGCAAAGTAAAATCAGTGACATAAAAGACTTCAGATTCGACATATTTGTAAGGTATCACAACAACTTGTTGAAAGGATCTGTATGCGTACATAAAATGTCATCAGCACCAAAGCGTAAAGAACAATGAGAAGCATTTTGACCACGGGAAAGCTGGAGGGAAAGAGAGCACTAGCTAGACCCAGGGAGAAGATACTAGACGGACTTGCAGAGTGGCTGGGGACAAGGAGGGTGGAAGAGATGCTTGGGGCAACAAGAGATAGAGACAGATGGAAGTCCATGATCGCCAACGCCATGCGGCAGGGCACCTGATGATGATGATGATTTTGACAATCGTTCATATTATATGTGAATAAGTAAGTGATTACATTCAAACTTCATCTGAAACAAGCGATAGACATAGCAACTATTTTTCTTTGAAATTGTGCAGATTCCACGTCACTTTTGCACTGTATACTTCTGTGTGATGTTTTGTGGTAAGGCACCTTGAAAAGGAAGTGATATTTGGGAAAGTTCATGGAATGTGCACTTTTAATGAAACGGATTGTTAGATAAAATATTGAATCTGTGCTTGTGTTTTCATCAACACCAAAGAAGACCACATTTCAGTTAATCCGACCTCCTGTGCACAGTAGACACATTTTGACTTCCAACAGTTTTTCTATCATTTCCCAAGATGTTTTGGCATGCCAATATTTCTAAAAATATGATCAGTGCTGGCCTTTGTTTCCAAACAGAATCTGCAGAAAACAAGTCACAGAAAAAGTTATTGGCAAGTTCCATTTCTTTAAGAATGACATTAGTTTCTAGAAGTCTTGTACAATACGTATTTGAAACAATCTGATTTTAATTTCTTGCATTTTATGACTTTTCGTAAATATCCTTTTACATGGAAGGTTTATTCCCAATTTATCTAACCGTTTTGAAATGAATTTGGGAGTGTATCATCCTTTTTGAAAACACTGTAGTAGAGTCGTGTTCCTTTAGATATGGAGTACTGTATATTTCTTTCAGTGCCCTAGGAACATCATTTACACATTCATTTGACATGTTAACTCTTGTTTCCTGTATATCTTTCTTAACTGACATGCTGCATACCATTATAATCCAGAAAATTAACGTTTATATTGCATTTTGTATTGAGTTCGTGAAGCGTCATAAACGATCCATTATCAATGAAAAGATTTACAATACGATAAATTCCCTTTTCAGTCCAACTTCTATATTTCGTGATATCATTCGCAATCAATATTTTTGTTGTTGTAGACAAGTGGTTCTGAGAGTAAATCTGTCGGAGTTGTGGGTTTTATATTTTTACAGAGACATGCCATAAAAGTGTGTTCGTATCAGAAAACTGAAAATTGGAAGAGATGACAAGCCATAGGTTCCAAATTAAATAATGGACACCACCACAGTAATTGGTGCACTACGATGGGCAGCTAACAAGCTAGTAATTAATAAGGTATTTTTTTTCACTTGTGTGCAGTTCTTTGCCAATGACCTGTACCTGAAGTACATCAACATTACCGTGGAACCCCAGGCTAGCCTCACAGCCGACATGGGAGCACCTGAAGCCTACTTGTCCTCAGGTAAACAGTGGGGTGTCTGTTCTTTCTGGGGTAAATAGTGTGAAGCTTTCCTTTCTGTGACTTCTAGTAACTGATACACATACTTCACCGCAATATATAGATAGGTAGATAAACATATAGATAGATAGATAGATAGATACAGAGAGAGATAGATAGACAGACAGACAGATAGATAGATAGATAGATAGATAGATGGATAAATGGATGGATAGATGGATAGATAGATAGATAGATAGATGGATGGGTGGATAGATGGATAGATAGATACATAGATAGACAGACAGACAGAGAAATAGAGAGATAGACAAATGTATAGATAGAGAGAGAGAGACAAACAGACACACAGACAGATAGATAGATAGATAGATAGATAGGTAGGTAGATAGATGGACAGACAGATAGATAGATAGACAAACAGATAGATAGATAGATAGATGGACAGACAGATAGATAGATGGACAGACAGATAGATAGATAGACAAACAGATAAATAGATAGATAGATAGATAGATCTTTGTTATGATGTTGCCTTATATGAGATAAATACTGATGTCCCTGCCTTATCACAGTACGAGAATGCCTTACATCAGGTAAATAATGGCTAGTGACAGTAACTATGCAGCTGTTATCTTGACTCAGGTAGACAGTGTGATGTTTGCTGTACCTTAGAAAATGATGATGACATTGTTAGACTAACCTGTTGGTCCGACGAATTAGTAGACATGCTTGTCTTCAGCCTGAACATAGTGCGAGTTTTCATGTGGGATAGAACATCAAGCCTAAAGACACGTTCTTGATGAAGGAATCCCTCGGCCCTGAGTTCTGCTTCTAACGGTCCATCTTGTGTTGATTAACTGTCCTACGCTGTTCAAATGCGACAGTGCCTTGTCTGTAATTGCCATTGCGAGTAGGTCTTATTGCAGGCAGTCTCTCCTGGTAGTGGAATTGATGTAGCAACTGATGAGGTTCCCCCCGTGGGGATGCCGGGGGCTCTTTAAATATATATATGGTATCCCCCCGCCTTCTGGAAATTCTGTGCTAGAAATTTCCTCTTTTCTGTCACTCTCTTTGTTTCTGTCTTGCTCCTTTGCTTTCTGTCATTTCTTCCTATCATTTTCTGCCGAAATGGTCCATTCACTGGTATGTGTGCGATAAAGTCTTATGTACTTTTTCTTAGGATTGATGATTGGGTACATGTATTAAGTGCATTTTTGGCTCTAGGAAGGTGAGATGCGTGGAAGCAATTTGAGTTAATGTATGCCTGTTTTTATATATGTTTTGGTGTCCTTATGTATGCTTAGATTTGCATTCGTGTATGTTTTTTTTAATCTCTTGTGCGATAAATTTGACGGAGTGATCAACACCAGGGGCATGTCCTTAGATTATGTGCGCGAATGCATTGACGTATGTACTTAATTTTCTTTTCCTTTTTCCTGTTGAAGTATTGTATATGTTTTGAAACGGTTATAGCTCTGATATGGCTCTACGCAGTCGGTTGGGCTTTAAACAGTAACAGCATCAACTAATCAGGTCATATTTTGTGACAGTGGTTTCTGTATAAAAAAAAAGTTGGGAGTTCTTTTGTTTGTTTTTTCCACAGGACAAGGACAAGGATTTGGTAGCGTCAGTGGCAGTTCTGGAGGAGGTCATGGAGGGTCAGGAGGCAAAGGTCAAGGTCACACCAGTGTAGGTCAGGCTTACGACTCTTTCCTGAACCCCTCAGTGTATGGCAGCAGCGGGGGGCATTCCATCTTTCCCCACATGGGAGGTCAGGGAGGCGGGAAGCTGTACCTTGAAGTGACCGACTTTCTCACAGTGGATGGACTCATCACCGCCGGTGGCGGTCCCTTCCTGTCGCCTCGCTCTGGGGGTGGGTCTGGTGGCAGCATCATGATTCACACACACGTTATAGATGGGGATGGGTCCATTCATGTTCGTGGGGGTGATGGCTACCACCTTGGATCGGCCCACGGAGGAGGGGGAGCAGGTGGTCGGTTGGCTGTGTACCACATTCAGAACTACTTTGTTGGTAAGTGTGTGGACTCGTGTGTGTGTGTGTGTGTGTGTGTGTGTGTGTGTGTGTGCGTGTGTGTGTGTGTGTGTGTGTGTGTGTGTGTGTGTGTGTGTGTGTGTGTATGTGCGTGTGTGTGTGTGTGTGTGTGTGTGTGTGTGTGTGTGTGTGTGTTTGTTCCAATCCAAGTTTGTGTGTGTTTGCACACACGCTTGTATGTACATGTGTAAAATCAGCTCAACAATCAATCAGCCAGACAGCCCAGTAACATAATCATATGAAACAATAACAAGATGATCAAGCCATTCTGAAAGTCTCCCTTTTTATACAAAACGTTTTAAAAGGAAAACATTCATTTACAGCACGCGCTGTTCTCATTGCAAAACTACATGCAGCTTTAAAACTAAACCAGCAAAACAATTAAAATCATCAGTACTGCAGTAATAGTAATACAACGGTACAACTTGTTTTATTAACACCTGCGAGAATGGTGAATGGAATAATATGAAAGGGAAAACGATGGGGAAAAAGGCAGATGTATGTGAAATACATGACCGTTGATAGTTGTGGGTTGTGGTTGGGTCTTTGTGACTAGATGATGTCATAACTCTGTGGCTTTAAATGAAGCGTTTTTAAATGATGTCATAACTCTGTGGCTTTAAATGAAACGTTTTTAAATGATGTCATAATTCTGTGGCTTTAAATGAAGCGTTTTTTTCCTACAGTATTATATGAAGTATTGCGATATGAGAACGATGGAATTAATGTATGGAAGTTCGAGGAACTGTCCTAGCACTCAGTCTTAAAATGAAGCATGTCTTTTTCTTCAGTATTGTACGAAATGTTGCAATAGCATAAGAACAACAACAACAAAAAACTGACAAACAAGTTTTCTTTCCAGTGACCTGTATGTGCAGACGAGCAATACTGATTAATCATGTAATATGTATTCCTTTGAGGGACCTGTATGTGTACAAGAGCTACACTGAATTACCATGTAATATATATTTCTTTCAGGGACCTATGTGTACAGCAACAACAATGAACTATCATGTATTATTTTTCCTTTCAGCAACAGTGAACTGTCATATGTTCCTTTTAGAGACCTATATGCACAAGAGCAATACTTAATGATCATGTAACACATTTATGAGTGTGGGAGCAAAATGTATCGTATAAAGTGTGACTTTAGGAACTATTTGTGTACAGGAGAAACATTGAACCATCATGTAATATTATTCCTTTCAGCAACAGTGCTGAACTATCCTGTAACATGTGTTCCTTTCAGGGACCTATATGCACAAGAGCAATACTTAATGATCGTCTAACACATATGTGACCCGTTTTTAACAAAATGAGCCCTAAGTTGAAAATAACAGATTTTATCAAAATGTCCAGATTATTAACTTTCTTTTCATATGAGATTTATTATTCTACTCCTAAAAATAAGGAAGTTATGGGTGTTTGAAGTGTGTAACATAGCAAACAGACATTTTGAGAAAATCAAATTTTAAAATTTTCACCACTTCAGTGAAGTTTTACCTTAGCAACAGGTATTTGTGCTTCACCAATCTTTACCAAATTTTGTACCATGTAAAACACATCATGCCACAACAGCACACAAAAATTGGTGTGAAAATCTACTGTAATTGTCTTGTTATTTAAGTTTATATCCCTTTTTTTGACACATAAAGCATGCCGTTATCTGGTTAAAACGCATTTTAAATACATTTTCCGATCGAATTATAAAGTGCTGAGTGCATGTACATGTAATTTAAAGATTAAATATTCCATTTTTGACGAAAATTAAAAATTGACAAAATCGACCCATCACACCTTTTCCGGGCCTCTACGCTATTCGCTGCCTGCGAGTTAGGACTCATTTCGTGAAAACGGGTCACATATATGAATGCGTGAGCAAAATGCATCATATAAAGTGTGTGACTTTCAGGGACCTACGTGAGTGCTGGAGGCAAAGGAGGGACATCGGCAGAGAATGGAGGAGCAGGAACAGTGTATCTTCATAAGATCCCTCCCACAAGCCCCGACCATCCCTATGGACAATACATCATCAACCGTACCGTCTTCATCGACAGTATGGGGCGTGGACCCCGCTCCAAGTCTGCTGACATAAGGCCTGCGTATGCCAACACTGCTCTTGGTAATGTGTAAAGTTTTGACCGTTTGTTTGTTTGTTTTGTTTGGAGTTTAACGTCCGCACCCACACAAGCGACACAGCAGACGGATCTTACTTTGCAGTGAGAGTAACAGACAGGTAAGGACGGCAGTCCTACTTGCAATCAGTCTGAATGATGAAAATGATTGATTGTCACATTCTGTGAACTTATTTTGCCTGAGGTGAAAGAATCATGGTTTTATTAGTCTGTCACAGTACGCTGGAATCAAAATCATAGTTTTATTAGGCTGTCACAGTACAGTGGAATTAAAATCATGGTTTTATGAAGCTGTCACAGTACAGTGGAATCAAAATCACGGTTTTATAAGGCTGTCACAGTACACTGGAATTGAAATCACGGTTTTATGAAGCTGTCACATTACAGTGGAACTGAAATCATGGTTTTATGAAGCTGTCACATTACAGTGGGACTGAAATCATGGTTTTATGAAGCTGTCACACACACTGGTTTTGAAATCATGGTTTTATCAAACTGTCACAGTACTTTGGGATTGAAATCATGGTTTTATAAGGCTGTCATTACTACTCTGGGATTGAAATCATGGTTTTATGAGGCTGTCATTAGTACTCTGGGATAGAAATCATGGTTTTATGAGACTGTCATTAGTACTCTGGGATTGAAATCATGGTTTTATAAGGCTGTCATTAGTACTCTGGGATTGAAATCATGGTTTTATGAGGCTGTCATTAGTACTCTGGGATAGAAATCATGGTTTTATGAGACTGTCATTAGTACTCTGGGATATAAATCATGGTTTTATAAGGCTGTCATTAGTACTCTGGGATTGAAATCATGGTTTTATAAGGCTGTCATTAGTACTCTGGGATATAAATCATGGTTTTATAAGGCTGTCATTAGTACTCTGGGATATAAATCATGGTTTTATAAGGCTGTCATTAGTACTCTGGGATTGAAATCATGGTTTTATAAGGCTGTCATTAGTACTCTGGGATAGAAATCATGGTTTTATGAGACTGTCATTAGTACTCTGGGATAGAAATCATGGTTTTATAAGCTGTCATTAGTACTCTGGGATTGAAATCATGGTTTTATAAGGCTGTCATTAGTACTCTGGGATAGAAATCATGGTTTTATGAGACTGTCATTAGTACTCTGGGATTGAAATCATGGTTTTATGAGGCTGTCATTAGTACTCTGGGATATAAATCATGGTTTTATGAGGCTGTCATTAGTACTCTGGGATTGAAATCATGGTTTTATGAGACTGTCATTAGTACTCTGGGATATAAATCATGGTTTTATGAGGCTGTCATTAGTACTCTGGGATATGAAATCATGGTTTTATAAGGCTGTCATTAGTACTCTGGGATAGAAATCATGGTTTTATGAGGCTGTCATTAGTACTCTGGGATATAAATCATGGTTTTATGAGGCTGTCATTAGTACTCTGGGATATAAATCATGGTTTTATGAGGCTGTCATTAGTACTCTGGGATTGAAATCATGGTTTTATAAGCTGTCATTAGTTCTCTGGGATATAAATCATGGTTTTATGAGGCTGTCATTAGTACTCTGGGATATAAATCATGGTTTTATGAGGCTGTCATTAGTACTCTGGGATATAAATCATGGTTTTATAAGCTGTCATTTAAGTAACTCTGGGATATTAAATCATGGTTTTTATGAGGCTGTCATTAGTACTCTGGGATATAAATCATGGTTTTATGAGGCTGTCATTAGTACTCTGGGATTGAAATCATGGTTTTATGAGGCTGTCATTAGTACTCTGGGATTGAAATCATGGTTTTATGAGGCTGTCATTAGTACTCTGGGATTGAAATCATGGTTTTGTGAGGCTGTCATTAGTACTCTGGGATATAAATCATGGTTTTATGAGACTGTCATTAGTACTCTGGGATATAAATCATGGTTTTATGAGGCTGTCACATTACACTGGGATTGAAATCATGGTTTTATAAGGCTGTCACATTACACTGGGATATAAATCATGGTTTTATGAGGCTGTCACATTACACTGGGATTGAAATCATGGTTTTATGAGGCTGTCACATTACACTGGGATTGAAATCATGGTTTTATGAGGCTGTCATTAGTACTCTGGGATTGAAATCATGGTTTTATAAGGCTGTCACATTACACTGGGATCGAAATAAGTTGTTTTTATAAATTGCTATAAATGGCTCTTCGTTTCTAAGCATCATTGCTATTGTGGTGTGTGTGTGTGTGTGTGTGTGTGTGTGTGTGTGTGTGTGTGTGTGTGTGTGTGTGTGTGTGTGTATGTGTGTGTGTGTGTGTGTGTGTAGTATTATGTTTTGTGTAAGCATGCATGCACGGTATGTGAACAGGGGGCAAGGAAGAAAGCAGCAGCTTGAACACACCGAAAGATGTGAATGATGGGGGGGGGGGGGGGGAGCAACGTATCATTTTAACACACATGAAAGTATGATGTGTATTGTTCTTGTGTGACTACCTTACCGAGAGGTGGGAATTGGAGGATGGGGGGGGGGGGGGGGCGTTGTGTCATTTTAACACACATGAGAGAAAGTGTCATTCTAACACACGTGAAAGTAAGATAGGTAGATCTGTTGTTGTTGTGTGACTACTTTCTTTTTTC
>JAPXFY010000027.1:20178461-20213461 GCA_030674185.1 Monoplex corrugatus | reverse complement strand
GCATTATGAGGGTAATGCCCATCTTCTTTCCCTCACTGCTTCACCTTCTCCAGATCTTTAACAGGGTCAGGTACTCATTCACATCTGGGCAGACTGGAGACTACACATACAGATTTTTCTCTGCCAGATTTGAACTTGTTTTGTCAGACAGAAGGCAGGAATCTGCATCTTCGCCAGCCATGCCTCATTAAAAACAGCCTAAGCCAAGTCTTGATGGGTTTCACTTTTCAGGTGACTTGGGCATCTACAAAATGCTGGACGTGGACGGGAAACGAATTGACGAAATTCCTTTCATTGCCATCAACGTGCGTAACCGTGGTCAGCTGACAGTGGACAATGACCGGCACCAGCGCGTGCTGCGTGGCCACAGTGTGCAGGTGTACCCAGGTGGAAGACTGACCACGCGTTATACCTACCTGCATGTCGACAAACTGCAGGTGGACGTCATGGGAGTGCTGGAAGCTGATGGCATGGGCTTCTGTGGAGGAGGTCAGTGGTTCTGAATTTGTGTGGTGTGGTGGTGGCATGGTATGGTGGTGGTGGTGTGTGTGGTGTGGTGTGGTGAGGTCAGGTGAAGTGTGGGAGGTATGGTGTGGGAGGTGTGGTGGATGTGGTGAGGTGTGGTGTGTGTGTCATTCTCTGTGTGTGGTGTGGTGAGGTGTGGTGTGGTGTGGTGAGGTGCAGTGTGGTGTGGTGTTGTGTGTGTGGTGTGTGTGTCATACTCTGTGTGTGGTGTGGTGAGGTGTGGTGTGGCGTAGTGTGGTGTGGTGAGGTGTGGTGTGTGTGTGTCATACTCTGTGTGTGGTGTGGTGTGGTGAGGTGTGGTGTGGCGTGGTGTGGTGTGGTGTGGCGTGGTGTGGTGTGGTGTAGTGAGGTGTGGTGGTGTGTGTCATACTCTGTGTGTGGTGTGGTGTGGTGTGTGTGGTGTGGTGAGGCGTGGTGAGGTGAGGTGTGGTGTGGCGTGGTGTGGTGTGGTGTGGTGTGGTGTGTGTGTGTGTGTCTGTGTGTGTCTGTCTGTCTGTCTGTCATCCTCTTTCTGTGTGTGTGTGGTGTGGTGTGGTGAGGCGTGGTGAGGTGTAGGAGGTGTGGTGTGGTGTGGTGTGGGAGGTGTGGTGTGTATGTGTGTCATACTCTGTGTGTGTGGTGTGGCGTGGTGTGGTGTGGTGTGGTGTGTTGTGGTGTGGTGTGGTGAGGTGTGGTGTGTGTGTGTGTGTCTGTCTGTCATCCTTTTTCTGTCTGTGTGTGTGTGTGTGCGCGCGTGTGGTGTGGTATGGTGTGGAGTGGTATGGTGTGGTGTGGTGTGGTGAGGTGAAGTGTGACGTGTATGTGTCTGTGCATGTGTGTGTGTCATACTGTGTGTATGTGTGTGTGTGTGTGTGCGTGCGTGTGTGTGTGTGCGTGTGTGTGTGTGTGTGTGTGTGTGTGTTGTGTGTGGTGTGTGTGTGGGTGGGTGGGTGGGTGGTACTCTGTGAGTCGAGTGTGTGTGATCAATTTTTAGGGTCACATTTATCTTATGTTTACATTGAAATTTGAAAATAGCAGAAGAAACTTGGGAAGTTAAACAATTTTAACGTCTTCTGCTCGAGACTGCAGTTTAGGAGCGACTGGGATTTCCAACACATAATGAACTTTTTACTGGAACATAGAGAACTCGATCTGTTAAGGGAGCTGACTACACCCCATTGTGGTGTTGTTCAATCTGCGTCTTCAGTGGGCATGCATTCTGGGTGTTTTCATGACTTTATAAGAAGATTAGGAAAAGACAAGCAACATTTATAAGACATTTTATGAGGAAAGAGGAATTAGAGCACCTGGTCACAACAGAAAAGCTGGAGTGAAAGAGAACACCAAGTAGACCCAGGGAGAAAATATCGGACAGACTTGCAGGTTGGCTGAAGACAGAGAGGGTGGGGGATATACCTGCAGCCGACAGGGAATAGATTCGTGTAGAGGGCCATGATGCCAATGCCATACGGCAGGGCACATGATGATGATGTTACGCTACCTGACGCTGACATTGTTTTCAGGATGTTTAACGTACATAATTGATATTTTGCATGCATATACACATGAAGGAGGTTTATACACTGGCAGGTCCGCACTCACGTTGACCTAAGTTATCAGAAAAACTTTTTACCCTTTACCACACCAGGTGGTGTTGTTCAGAAGGGATTAAACCTTGGACCTTTTGATTGACAGTCTGACGTTTACCAGCTTGACTACTTGATAAATATTAGACCAGATATCCAGTATTGTGCACGCTCTTTGATGTTTACACACGGGTCACACATCCTACACTCATTCGTACCTTTTAAAAAATGAGGAAGCACCGTGGTGTGTACCATGTGACGAGCCGTTGAGCATCAGACACCTCTTCCTTGATTGCTGGGACTTGTACGATGTAAGACATAAGCACTACACGGCAGACTCCTTAAAGAACCTCTTCCGAGATGTCTCTCCTAATGCAGTTTTCCAGTTATGCAAGAAATCAATAGATTTCACCTGATATGATTTTATGTCTGAGTGTGTTTTTCTTTAATTGCATTTTATACTTGTCAGGTTAACAGTGAGCATGGATTTTAACTGTTGTCTTTGATCTTGACCGGGTTGTCGTTTTTGGCGTGGTGTCGACCCTGATATGGCTGTAGTAGTCGGCTGGATTATGAGCAATATGAACTTGAACTTTGATGTTTATCGACAGATTTTGGGAAACATTAGACCAGACATCCAGTACTGTGCACGCTGTTAGTTGCGTATGGGCCAGATGATAGGGATCAGTATAATTTACTGGGTGTAACAAGTGAAACTGATAAAGTATATGTATTTCAACTAAGTAACATAACTCTTGAGAGTCACGGAGTTATCTCCCATGTAGAATTTCTCAAACCCAACACAGTTTGCGCTACCCATTCAGCTAGCATAGACGCAGCCACAAAGCATAAAGTGGTAAGCTCAGAACATTCCTTTGGTATATGTATTTCAGTTATTTGTGAACCCGTTTGAATAAAATTCAAGCCACTGTTGACACTGCTGAGAAATCCAGTCATTAAAGACACTTAGATAATTTTTTGTTTAGAAAAAATATTACATAAAATGTGTAAAGTGTGCAAATAAAGAGATAACCAGTATGGCTGGACTATCCTGGTTTTTTTTTTCTCCCCACTCTACTTTGCAGAAGGTGAAGGTCATGGAGTGACAGGGTCAGATGGCAGTGGGACAGGGGGTAGCTATGGTGGAGAAGGAGGGGCAGACCACTTCAGTGACAGTCCCTCACAGGCATACGGATTCCTGAGGGAACCCAAAGACTTTGGCAGCGGTGGCGGAAACAGCTCATCACCGGAACCAGGTGGGAACTCGTGAACACATGGACAAGACTGCACGTGTCAGTCTGAATCTTTGAGAAAACTTGGACACTTATAAACACACACCTTTTTCATTTCTTTTTCATTTCTTTTCTATTTTTTAAACGTTTTTAAGTTCCACATTACGTGACAAAACAGATGACACAGTAGGTATCATTTTAAAAGTCCATTTTAGAACAGTTTCTGTCCCCCATGGGGATGCCGGTGGCTCTTTCAGTATGAATACCATCCCACCTTCTGGAAATTCAGTGCGAGAATTTTCCTCTTTCCTGTCATTCTCTTTGTTTCTACTTTGTTCCTTTGCTTTCTGTCATTTTTTCCCTATCATTTTCTGCCTTGCTGGTCCATTCACCAGTATGGGTTTTACGTACTTTTCTTTTAGGATTGATAATTGGATACCTGTATTAAGTGCATTTTTGGCTCTAGGGAAATGAAATATACAGAAGAAATGTTGCATAATTTAGGCTGGTTTATATATACATATATATACATATACATATATATTTTTATACATATATATATATATATATATATATATATATATATATATATATATATATATATATATATATATATATTAATATATATTGTGTGTGTGTTTTTTAGTGTCCTTAGTTATGTTTAAATTTATATTCAGGTGTGTGTTTTTTAAATCCCCTGTGGGACGGAGTGGTCAGTGCCAGGGGCATTTCTTTAGATTATGTGCGCGAATGCATTGATATGTGTTTAATTTTATTTCCCTTTTTTTTCCTGTTGAAGTATTGTAAATGTTTTGAAACGGATATAGCCCTGATATGGTTCTACGCAGTCGGCTGGGCTTTAAACAAAATAACAGTAAGAACAGTTTCTGTGTAGAGCTTCTCGATTAAATATCATTTCAACGTTTAACTCATAACATTAACCACAGGCATAAGTGTAAACAACATATAGATGTAGACTTCTGATCAGCGCACGTAACCTATAAAGTGAAGAGGCAGATATATAAACGTTCCAAGAGAAGGTAGAGAATGGGCAGTTTGTGTTGTGATTGAAGATGAACTTCATGTCCTTGATAGTTGTACTAGATAACAAAGAAACAAGACTGAAACTGATGATAAAGACTATGGAAAATTATTTAAAGTTAGTGTATTGCTGTAAATACAGTATGCTAAAACCTGTCACATGCTTACATTTTTAGGAATATGACGTTTAGATTCTTACTTACGATTTTACATTGATGTTGACTTTGATAACATAGTAAGGGACATTTTCTCTTGCATTTACCATCCTCCTCTAGCAGTACGAACTCGCTCATTCCATGTTTCATGATGAAATTCAGTCTTTCCTTGATTATTACACTTTAAGACCAGCTTCTTGAGGCAGAGATTTTGAAACCATTGAATGATCATCTTTTAGCCGACAATCTTTATCATCCTTTGTAAATGACTTGTTGCTTTCAGCTGGCTATGGCAGAATTTCCTTGTTCACTCTTCTTTTGGATTTTTCTGCTGCTTTTGATAACAGTGACTATCCTATCTTTCTCTCTCATCTGGAGCGTAAGTTTGGAATTTCAAGTCATGCTTTTATATCTGTTTTTGTCTTACCTGTCTGACCGTTTTCGGTTAGTCATGGTAAATTTGGTGGAAATAACTCTTATTTTCTGCCAGCAAAACTTACATATGGAGTTCCCCAAGGTTCTGTACTTCGGTCAATCCTCATCACACTATTCTTCTCACCACATGTAAATGTCATCAGTCAGGACAACACCGAATATTGCCTCTGTGCTGATGACTACCACCAGCTCAAGAGTAGTACATCTCCTGGAACCTTTCAACGCTCTTTTTCAGAAGCTTCTGATTGCAAAAATTGCACCCTAGTTGCACTGTCTGAGTCGGCCAAGAACTAGGGCATTGTTCTTGATCCTCTCATATCTATACAGAAGTTCATTAATCAACCCTATCAGTCGTGTTACTGTCGATTATGGTAATTCAGTTCTGTTCAAGATTTACCACTTTAATATTAGTATCACTACGATTATTATTGTTGTTGCTGTTGTTGTTATTGTTAATATTGTTGTTGTTACTGTTATTATTACTACTACTACTGATATTATTATTATTATCGTCATCATCTTTCATCATTATCATCATCACCACCACCAACAACAACAACAACAATAACACCATCATCGTCAACATCATCATTATCATCTATCATCATTTTATCATTAGTAGTAGCATCACCATCATCATCATCATTGTTTTTAATTATATTTTGCACTGTGTATTGTTCATTCTTTTGGGGGTCTTTTCATACAAGAAGAAAAAAAAAACAGAGAAGAAAACCAACCATATACAGTACAGCTGTCTGTGTCACAATAACAACAGGCGGTTGTGGAGGAGGCATCCTACGTCTGAACGTGTCTGACCTGATGAAGATCGATGGTACGCTAAGCGTGAACGGCAGACCGGGTGGGGGCCAGTCGGGTGGAGGCAGTGGAGGTAGTCTGCACTTTGTGGCTGGACATTTCGATGGTTCAGGAAATCTACAGGTCTGTGTTGGTTTGTAGGCCTAGCAGAACTTTGTAAATACTTGTGGTTAACTAGGTGTTGTGAAACTTTTTTTGTTGTATTGTCTGTTGTTGTTTTTTCACTCTAGGTTAAGTTTCTTGCTCGTTAAGCATTTTTTTTTAAATGTTAAATATTCTAAGGCGGTCTTTATCGATTGTATGCATATGCCTGGTGCGTGAGTGCGCTTTGATTTGAATTGTCAAGATCTGGAAGAATGTAAATACTATTATTATCATTAGAAGTAGTAGTAGAGTAGTAGTAGTAGTAATAGTGGTAGCAGTAGTAGTAGTATTAGTATTGTTGTTATCATTATCATTATTATTATTATTACTGTTGTTGTTGTTATTGTTATTATCATTATTGTTATTATTCTTGAAATATTTAATGTTACCGATGCAATACACAACGCAACACAATACCACAGCAGTAAGAACCTCTACTGTATGTTACGACATAATGCAATACACTGCAAAACACCACAGTGCACCAAAATGCACATGCACAACCAATATATCAGGGTACAGTGCAGTATTGTCTTGCAGGGAGAAGAATGGCAGAATGATTCAGACGTTCGCCTGCCAGTAACTAAACTCGAGGTTCCAGGGTTCGCTTTCCGTAGAGAACTCGACTTTTCTCCTCAGTTTGACCGGAAAATCGAACTGAACGTCTGGTCCTTCGGAAGGGGACGAAAAACGAGTCGACCAGTGTGTCTCCCGGCAGCGCACGCTAAAGAACCCACGGCAGTCGAAAATCGTGAAGAACAGGGCACACTGCCCGTTTGCCTTGGTAAAAACATAGGAGAGATAGGTTGATTTCCCAGGTCCCACTCCTTGAAGACCAATTAACCTCCTTGCCTTTCTGAAGTCTTGGTAAAAAAAATATGGATATGAATGTGAATTTTAAGCGAGGGAGAGGGGTGGGCGTCGCCCTCATGATTCTAGCACCAGGAAAAGTGGAGGTCTCTGTCACCTCGCTCCTTAGTGCATATAGAGTTCATTCCGAGCAAGGAGACGTCATCTTGACAAACTAAAACTGAAACTGAAACTTACCTTGCAGGCTAAAGGTGGTGATGGGAAGAACGGGGGATCCGGTGGCCGCATTGCTGGCCAGGCCTCACTGATCCAGTTCATCGGACGATACGAGACGCAGGGGGGTGCTGGTAATGGGGGAGAAATGGGTGCAGCTGGCACCATGCTTCTGACAGATGACTATCATGACAGTCGCAAAACCTTACGTATCTACAACCAGGTTGGCAAAGGCGTAAGTCAGATGTGGCTTTGCATTCAAAAACCAGGCTAATATGCATAAATTTTCAACTGGAATGAGACTTGGCATTCAACAACCAGGCTAATATGCAGAAATTTTCAACTGGAATGAGACTTAGCATTCAAAAACCAGGCTAACATTCATAAATTTTCAGTATTAGAAATTTCAGAGTTTATAAATTAACGTGTGTTAAGCTGGATTAGTTTATCTGTTATAGTTGTTTCTGACTCCTTCAAGACTGCTTTGTTTGTTTTCTTTGCTGTCCATGGAACTCTCCAATATTCTGCATGGAAAGCACATTTCAGTTGCCTCAATTTTGTTCTGACCTTGCGTGTTGACTGCCCACGCCTCACAACCGTACAACTATATCGGTTCTATGTAACACTGAAGAACTCTCTTCCTGATGTTAATTGACAGGTATTTGTTGGTGAGAACGTTTTTCATATCACTTATAGTGAAAAGACGTTAAATCAAGGAACGAACGAACGTTTTTCATCTTCTTGATTGCTGTTTTGGTTTGGTCGATTCCGCTGGTTATTTCTGATGTGCATAGATTAATTTTTTATCAGAATAAATGGAAAGCCTGGCACCTCCAGCACAATCATTTTTTGTCATGTAAAATTTAGGATTGTAGTTTGAATATAAATGAATTTGAATTTATTTTTAAATGTTTGTGTTCTACTATAGAGAGGCTGAATTTTGATGTAGGTTGAACGTGTGTCTAGACCAGTTTTTGGACTGGTTTTGCAACTTTGTGGAAATAGCCCCAAGAGTTAAGAGATCTCTTTGTGATGGGTAACAGCGATTTGATGTGGGTTTTTTTTATCCTTAAAGATGTTAAGTTTTACTCACATGACTTAAATTTCATGATAAAGCGACCGGTATTTCTGCAGGAGAGGAAAACTCAGATACCAATCCCAGAATCCTCTGGTGGAGATGACTACAACCTGGACGTCCTTGACCTTGGACTGTATGCTCAGGTCGGTCTTCTGGCAACAGACAGTGCGGGTCACCCTGTGGAGGGAGAACGCCACCTGCGTATAACGGAAGTGGCTGGGGATCACACAGCCGTTGTCCATGTGGAACCAGGGATGTGGCTGGACATTGATTTTAATGACACTGCCGTTCTGTCCTTTGACGTCAAACTGTACCAGGTCAGGCTGTTTTCATAGCTGAGAATGGTACATGTAAATACAGCACTGAAATAAATGGTGGCTGGATACTGATGCTAATAATTAATTTATTTTGTCCTTTGACACAAAACCGTGGAAGGGTCATCAGTTAGAGATTGATGAAATGTTGAATTAAAGACTTAAATACAATCTTGAAATAAAAGGTGGCTGGATATTGATGTTAATGATTAAATCATTTTGTCCTTTGACATAAAACCGTGGAATGCTTATCTGTAAGAGATTGACGAAATGTTGAATTAAAGACTTAAATGAACTATTGAAAGAAAAGGTGGCTGGATATTGATGTGGATAATTCAATCGTTTTGTCCTTTGACACAAAATCGTGGAAGGATCGTATGTGAGAGATTGATGAAATGTTAAAGACTTAAATTCAACCTTGAAATAAAAGGTGGCTGGATACTGATATTAAAGATTCAATCATTCTGTCCTTTGACATAAAACCGTGGGAGGTTTTTCTGTGAGAGGTATACTATTGATGAAATGTTGAATTAAAGACTTGTTAATTAGTGACACGACTGTTCTGTCATTTGATGTCAAACTATAAAGCATGTCAGGCTGCTTTAGTCTCTGATTTGATGATAAAAGATTGCGTAAAGAGTGGTTGAACATTATATGAAAGAAATCCTCTCCAGCACAGTCTGGGTTCATTAGGCAGTCAGAAATTTTCACCTGCAGGATCTAAGTTTGTTGAACAGTGCGAGATTCTCACCTGCAAGATGTGAATTAGGTAGGCTTCAGAAATTCTCACCTGCAAGATGCAGATTCACATTAGGCAATCAGAAATTCTCACCAACAAGTCACAGATTAACATTAGACAGCCAGAAATTCTCACCTGCAAGGTTAGGATTTGTTAGACAACCAGAAATTCTCACCTGTAATGTTGAGATGTGTTAGTCAGAAATTATCACTAACAAGGTTCAGATTTGTCAGACAGCCACACATTGTCACCTACAGGGTTCAGATTAATGTTAAACAGACAGAAATTCTCACTTGCAAAGTTCAGATTCATATAAGGCAGTCAGCAATTTTCACATGCAAGGTCTAACTTTGTTAGGCAGTCAAAAATGTCACACGCAAGGCTTAAAGGAACCAAGAAAACTACGAAAAAAGAATCGAGGCTAAGATCTATTCGGCAATCAGAAATTCTCACCTGCAAGGTCTAGATTGTAAGTTAACCAGAAATTCTCTCCTACAAGGTCTATATTCTTTGGGCATCCTGGCCAACAAACTTAGACCTTGTAGATAAGAATTTCTTTATCATTTCTAATGGCAAGTTGTGGAGGGGATCATAATGCTTATACTGTAATTGAATATTTATAGCGATATAGTGACGGAATATTGACTTCTTTGTCACTGCTATGCTTTCTTCTGCCGTCACTTTATATGAGATCAGGCTGCATTTTCATTATTGAAATATGTTAATAGGGAACAGAATTAAAAGGAGTTAAAACATGTTTGTATTGTCACAAAGGGCATGTTTCAAATCATTATGAGAGCTGCCTAACTGTGATAGATGAATGGATGTGCCTTACAATTTCAGTACTTAGGGGAATAAGAAACTATGAATGGGAGGAGGTAAAAGTGGAGAGGAGGAAGAAATGCGGAATTTGTTCACGAGGGATTCTTTGCATGCATACAGTTCCAGTGTGCTTCACCCAGATCAGTCATTAGTGATCTAGAAGATTCATGACTCTGCAGAAAACTATGTGTGAGATCTTGATGATTCATGTAGGCTACTGCTAAACAAATTTGAAGTTCAAAAATCATTGTGGGTTTTTTTGGCTGTAACACGCTTCTACCCAGAGCTGGGCGTGCTTTGGGATCATTGGGAAGACTGGGATCACACAGTTGAGTCTCATCCACTTCACAGATGCTCATTGAGGGTGTTGCTCAAATCTTCTGACCAGCACAGCAGGTGTTTGTATGTCTTCGGCCTGGTTGACGCCAGGATATATTATGATAGTAAGCGTAGAGCACAGCCCTGTCACGCAGTCTCTAGCCTAGATGGAACTGCTTAGCGTCATGATTATCATTCTCATCGACATCATCATCGTGGCATTGTAAACTCTGTGCTAGGTTATGTGGCCATTAAGTTGGCGTAGAAAATGGAATGAAAAAAAAAGGTGAGCACAAAGGTCAGTTGAAGTTTCAAAAATGTTGAAAGTTTAATCAAAACCTTCAAGTTACATGTTCCATAGAGTTTGATCTGTACCAAAGGGACAAGTGTTTGGCAAACTCTGTAAACCTTGCAGACGACAGGTTGTATTTTAATTGGCAAGACCGGGAAACAACTTCATCCTGTGACGCTGCGTATAATCTCGTATCATTTTCAGCAACCGGAAAGGATTTGCGGTTCTTTTCACCCAGTACATGATAATTATGCTGTTTTTCAGAATGCGACAGTGAACCTTCCCTACAACACATATCTTCATGACTCACGCGTGACTCTGTATGGGGGTGTCCTGCAAGGCATACATACCCTGAACATCTCTCTGGACGGGAAGTTTACCATCTACCCACCAGCACGACTCAACACCACTCAGGGCAGCCTTGCCTCCAAGGAACTGCATCTCAACAGCATCGTCATCCTGGATGGTGGCCGCTTTGAATTCACGGGGACAGTGGAGAGTGGGGATGAGATCGACATCGTGCTGGATGGGGGGCTGGTCATTCAGGGGGGTGGGGTCATGAGTGGCAACAACCTTAACGTCTCAGGTAAGAACTGTGGTTGTCTGAGGGGGAGGTGGGGGCCGGAGTGGGGCGAGAGAGGCGTCTTCCATTCTCTCTTGGTCCGGGGGCTGGGCTGGACCTGGTTGGTGCGCGTTGTGTGGCTGTGTCCCAGCATTGGATTTTTCTACAGAAATGAGCTGTAGTCATGATGTTAACATCCATAAGTGATGTATATATGTGTTAAGTGCATGCTGCGAGCAAAATCTGGGCTTCTTATGTTATGTAGAGGACTGATACTCTGATCAACAATGAAGATGTATCGGGAAGGGGAACAAGTACTTGTCAGATCCAGGGATTCGATCTGGGACCTCTGAATTTCTAAATGGATACTCTCTGTTTGATCGCTACTCCCAGCAGTTTATTCAAATACCGTCTTATTTGTAATATCAGTTATCTTGTCTTACAGCTATCAACATCACAATAGAGGCGGACGGCCTGATTGAGACGATAGGGCGAGGATGGAAAGCTGGGGCTGGATCATCTGCCGGTATAGCCAGTGACATAGGGGGCTCTGGTGGCTCACACGGAGGTCTGGGAGGGAGAGGTACCAACACGGCACATGCCAGAGAAGCCTACGATGACACGCGGCGCCCTCTGGGAGCTGGGAGCGGTGGCAGTGTGGTAAGTGTGGGTGGACATGGGAAAATAGATATTCACACTTTAACCCTTCATCCTATGATGGTGGTAATTGTTATAGTGATACTAGTGATTGTAGCCAAAATACTAATGTTGTGAAGGATGTTTATATGCTCTTGAAGTTATTGTTCCTTCTTGTGATTGTAACCAAAATACTAATGTTGTAAACGATGATTATGTGCTCTTGATGTTGTTTTTCCTTCTTGTCCTTTCATGGTTTTCATTTGCCAGATGAACTGTCATCTGATTAAATCTCTTAAAACATGTAACTACATCATCTGAACATCTCTAACCCTTCACCAATCCGAGTACATGGAAGAGGCCTTCCCACAACTGAAGAAGTCAATGACCCAGGCAGCATTGTCACACAGAACGGAGAAGCAGGCAATGGCATCAAGAATTGTTTCAACACTAGTCGCCGTGGTGTAGTGGTGAACGCAACAGACTACTGACTGGAAGGTTGTGGGTTCGAATCCCCATCAATCCCTTCAAAAATCTATCATTGTGGGATTGTTCGGCTCTAACCGGCTCCTACCAAGAGTTGGGCGTGCTATAAGCTCATTGGGAAGACTGGGACCACACAATCGAGTCTCATCCACTCCACGGATGCGTCATTGAGGGTGTTGCTCAAATCTTCTGATCAGCACCGCAGGTGTCTGTATCTGTTGGGCATGGTTGACGCCAAGATATGTTATGATAGCAAGCGTAGAAAACAGCCCTGTCACGCAGTCTCAATCCTGGATGGAACTCCATAGCCTCATGATTATCATCCTCATCGACATCATCATCATTGCATTGTAAAAACTGTGCTAGCTTCTGTGGCCGTTAAGTTGGCGTAGAAGATCACGCGTAGTAGTAGCAAATGATTAATTGGTGTGAATTCCTTACAGTAAATAAGTAACAATTGAATCACGCGTAGTAGTAGCAAATGATCAGTTAATTGGTTTGAATTTCTGGTAGTAAATACGTAACAATTAAATCACGCATATAGATAGATAGATAGATAGATAGATAGATAGATAGATAGATAGATAGATAGATATAGATAGAGAGAGAGATACATATAAATATATATATATATATATACGTATATCAAATTATCCATTAATTGGTTTGAATTCCTGATAGTAAAGAGTTAATAATTAAATCACGCATAATTATTGCAAATGATCAATTAATTGATCTGAATTCCTGACAGTAAATAAGTAACGGTTAAATCACGCATACTAGTAGCAAACTGACAATTAATTGATTTGAATTCCTGATAGTAGATAAGTAACAATTACGCATAGTAGTAGCAAATTACAAATTAATTAGTTTGAATTTCTGACAATAAATAAATATTAAATCACTCATAGTAGTAGCTAGCAAGTTATCAATTAATTGGTTTTAATTTCTGAAAGTACTTAGTAACTAAATCACGCATAGTAATAGCAAATTATTAATTAATTGATTTGAATTCCTGACAGTAAATAAGTAAAAAGAAGAATGTTGAGAGTTCCATGGACAGCAAAGAAAACAAACGAGACAGTCTTGATGGAAGCAGACACAAGTAGATCACACATAAGGAAGATTAGAAAAAGACAAACAACATTTATAGGCCATTTTATGAGGAAGGGGGATTTGGAGCACCTGGTCACAACGGGAAAGCTGGGGAGAAAGAGAGCACCAGGTAGACCCAGGGAGAGAATGCTGGACGGACTTGCAGAGTGGCTGGGGATGAGGAGGGTGGGAGAGATACTGGGGGCAACGAGAGATAGAGATGGTTGGAAGTCCATGGTCGCCAACGCCATGCGGCAGGGCACCTGATGATGATGATGATGAAATAAGTAACAATTAAATCACGCATGATAGTACCAATTCCTGACAGTAAATAACAGTAAATCACGCATAGTAGTAGAGGAAATTATTGATTAATTGGTTTGAATTCCTGACAATAACTAAGTAAAATTAAATCACGCTTAATAGTAGCAATTTTATCAATTAACTGGTTTGAATTCCTGACAATCAATAAATAAACGATTAAATTACGCGCAGTAGTAGCAAATTATCAATTAATTGGTTTGAATTCCTGAAGGTAAATAAGTGACAAATCACGCATATTAGTAGCAAGTTATTAAATGGTTTGAATTCCTGAAAGTAAATAAGTAATAATTAAATAACGCATAGTAGTAACAAATTATCAATTTATTGGTTTGAATTTCTGACAGTAAATACGTAACAAATCACGCATAGCACTAGCAAAATTTCAACTAATTAATTTGAATTCCTGACAGTAAACAAATCACACATAGTAGTTGCAAATTATCAACTAATTAGCTTGAATTCCTGACAGAAAAGAAAGCACGCAAAGTAGTATCAAATCGTTTATTAAATGGTTTGAATTTCTGATCTGACAGAGATCCAGTGGAGCCACAGGAGGTGGTGAGGGTGGGGGAGTGATCACACTGATGGCCTCTCACCTGCTGGAGTTGGATGGAACTCTGGACGCCTCAGCCACAGACGCTGACAGTCAAGGTTGTGGTGGTGGTGCTGGTGGCAGTGTCGTCATCGCTGCTGCCCACATAGCTGGTAAGTGTCAGCCATATTGGATCGTCATTCTATCAAAATTTCAGAAGCTGGCCAGCTCGTGGGATTATGTGCAGGCCTAAGGCTTGTGTCGTGATCATTCTGGATCTTCTCCATCACATGGCACCTGCAACGTTAGTGCATATGGAATTCATTCCGAGCGCGGAGACGTCATCTTGAGAAACTGAAACTGAATCTATCAGAATGTGCTCAAGAGATTTTTCTTTTTCATTCTTTTTTTTTCTTTTCTTTCTTTTTTTTTTCTTCAGGTTTGGCCGTTTTCAAACAAAACTGTATAATCTTCACTGTTCTTTTCTCTTAAGTGTATGAGATGAGAATGACTGGCAGGGAGGGATACGTACTGTCAAGTAAAGTAAATATAAGTATATTGTAACGGGCTTTAAAGAGGGAAAGCGAAGTTGTTTCCCTTGCAAAGAAAAGAACAAAAAAGCAATGTTGCGGATGGTACAGCGATGAGGCAGAGGAGATGGGCACTACCCTCTATGCTAGAAATTTCCTCTTTTCTGTCAGTCTTTGTTTCTGCCTTGTTCCTTTGCTTTCTGTCATTTCTTCCTATCATTTCCTGTCTTGCTGGTCCATTCACCTGTATGTGTTCGATAAAGTCTTACATACTTTTCTCTTAGAATTGATAATTTGATGTATTGATATATTGATGTATATGTATTAAGTGCATTTTTTGCTCTAGAGAAGTGAGATATGCAGAAGCAGTTTTAGGTAATTCAGACCCGTTCTTAGATATGTTTTAGTGTCCTTAGTTATGTTTAAATTTGTATTCAGGTTTGTTTGTTTTTCAAATCCCCTGTGCGATAAATTGGACGGAGTGGTCAACGCCGGGGGCATCTCCTTAGATTATGTGCTCGAATGCACTGATATGTGTACTTGATTTTGTGTTCCTTTTTTTTTTCCTATTGAAGTATTGTGTATGTTTTGAAAGGGTTATAGCCCTGATATGGCTCTACGCAGTCTGCTGGCCTTTAAGCAACGATAAGAATAAAAAATAACCCTCATAATGCTGTCCTGGGGAAAAAAGTCAAGGCGTATACCACTCATGACACTATGACTTAAAGGTTTTGGGGACAACGTTGACGTTTTATCATACTGTTACTCGCACATGATTTGATTATTTTCCAGGTAAAGGAACGGTAAAGGCCAACGGTGGGGGTGGGGCCTGTGTGCCTAACTGTGCTCTCTGTGACTCTGAACGACGCTGCGTCAGTTGTTCCACTGGCTATTATCTGGTGCGAAAGGCTTGCATCACAGAGTACTGCTATGACCACTACAGCTCCTGTTGCCATGGTGACCCCTTCTGTGGACAGACGGTAAGTAAAAATATCATGGTCTTGTTTTGTTAACAGGCCTTTAGCATAAAGCGTAGATTGGGGGTGGAGTTTTTTCTTCTTCATTGAGATTCAGGTGTAAATTTGGGAGAGACAGATTGGAAGTTAAGCCTTTGTTGTGATTGGTCTTTTAGACTTCCTTCACATGCATTCCAGCTTTCCTGTTGCTGTGTCGATGAGTTCTAAGGGACAGGACTCACAGAAAGACTGATGGCAGATTTCCTCAAATTTGGTACAGTTTCAGTTTCAGTTTCTCAAGATGATGTCTCTGCGCTCGGAACGAATTCCATATGCACTAACTTCACAGGTGCCATGTGTATGGTGACTAAGCCTGCACATAAACCCATGAGCTGGCCAGGTCCTGAGGCCCTACCTAGACTATGTTTTACCTAGTCTATATTTTATACTGGTATTTTATCAGCCTTCCGCTGGAATAATCTTGGTACAAAAGTCAACCACAAACCTTTGAACTATCTCAGATCACAGCTGGCCCACCTGAAGACAGAATTTGACAAAAAAGATGTACAGTGGGTATACCCCGTGACCAAGGATGGATGCAGTAGTAAACACTTGGGAAAAACTGCCAGAGTGCTAGGCAGTAGAAAATGTAACTTCAAAACGCTTTATTACTCAAGGATAGTAGCTTTAAGTCCCAATGGAATTGTTTTTACTTAGTCTTGCTATCTTACACATACTTAAGCGGGCTGGTTGGTTCTTTTGATAGAGCCATGGACTCAAGATCAGACATCTCGAGTTCAGCCGCAGCCTGCAACATTAAAAACTGGCCTGTTCGCTGCCCATCTTAATGTTTACATCGTTCTGGTGGTGTCAGCTTACTGTTTGATAGGTCCATTGGTCTGTTCGCTGCCCATCTTAATGTTTCCATCATTCTGGTGGTGTCAGCTTACTGTTTGATAGGTCCATTGGCCTGTTCGCTGCCCATCTTAATGTGTCCATCGTTCTGGTGGTGTCAGCTTACTGTTTGATAGGTCCATTGGCCTGTTCGCTGCCCATCTTAATGTGTCCATCGTTCTGGTGGTGTCAGCTTACTGTTTGATAGGTCCATTGGCCTGTTCGCTGCCCATCTTAATGTGTCCATCGTTCTGGTGGTGTCAGCTTACTGTTTGATAGGTCCATTGGCCTGTTTGCTGCCCATCTTAATGTGTCCATCGTTCTGGTGGTGTTAGCTTACTGTTTGATAGGTCCATTGGCCTGTTCGCTGCCCATCTTAATGTGTCCATCGTTCTGGTGGTGTCAGCTTACTGTTTGATAGATCCATTGGCCTGTTCGCTGCCCTCTTAATGTGTCCATCGTTCTGGTGGTGTCAGCTTGCTGTTTGATAGGTCCATTGGCCTGTTCGCTGCCCATCTTAATGTGTCCATCGTTCTGGTGGTGTCAGCTTACTGTTTGATAGGTCCATTGGCCTGTTCGCTGCCCATCTTAATGTGTCCATCGTTCTGGTGGTGTCAGCTTTGTGTTTCAAAAGTCCCTCCCCCTCCCTCTTCCCCAATTTCAAGACCTTGCCAGCACATAGAGTTTTGCGCAGCCTCAGGGAGTCTGCCAGATAATTCTTGGCAGATTTGGGTGGAGCACATATGGCATTATCCGAGTGCGATGAATCCCTCTTGAACAAACTCCAGACTATACGTATAAGCATATTAAAAGAAACAGAACACATAAAATATCAAAGATGCCATACAAATGAATTATAATGATCATTGATTTCTGTATGTCAAGTGGTCAACCGCTTTACAAAGGCGTGAGGGACAAAAGCAGACACACGTAAAGCAAATAATGTTGATCCTTAACAACAACAACAAAATAATAAGAAAAATGTAACAATAATGGCGGTAATGGCAAAATCAGTTTTTAACTGCGTGATACAAGATCACACAGGCACACACTCACAGACACACACATGCATACACGCACGCACGCACGCGCGTGTGCGCACACACATACACACATACACACCCCACACACACACACACACACACACACACACACACACACACACACACACACACACAACAAACAAACACACGCATAATTATAATAATAATAATTACAAGGTAGAAAGAAACTCTAGGGAGAGCTAGACAACAGAAGGTCTTCAGAGAAGTAACCCCCTTTAGACAAGTGTTTCGGCCCTGAATTCCTTACACTCTATGGGGGCCGGGCCACATCCAGGTCATGACTCCTGGATGCCCTTCTGCTGTTGTCTATTTTTTTTTTTTTTTTTTTTTTTTTTTTTTTTTTCCCCCACGCCGGGGAGCGAACCTGGGCGATTCTGCGCTTCAGAACTGCGGTACGCGGTTTTGCCAATGTGCTAACGGGGCACACATCATCTGTAGGGAATTTAGTCCTTATGAAGTTCACTTTTGGTTCCTCCTTGCCCAGATCCAGCTTGAGCTCCTTTCTGCTGCCTCTGCCATCGCTTTAAGGGCTCTAGTCCTCTTCTTCCCAGAAATGGCGAGTTGTTTCATGAGATCATAAGCGGAGGTGCCCACAAACCCTCTTGCCCCGACCTCTATGGCGAAGATTTTGACCCGCAGACCTGCTTTCTTCAGGGTGCTGGCAAGACCGGCGTATTTTTCGGTCTTGTAGATATGTGCTTCTTCCATTCTGCTTTCGTATGGCACAGTGAGTTCTATCAGAATCACTTGTTTCGAGGAGTCAGAGTGGAGAGCGATGTCTGGTCTCATGCCTGTCTTGCTGATGACATCTGGGTAATTTCTCCACTCTGGGAGGTCTGCTGTACACTCCCAGTCGACTGCTCCATCCAGAAGACCCTTTGGCAATGTGCTGGTTGTCGTAGCACTTTCGGGCCAGACCTGTTTCCCTCCTGCTTTGTAGAACGTTGTCATAGCAATTGGTGCGTTTGGGGTCATGGTTTTTTCGCTAACCACATCTGTGATCACTTTCAGAACTTGGTTGTGCCTCCATGTATACCTTCCTTGGGCTAGCGCTACTTTGCAAGAGCTTAGGACATGTTCCACTGTTTGTTTCTTCTGACAGAGCGGACATGCTGGGTCGTCTGATTTCCCCCATTTCACTAAGTTTGCATTCGAGGGGAGCAGGTCATATACAGATCTGAGGAGGAAGCTTATCCTTAGAGGAGCCATGTGCCACATATCGTTCCAGCTGAGACTTCTTTGGAGTGCACTGTCCCATGTTGTCCATTGCCCCTGTTGACCTTGCTGGACTGCCTTCTGCACTCTTTTGACATCTTCTTCTTCCTTCAACTCCTGTATGATCATGTCTCTTTTTTCCTTCCCTTTGGCTTTGGACCACCACTGCATTTTTGTTGCTCCCAGTCCCTGTCTGTTGGTTTGCGTGTGTCCAATTATTTCTTTGATGCTGAGGTTTCTCTTGGCATTGTTTACAGCCTCTTGGACTTTCCACTTTCTGCCAGTTCTCAGCTTTGGATGAACTGATCTCACGATATTGTCTTCCGATTCCTCCAGCATGCTCAACAGTCTTGCTTTTCCAACTTTGTATTCCTCCACTATGGATTTAAGAGGTAGCTTCAGCATTGCTTGACGACAGTAGAATGCAACATCAGTGAGACCAGGTGGGACACCGAGCCATTTTCTTGTGTATTTGTTGATTTTGGCTTCCATTGCTTCGACTGTGCTGGTGCAAATGTCATAGATTAGCAGTGGCCACAGCAGCTTTGGTATCAGCATGAACTGTAGACACCAGACTTTGTATTTGCCTGGCAGTCCGCAGTTATCTATTTTCTTCAGGCCTTCTTCTGCTGTTTGCTTGGTTTCACATCCCCTTTGTGTGTCTTTCAGGGAGTCATCATACCATCTTCCGAGACTTTTTACTGGCTCTTCTGTGACAGTGGGGATGGCTTGGTTGGCTACCATGAATTTGACTGAATCTGCCACTTTTCCTTTTCGCAGTGAGAGACTTCGGGATTTCTTAGGTTTGAACCTCATTCTTGAAGAGGCCACCAGCTCATCCAGCTGCTTTAAGATTCGGTGTGTCTCTTCCTCATCCGTGGACAAGACTGTTGTGTCATCCATGAAAGCTTTCAGAGGAGGCATCTGGTATCCATCTCCCAGATTCACTGGACCTGAACTCTTCATTGCAGCTTTCAAGATGACTTCCATTGCCAACACGAACAGTATGGGAGAGATTGCACAGCCCATTGCAATGCCCACCTCTAGGTCTATCCAGTCCGTGGTGTATTCTTTGGTAGAGAACCGCATTGAGAACCCTTGGAAATACTTCCTCAGCATTGTTCGGATGTTTTCTGGGATGTGATACATTTCAAGAGCCAGCTGGATCATATCGTGTGGAACTGATCCATATGCATTCGCCAGATCAAGCCAAACTACGTCAATGTCTCTCTTCTCTGTTCTTGCTTTTTGGATGGCATCCCAAATCAACGTGGCATGTTCCAAGCATCCAGGCATTCCTGGTATGCCTCCCTTTTGGACTGACATATCCACATACTTGTTTTGAGTCAGGTATTTTGTCAATCTTGCTGCCATAACAGAGAAGAAGATTTTCCCCTCGACGTTCAGAAGTGATATTGGCCTGAACTGATTGATGCTGCTGGAGTTCTGCTCCTTCGGAATGTACACTCCTTCAGCTCTCATCCATTGGTCGCTGATCTTCTGGTTCCTCCATGCTGATCGAATCATCTTGTGGAGCCACTCGAGCACTTTTGGGCATTTCTTGTAGAGCAGGTATGGTATTCCGTTTGGTCCAGGTGCTGACTTGGCTCTGGCTTTCTTTACTACGTTCTTCACTTCATCCAGTGTTGGTGGTTTGTTATTGAATTTTCCTTCTGGCGCTGCAGGCCAAACCAGATTCTGGATTTCAAGTGGTGCCTCGCGCTGAGAATCGGAATATGTTTCCCTGAGATGCTGCTCTAGGGTTTCCTTGCCCACTGTGAGAGTCCCTGATTTGGGTTGTTCAAACAGCTTTCTTGCAAAGTCAAAGGGATCTTTGAAGAAACGATCTTGAGTCTTCTTCTTTTTGCTCTTTCTTCGCCTTGCTGATTCCACTTTGCTGAGAGCATTGTGTTTGGCCTTCAGATCTTTCCAGAGTTCCAGGAGCCCTTGCTTCTCGAATTCTGAGGCAGTTTTCATTCGCTTTTTAAGCTTCCTTTTCTCCCTCCGGATGCTCTCCATCTGTTGCTGTCTTCTGGATTTCTGGGGAGGCGCTTTTGTCTTTGGCTGCTTCACTCCATAAGTGTCCCTGCAGATAGAGTATATGATGTCTCCGTATGTGTCAAGTTTGTGTTCCAGCGTACTGTTCCCTATTAGCGCATTCAGCTTAAGGACAAGTTCCTCATCTAATTTCTCCCATTGTTCTTTTGCACCGGCAGGCGGCAAATTGAGTTTTCCACGTTTGGCGTTAAGAGCTTGTGCAAAATCCGCATCAGAACCGTCAGCGTGGATGTCCTTGGCACTGTGGTTTAAATCCTGGCCTTGGTCATCCAACGTCTCACCTGCTATCGCAGTGCGCTGCTGCTGGTTCGTATGTGTCTTCAAACAGCCCATTTTTGTCCTGTGGATCTTCATGCCGCGTTTGGTGGTGAATCTCCTTCCACACGCACACGGAAATTC
Organism: Monoplex corrugatus; assembly: GCA_030674185.1. Classification (NCBI taxonomy): domain Eukaryota; kingdom Metazoa; phylum Mollusca; class Gastropoda; order Littorinimorpha; family Ranellidae; genus Monoplex; species Monoplex corrugatus. The sequence goes on along the minus strand of JAPXFY010000027.1, from coordinate 20,192,211 downwards.
CAACTGGTCATTAATCATGGTCCGTTGTGCGTTTCCAGTCGTGATGGAGTCAGTGCCGATGGATTCATCATTCTCTCCCCCTTTTGGTGAATCCTGGGAGCATCTTTCATTTAAAGAACTCGTGGCATGTTATCAAAGGCAAGGTGGGAAGCCAACCCACAAAGCCCGCAGATCTAGTCTTTCCCAGTGTCCTTCGGTTTTCCCGAATGTCCTCCGATATTTATATAGCGCAAAATCTTGATAAAATCAAATCTAAGCGCTGAAGCAGACACACACGCAAGCACGCACGCACCACCAACGCACACACACACACCACCACACCACACACACACACACACACACACACACACACACACACACACACACACACACACACACGCATGGCTATAAATGGGGAGAAAGAATAAAAGCAATAAAAGCAAGAATAAAACCAATGGAAAATTATAGAGAGCATAGCATATACAAATATATATTATAACCATGTGATTCCTTCCGAGCGGAGACAGGCTGCAGAGGGGGGGGGGTTGAGTGAGGTTAGGATTTTATGCGGAGGAGAAAAGGTGAGTTTTGAGAGCGGACTTGAAGGAGACAAAAGTAGGTTGCTGACGGACTGAGAGAGGAAGTTTGTTCCAGGAGAGTGGACCAGAAACAGAGAAGGCTCGTGGACCATAGGTATTGAGCTTAGTGCGTGGAAAGCGAAAAGTCAGAGGATCGGAGGCAGAGCGGAGGGTACGTGAGGGAACATAGATCTCAAGTAGGCTTGACAGGTAATCGGGGGCTGCGTTATTGAGGCTTTTGTAGCAAATGGTGTCTAGTTTGTACTGTATGCGCTTTGATACAGGGAGCCAGTGAAGTTGTGCCAGGAGAGGAGATATGTGGTCAGCTTTTTTCTTTTTGAGTACAAGGCGTGCAGCATTGTTTTGAATGCGCTGTAGGATGTGAATGGTGGAGGCAGGAAGACCAGACAGGAGTGAATTGCAATAGTCAATGCGAGACATTATGAAGGAGAGAACGAGTTTTGCAGTTGTTTCGACAGAGAGATACTTCCTGATCAGCCTTATACGATGGAGATGATAGTAGCAGGATCTGGCAGTTTGAGAAACAAAGTTGTTCATGGAGAGGGTAGAGTCAATGCAGACACCAAGGTTTTTAGCTGAATCAGAAATTGGGACTGATGTGTTACATAATGGGAGAGAAAGAGGAGGCAGCTGAGAAAGTTTCTGACGGGTGCCAATGAGGATAGCTTCTGTTTTGTCGTCATTAAGCTGAAGTCTATTGTGTGTCATCCAGTTCTTAATGTCCGAGTAACACTCAGTGGTGCGAGTCAACAGGCGCTGTATATTATCAGGTGAGTCACTGTCTTGAAGTTGGGTGTCATCAGCATAGAAGTGGTGTTTTATAGAATGGGAGTTGATGATGGTGGACAGGGGGGAGGTGTAAAGAGTGAAAAGAACAGGGCCAAGGACAGATCCTTGTGGAACACCACAGGTCAGGTATGCAGGTTGAGAGTAAGTGCCATTGATGAGAACGGTTTGTTTTCTGTTTGATAGGTATGAAGTGAACCAAGACAGAGCAATGTCAGAGATGCCAAAAGTATGATGAAGTCTAGAAAGGAGAATACCATGATCAATGGTATCAAAGGCTGCAGACAGATCAAGGAGTGTGAGGAGAGAGACTTTGCCAGTATCAGTTGCAAGGAGGAGATTGTTGAGAATGTGTAGTAGGGCAGTTTCAGTGCTATGGCACTGGCGGTAGGCTGACTGGAAAGGATTGAGGAGATTGTTGGCAGACAGGTGAGAGTTCAGCTGGTTGAGGACGACTTTTTCAAGGAGTTTTGACAAGAAAGAGAGATTAGAGATAGGCCGGTAATTTTTCAGTTCATTTGGATCTAAATTGTGTTTCTTGAGGAGAGGGTGAACAATAGCAGACTTGAAAGAATCAGGGACAGTTCCAGTTTGAAGAGAAGTGTTGATGATGTCAGTGATGAATGGGAGGAGAGTAGGGAGACAGTCGGCGTAGAGAGAACCTGGAAGAGGATCCAGCTCGCAGGTTTTGAACGACATGGATCTGATTGTGTTGAGAATTTCTTCTTGTGAGACTGGGTTAAAAGTAGTAAGAGGTGTGCCAGAGAAGGAAGGGTCAGGTGGGCATGGTTGACAGGGTGTCCTGTCAAGCCTGTCACGAAGAGTTTGTATTTTGGTGGTGAAATAGTTGGAGAATACAGATGGGAGTTCTTCATTTGTATGTTTTGTTGGGAGAGGTAAATCTTTTCGTGTGCCAAGGGGATGATTCATGGTTGTAAAGAGTTCTTTTGAAGAAGAGGCATTCAGGATTTTGGTTTGGAAATAGTTTGTTTTTGCTGATGCAATGAGGGTGGATACTTTTGTTTTAGAGGCTTGGAAAAGTTGCCTGTGTACAGTGAGTTTGGATTTGCGCCAGCGGCGCTCTGCTCTGCGGCGGGCACGTTTTGCACATGCGATCTCATGAGTGAGCCAGGGGGTAGGGGGGCGGTCAGGTAAAGGACGGGTTGTGGCTGGAGCATGAGTGTCCAGAAGATGGTGGAGAGTAGTATAGAATTCATCGGCAAGGTTATGTGACTTTTCAGAAAGGAGACGGGAGGCATCAGATGAAAATGTGGAGAGGTCGATAGATTTGAGATTGCGTCGAGTCACTGTGCGCATGGTACGGGAAGGAGGAGAAATGTCGAGAGAACAGAGAATTGCAGAGTGGTCAGATGGAAGGGCTGAAGTTAGACGGGTAGAAAGAACTAAGCAGTTGTCAGTAGCGGAATTGTGGTGATCACGAGAAATGATCCAGTCAAGAATGTGACCTTTTTGATGGGTTGGTTCAGAAATGTGTTGAGTCATATTGTGATTGGACAGAGAGTTGATGATATGTCTTGTGTCATAACGGTGAGTGTTGTCATAGTGGACATTGATGTCACCTAGAATGATGAGATTTCCAGGTAAGAGACAGTAGTAATCAAGAAGTTGATCAAAGTCAGAGAGAAACATGGATGTGGTGAGCTTGTTGGCAGAGCTGGGTGGAGGTCGATAGACACAGGAGAAGGTGATGGGGTGAGGGGTGGATTGGAAGGATACTTCAACGTGCTCGAAAGAAGGATGGGAGAAAGGCAGAGACTGCGAGAAAGACAGGCGGGAATGGAGTGAGTCGTTGTAGAGGATGGCGATACCACCACCTCGGGATGAGCGATGGAAAGAAGCAAGCCTGTAACCACTCGGAGTGAGACTCACATGTATAGGTTCATGACCAAGGGGGTTAAGCCATGTTTCGGTGATAAAAGCAATGTCAACATGTTCATCTGCGATAAAGTCAGCAATGACATCAGCTTTGCCATCAGTGCATGCTGACTGAGCGTTAAAAAGGCATAGTTTTAGTTTATCACAATGCGGCGTCCGAGGTGGAGACGAAGGCAGCACCGACGGGACAGAAGACGAAGGAGACACCAGCGGGGCAGAAGACGAAGGCAGCAACGACGGGACAGAAGACGAAGGAGGCACCAGCGGGACAGAAGACAAAGGCAGCACCAGCGGGACAGAAGACGAGGGCAGCGCCGGCGGGACAGAAGACGAAAGCGGCACCGGCGGGACAGAAGGTGAAGGCGGCACCGGCGGGACAGAAGACGAAGGCGAAGACGGCAGAGGAGGAGACGAAGTTTGCAGCAGCAAGGTCGAGTGCAGGGGTAGTGGAGGAGACGAAGAAGCAGAAGAGTGGTGTCGGACTGGCACAGCAGGAGGCAGATTGTGCCAAAGTCGGTGGAGACGTCCACCACGACAGGATCGCGTAGTAAATTCGAAAGTCTGAATAACAGAAGTTTTACCATTAAATTCATTATGATGAGTAGAAATGTTTAGTATACTTTAACAAATAGTTTAAACTATGTCCGGGAAATAAGATTAAAATTTCATTTGCAGGACGACACAAAAAACGCGCCAGCACCATGCGCTGACAACTGGCCACTCCCAAAATCTGGATCTTGGTTGCGTGGGAAGGGATGGGGGGTGTCACACGTTCTCATTATAAGAACGATGAATATTGAAGACCATGATATTTTTTAGAGGGGTGAGCAAGGTTAGGGAGAGTTTCACCTATTGTAAGACACAGAGGAAAAAACGCATTGAGCAGAGAGAAGGACCGAGCGTAAGGCACAGAGAGAAAAAAACATATAGAGAAGGATTGCGTGTCATGTATGATAGCTATTCCACTGCACGAAGAACACTTAACTACCATAATTACTGTTGCAGAGTAACCGGGTTGTCGTTTTAGACGTGGTGATCTCTCTGATATGGCTCTAGTTTCAGTTTCTCTTGACGACGTCTCGGACGAATTCCATATACGCTAACGTCACAGGTGCCATGTGTATGGTGATCATGGCACATGCCTTAAGCCTGCACATAAACCCATGAGCTGGCCAGGTCCTGAGGCCCTACCTAGACTATGTTTTATATATGCACAAAAATGAAACACCTATGGTTCTAGTAGTTGGCTGGGCTATAAGCAATATGAACTTAAACTTCTGTTACAGAGAGGAGGTGGGGGAGGAGGAGGAAGGGTGTCCGTAACAGCCGCCACCACCTACACCTACAGGGGGGACTTCCAGACGTACGGGGGGCGCTCACAGTTCGAGGCCGGGGGTTCAGGTACCACCTTCCTATCACACCCGTCCTTCAACACCAACCAGGTGGAGACCACTCTCATCCTGGACAACAAGGGCAAGCAACCTCTGACCGAGTTTGTGAACGACATTCATGCCGACAGTGCCAGGACCTACCTCGTCATCTCTGAAACGGAGCGTTTCACTCGAGCGCGGGTGTTGGGAGGTGCCCACCTGGTGATGAAGAAGAAGGACAGTTCTGTGCTCGGCGTGGCCGTCACCATCGACATACTGCTGGGAGATAATTCTGGCATGGTCCATTCTTCACAAGAGATGAGAGTGACGGTTACTGACGGAGCTGTGCCTTTCCCTACCTCGTTAAGAGTTTACGATCAATCTGAGATGGATTTGCCTCCAAGTAAGGGTGAAAAATGAATGGTGGTATATACACGTATGTGGGATATTGTTTAAGGAATTGTCTGATTGTGAACAATTTTTGTTGGAGTTGATTGTACTGTATGTATAAGAATGTATATGTGTGTATATCTATCTATCTATCTATATATCTATCTGTCTATCTATCTATCTATCTATCTATCTATCTATCTATCTGTGAGTGTATGTGTGTGTGTTTGCGTGCGTGTGTAAGTGTTGATGTTGATATTGTTGGTGATCTTGTTGAAAGATTTTTTTTTCTTTTTCATTCAGTGCATTTGGAAATGTGTCTGAACATTCTTCTTAGAAAGCACATTTCAGTTGCCTCAATCTTGTTCTGACTTTGCGTGTTGACTGTCCACGCTTTATATCCGTACAAAAATATCGGTTCTACATAGCACTGAAGAACTCTGTTCCTGGTGTTATATACAGGTTATATGTTGGACATTTATTGGTAAGAACGCTTTTCATTTTCTTGAATGCTGTTTTAACTTGGCCGATTCTGTTGGTCATTTTTAATATGCATCTGCCGTGTGTGTCCTTACAGAGGTGATACTACAGAAGCTGGTGTATAAGACAGTGCACATCAATGGGTTCATCAGTGGACTGGAGGATCTGAGTATAGGCCAAGGAGTCACCATGCTGCTGGGACAACTGGTCAGTGATCTGTACATACACTCATGCTTGCTTACAGGCATGCTGACTTAACATTGCTGTGTGTCACGTAGGAATTATCTCCCATGTTGTGGAACTTCTCAAATCTAACATAGTTTGCGCTACCCATTCAGCTAGCATAGAAGCAAACTATGTTAGATTTGAGAAGTTCCCCAACATGGGAGATAATTCCTACGTGATTTTCAAGTGTTATGTCCTATAGTTGATATTATAAAAATTTTCCCTGCATCCCCCTTATTTCTTTGGTATTGCTGTGTGTGTGTAGATTTTTGTTTTATTTTATTAAGAACACTTTGTTTTTATTCCAAGCAATAGAAACCTGCATTTACATCGTTTTGCTGTCTCTGTTTAGGTGATATGTTACCCCCCGTGGGGTTACCGGGGCTTCTTTTAGTACAAATAGTATCCCCACCTTCTGGAAATTCTGTACTAGAAATGCCCTTTTCTGTCACTCTCTTTGTTTCTACCTTCTTCCTTTGCTTTCTGTCATTTCTTCCTATCATTTTCTGCCTTGCTGATCCATCCGTCTGTATGTGTTTGATATTATCTTTCGTACTTTTCTCTTAGGATAATTGGGTACATGTATTAAGTGTATTTTTGGCTCTAGGAAACGATATATGTGGAAGCAATATTGGGTAATTCAGGCCTGTTTTTATATATGTTTGTCTGTAGGGAGGTGAGACATGCGGAAGTAATTTTAGGCTGTTTTTATATATTTTTGGTGTCCTTAGTTATGTTTGAATTTGTATTCAGGTATGTTTTTTTAAATCTCCTGTGTGATAAGTTGGTCAACGCAAGGGGCATCTCCGTAAATTATGTGCTCGAATGCATTGATATATGTATTTAATTTTCTTTTCCCTTTTTTTTCTCTGTTGAAGTATTGGATATGTTTTGAAATGGTTATAGCCCTGATGTGGCTCTACGCAGTCGGCTGGGCTTAAAACAAAAATAACAGTAATACTAAGGTGATATGTTGTTGACTGTCTGCATGCTCTATCTTTGGTAATTGTGCATGCTGGATATATTCATCGATCCATAAGCCACTGAACATTTATATATGGATTTTGGCATCTTTAGCAGGCATATCAGATGTATTGCGTGCATATACATACGAAGGGGGAGGGGGGTTCAGGCACTAGCAGGTCTGCACATATGTTGATCCGGGAGATTGAGAAAATGTCCATCCCTTATCTATCAGACACTCCCCAGACAGGTGCAGACTCGAGTCATTACTGTTGGAAGTCTTGACATGTTAACCAATTTGCTTGTGTGTGTGTTTTTGTGCGTGTGTGTATGTGCGTGAGTGTATGTGTGTGTGTATGCATGTGTGCGTGTGTGTGTTTGTGCGTGTTAAAACACATAGACACGCCCATTCAGACACATAAGTAACAGAGATGAATTTTGATGATCGCTGGTGTAAACACTGGCTCACAGACAAGCGTACATGCAAAGTGATGTAAGAGATCTGTGTGTGTAGAAACAGGGACACACACCTATATCCATTGATTACAGATATACACACATGGTCAGTAGTGTGTACATATGTGTGTGTAGAAACAGGGACACACACATCTATATCCATTGATTACAGATATACACACATGGTCAGTAGTGTGTACATATGTGTGTGTAGAAACAGGGACACACACATCTATATCCATTGATTACAGATATACACACATGGTCAGTAGTGTGTACATATGTGTGTGTAGAAACAGGGACACACACATCTATATCCATTGATTACAGATATACACACATGGTCAGTAGTGTGTACATATGTGTGTGTAGAAACAGGGACACACATCTATATCCATTGATTACAGATATACGCACATGGTCAGTAGTGTGTACATATGTGTGTGTAGAAACAGGGACACACACATCTATATCCATTGATTACAGATATACACACATGGTCAGTAGTGTGTACATATGTGTGTGTAGAAACAGGGACACACACATCTATATCCATTGATTACAGATATACACACATGGTCAGTAGTGTGTACATATGTGTGTGTAGAATAGGGACACACACCTATATCCATTGATTACAGATATATACACACATGGTCAGTAGTGTGTACATATGTGTGTGTAGAAACAGGGACACACACATCTATATCCATTGATTACAGATATACACACATGGTCAGTAGTGTGTACATATGTGTGTGTAGAACAGGGACACACACATCTATATCCATTGATTACAGATATACACACATGGTCAGTAGTGTGTACATATGTGTGTGTAGAACAGGGACACACAACTATATCCATTGATTACAGATATACACACATGGTCAGTAGTGTGTACATATGTGTGTGTAGAACAGGGACACACACCTATATCCATTGATTACAGATATACACACATGGTCAGTAGTGTGTACATATGTGTGTGTAGAACAGGGACACACACCTATATCCATTGATTACAGATATACACACATGGTCAGTAGTGTGTACATATGTGTGTGTAGAACAGGGACACACACCTATATCCATTGATTACAGATATACACACATGGTCAGTAGTGTGTACATATGTGTGTGTAGAAACAGGGACACACACCTATATCCATTGATTACAGATATACACACATGGTCAGTAGTGTGTACATATGTGTGTGTAGAACAGGGACACACACATCTACATCCATTGATTACAGATATTTTCACATGGCCAGTAGTGTGTACATATGTGTGTGTAGAACAGGGACACACATCTATATCCATTGATTACAGATATATACACATGGTCAGTAGTGTGTACATATGTGTGTGTAGAACAGGGACACACACATCTACATCCATTGATTACAGATATATACACATGGTCAGTAGTGTGTACATATGTGTGTGTAGAAACAGGGACACATACATCTATATCCATTGATTACAGATATACAACACGGTCAATAGTGTGTACATATGCCCACAGCCATGCATGTATGGTGACATACTGTAAAACTACAGGCATGAGTGTGTATGTGTATAATGATATGTAGACCGCTGTAGACAGATACACTCAGACATGTAGATAATAGAGGTCCACATACATGCTCACATGTGCACATGTACATTCGCATTATATGCTGCACACATATTTATACACATGTGTTGTATGTGTTGCACCAACATATACTTGCATACGTACATATGTGATTGCACAGACACGCATAAACACAGAATAAAAGACTCAGTTATATCACCATAATTTTTATTATGGTGAACTAATGTACAAGTGCCCTGAGGTCATTCAGACCCATGTCATCTTGACGTGTACACGTGCTGTACTTCGTCTAATACCACTCGTAGTGAAAAGACGTTAAATCAAAGAACGAACGAACGAGAGTGCCCTGATTTTGTATTGTATCGTGCATGCATTCGGGAGGATGACAGGTATTCTTGCCAACAAATGCCTATCGATTAACATCAGGAAGAGAGTTCTTGAATGTTATATAGAACCAATACTGTTGTAAGGATGCGAGGCGTGGACAGTGAACAAACAAAGCCATAACAAGATTGAGGCAGCCGAGATATGGTTTCTAAGAAGAATGTTGAGAGTTCCTGGACAGCAAAGAAAACAAATGAGACAGTCTTGATGGAGGCAGACACAAGTAGATCACTCATAAGGAAGATTAGGAAAAGACAGGCAACATTTATAGGCCATTTTATGAGGAAGGGGGATTTGGAGCACCTGGTCACAACGGGAAAGCTACAGGGAAAGAGAGCACCGGGTAGACCCAGGGAGAGAATGCTGGACGGACTTGCAGAGTGGCTGGGGACGAGGGGGGTGGGAGAGATGCTAGGGGCAACGAGAGATAGAGACAGATGGAAGTCCATGATCGCCAACGCCATGCGGCAGGGCACATGATGATGATGATGATCGTGCATGCAAGAATTAGGTAGATTGTGTATATGACATAATTAGGGTGAGCACTATTTGTGTCTGTTATATTCAGGGTGGAATGCAGGGGGTGGGAGAGCGGCAGTACAACATCACCAACTTGCAGATCTCAGCAGATGGCGTCCTGGCTGCCGATTACGTGGACGAGTACAAACCGTCATTAATTCTCCAGGTCAACTCTACGGTCAGACTGCACGCAGGAAGCAAGATAACGGTCAGTGGACTTACAGTTAACTTTTTGCCGATGTATCGATGTGCTGGCGCGTCAGTGCTAAAAAAAAAAACCCTCAATGATGCCCAAGGCTAGGGCATCAGTGAGTTTCATTAATTTTCCTCAGTAACTGGAATCGTTTAAAGGGAAACAACTTTGGTATTTTTTGAAAGCAGAAAATCGCTATTGTTCTACCTCGAATACAGTGTGTTGTCTGGCTTTGCTTCTTCAGTTCTTGGTTTTCGAAGCTTCAAAGCCTGGCATCCGATCCGGCGGATCGGGTGAGAAGGGCTAGTTCGGATTTTCTTCCTCGCGTGCGCGCTGTACTCGTGTTATTGCAGAGGGGCATTATAAGGGTTCCTTCCACGCGTATTGACACACGCACCTGGGTAGCCCGTACAGTTATAGTATGGTCAAGCTGAAACTGACAGTGATATGCCTGCAGCCCTATTGCGGCCCCAGAAAAGTGCCACAGACCTACACATTTATTTTTAGGTCCGTAGTGCCAGGCGGGACGCGCGCACCAGACACTAGCTCCAATCATCATAGTTCAAATTTGTCCTGATTTCGAATGATTCAATCAATTTGTCATGGCATTTTCCATTAAGTTAATGCAACATTATATTTGATTAAGTATTAGGAGTTAATAATAACTACTATTCTACCAAATATGAAATTGTGTTGTTGTGTCTGCATCGATCTACTTGAGAAAAAGTTTGAGAGATGTGATGTCTGCTGTTACAAAGGTTAGTAACGAAGTAGACATTTCGCAATTCGAGTACATGGCGCTTTATATAGTCCTGCTGCGGCTTTAACCTTTGACTCCCGTACCCTGTCCATCAGCATCCTGCATTGCCAACCATGCTAGCGAAGCAAAAATTCAACCCTTTGATTCCCTCACTCTTCCTGCAGGAAGCTGGTGGATAGGGCGAGGGAATCATGGGGTTAAGGTGCAGGAGTCGAGGATTAAGGAGCGTGGGGCCAACAGATGTGGACTGTGTTCCATGCAAAAGGGCTGTCTGCTGTCTGCCTGCCTTGCTTTGAAGTCAGACTTCTCTGGGTTGACAGCATTATCTGATAGCATTCACTGACTGTGTCCATGGACTGTATCTAATTTAAATATTATTTTGTAAATGTTGATGATTATTAAGTTATGCACCTTGCGAAAACAATTTCTGTTCACATTATTGGATACCATTTTCACGCTGTGAATGCAAAATGCCTGTTATCAATTTAAATACCAATGATATGGAAAGCATAAGTTTCAAACTGTTACTGAAATAGGTCTTTACTTTTCTGTGTGCTTGTATTTCATTTTGTGTGTGTGTACTTGTTAGGTGCCATGGATCCGTTTGACAGCCACAGAAATCCAGGTGGATGCAGCAGCCGTCATTGATACCAGTGGTACAGCACCTGTCCCCATGAACCAGAATGGTGTGGACAACCCTTCAGGAGGTCAGACTTACAGCTCCTAACATTGATAGAGAGAGAGAGTGTGTGTGAGAGAGAGAGAGAGAGAGAGAGAGAGAGAGTATATGTGTTTTGCGTGTGTGTGTATTTATGTGTGTGTGTATTTGTGTTTGTATTTGTGTTTGTGTGTGTTCTTGTGTGTGTATGTGTGTGTTTGTGTGTGTGTTTGTATTGACATGGTCTGATTGAAACTATTTCATTTCTAGTCTGTATATTTGTCTTTCGATTTCATGTTTGTTATCTGAAATTCATATAATATACTATGTGGTTAGTTTGATTTTGTTTTTTCAGCACATGTAAAAAATATAAACATTTTGCAAATGGAAGAATTTGAACAAAGAGTTCATCCATATGAGGTTGTGTGTTTGTGTATGTGTTTGTGTGTGTGTGTGTGTGTGTGTTTGTGTGTGTGTGTGTTTGTGTGTGTGTGTGTGTGTGTGTGTGTTTGTGTGTGTGTGTGTGTTTGTGTGTGTGTGTGTGTGTGTGTGTGTGTGTGTGTGTGTGTGTGTGTGTGTGTGTGTGTTCAGTATTAAACATTACCAGTTCTGTGTTCGGTGATATTCTGGTACTGTTACAGAATGTGTCTTTCAAAAAGCCTCCAGAGTGTTTGTTTAATTGTCGTCTCTCCCGTCTTTCCCCCAATCCCTTTGAGGTTCTTGGGTTTTTTGGGTTTTTTTGTTGGTTGTTGCTTTTGTTTTGATTAATACCAAAATTTAGGTGATGATAACGTAGGTAATCCCTGCACCCCTGTGGTGATGCCGGAGGTTCTTTCAGTATAAATAGTATTCCCACCTTCTGGAAACTCTGTGCTAGAAATTTCCCCTTTTCTCTCACTCTCTTTTGTTTCTGCCTTGTTTCTTTGCTTTCTTCATTTCTTTCTGTCATTTTCTGCCTTGCTGGTCCATTCACCTGTATGTGTTCGATAAAGTCTTGCGTATTTTTTTTTAGGATTGATAGTTGGGTAGATGTACTAAGTGCATTTTAGTCTCTAGGGAAGTGAGATATGCGGGAGCAATATTAGGTAATTTATGCCCGTTTTTATATATATGTTTTGGTGTCCATAGGTATGCTTAAGTTTGTATTCAAGTGTGTGTTTTTTAAATCCCCTGTTTGATCAATTGGACGGAGTGGTCAACGCCAGGGGCATGTCCGTAGATTATGTGCTCGAATGCATTGATGTGTGTACTTAATTTTCTTTTCTTTTTTCTTTTCCCTCTTGAAGTTATGTATGTTTTGAAGCGGTTATAGCCCTGATATGGCTCTACAGCTGTTGGCTGGGCTTTAAACAACAACAACAATAACAATAAAGTGATTCCTGACTTTCCCCAATGCTGCGTGCAGGTGGGTCTGGTGGTGGAAATGCGGCTGCAGGGGGTCAAGGTCAGTATACTCACCTGGTAGGCCCCGCTCCACAGTACGGCTCACTGTACGTGCCACACGAATATGGCGGAAATGGAGGTGCGGGTGGTGGTGTCTCAGTGGACTCTCGCTGCTCTCCTCATGTAAGTGTGTGTCATTTTGACATGGTGAATTTGTACTTTTATGTAAGATGTGTATCATTTTGACATGGTGAATTTGTACTTTTATGTAAGATGTGTATCATTTTGACATGGTGAATTTGTACTTTTATGTAAGATGTGTATCATTTTGACATGGTGAATTTGTACTTTTATGTAAGATGTGTATCATTTTGACATGGTGAATTTGTACTTTTATGTAAGATGTGTATCACTTTGACATGGTGAATTTATATTTTATGTAGGATTTGTACCTCTTTGACAAAGTGAATTTATATTTTATGTAGGATCTCTACCACTTTGACAAAGTGAATTCAGTTTTATTTAAGATCTGTATCACTTTGACAAAGTGAAGTCATAGTTTTATTTAAGATGTATATCACTTTGAAATAGTGAATTCATAGTGTTATTTAAGATCTATATCATTTTGGCATAGTGAATTTATAGTTTTTAAGATGTGTATCATTTCGACATAGTGAATTTATAGTTTTAAGATCTATATCACTTTGACATAGTGAATTTATAGTTTTATTTAAATTTGTATTCAGGTGTATTTTTTAAATCCCCTGTGCGATAAATTGGACGGAATGGTCAACGCCAGGGGCATGTTCTTAGATCACGTGCCCAAATGCATCGATATGTGTACTTAATTTTCTTTCCTTTTTTTTTCCTGTTGAAGTTTTGTATGTTTTGAGGCGGTTATAGCCCCGATATGGCTCTACGCAGTCGGCTGGGCTTTAAACAACAACGACAATAAGAATTGAATACGAATGTTTACCCAACCTTACACCTCACCTTTCAGGCCAGACACGAAGGTGGCAAAGGAGGAGGCGTCATTGAACTAGCAGCTATCGATATCAGAATCGACGGACAGCTCCTGAGCGAAGGTCAACCGGGGTCAGGGTCAA
>JAPXFY010000027.1:20170961-20173461 GCA_030674185.1 Monoplex corrugatus | reverse complement strand
GAATCGATATGTTGAAAGGGAGTGAAGCTTGGACAGTCAGCACATAAAGCCAGAACAAGATTGAGGCAGCCGAAATGTGGTTTCTAAGAAGAATGTTAAGAGTTCCATGGACAGCAAAGAAAACAAATGAGACAGTCTTGGAGGAGGCAGACACAAGAAGATCATTAATGAAGAAGATTAGAAAAGACAAGCAACATTCATAGGACATTTTATGAGGGAAGATAAATTAGAGCACTAATCACAACAGGAAAGGTGGAGGGAAAAAGAGCACCAGGTAGAACCAGGGAGAAAATATTGGACGGACTTACGCAGTGGATAAAGACAGACAGGGTGGAAAAAGTACTTGCAGCGACAAGTACCCTCATATGGAGGGCCATGATCGCCAACGCCATGCAGCAGGGCACTTGATGGTGATCATGACAGTCTTGTTGGTGATATGCTCGGTATATGAGATGCATAGAAATTTTTAATGACACCTTATCTCTATGGCTTGAGTCCTCTTCTGTAAGCCAGCTTGAGAGTCTGTGCTTCACACACGCAAAGGAAAATGGACATGACAAGGGAGAGCAACAGTCTTACTTTAGAGGTGAGCAAGATGGCGTCTGTTCATATTAGTGTCACTGTTGTGAGCAGTGTTGTCTGCACAATCGTTGAAAGAATCCAGTTTTGGAGCCTTCGTGTGTGACAGTTGCCTAACCCTTTGATTCCCTCACCCTATCCACCAGCTTCCTAAGCTGGTGGATAGGGTGAGGGAATCAAAGGGTTAAGTTTTTGCACTTGGTGGATAGGATGCGGAAATCAGAGGGTTAATGTCACAGGTGCTATGTGTGTGGTGATCATGGCACAAGCCTTAAGCCTGCACATAAATCCATGAGCTGACCAGGTCCTGAGGTCCTACCTAGTCTATGTTTTACCTCGCCTACATTTTGTTTTACCTCGTCTACATTTTGTTTTACTTTAAAGTGGATGTGCCATTGCTCAAGTTAATACAGTAACAAATCTAGACAAATTCTGTTCAGATTGTATAACTGATTAAAAACAACACAAATGCCAACTAACAGTTTTTTGTCTGCAGACCACACGGCAACACATCGACCCAGCTGACCACGGAGGTCCAGTTCGGGTTGATCCACGTGCAGGGTGGAGGCCGACTGACAGTGGCTAGTGAGGAGAGGGGGATGCGACTGGTTGGTCACACCCTGCGTGTCGACAGTGGGGCGGTCGTGGAGGTGGACAGGCTGGAACTGGTGGTGCAGGAGCTGATTGTCAATGACTTTGGTATCGTCTCTGCCACAGGCAAGGTGGGTGTATGAAGATTGGATAGTCAGGGGAAGAAGTGATTCTAAATTGTCAATGACTTTGGTATCGTCTCTGCCACAGGCAAGGTGGGTGTATGAAGATTGGATGGTCAGGGGAAGAAGTGATTCCTCCCCTTACCCCCTTTCTTCATTCAATCGATTTACGATGTGAAGGAGAGCAAACATTTAATGATCAGCGCTGGTACAGTAATTGGAACGAAGAGAATGAGGGTAAGAGGGGCAATAACTGTGAGCGAAATGGATAAAGGAAATGGGAGAGAAAAAAAAGGTGGGGGGGGGGGGGAAGAGAAACTGGCATCTACATGGATGATTGGGTTAACCCTTTGACTTCCGCACCCTATCCACCGACTGCAAAAACTTAACCCTTTGATTCCCGCACCCTATCCACCAACTGCAAAAACCTTAACCCTTTGACTCCCTCACCATATCCACAACTGGCATATGCATGGATGATTGGGTTAACCCTTTGACTCCCGCGCCCTATCCACCAATTGCAAAAACTTAAATCTTTGACTCCCGTACCCTATCCACCAATTGCAAAACTTAAATCTTTGACTCCCACGCCCTATCCACCAATTGCAAAAACTTAAATCTTTGACTCCCTCACCCTATCCACCAACTGCAAAAACTTAACTCTTTGACTCCCTCACCCTATCCACCAAATTCCTGCTTTGCTTTGCTTTGCTTTGCTAGCATGGTTGACAGTGCAGGATGCTGGTAGACAGGATGCGGGAGTCAAAGGGTTAAAAAAAAACACTGGCATCCATGTGGATAATAAGATTATAAGTACAGTTTGGACATTACATATCCATAAACACAACAACCAAAATATTGGCATCCACATAGAAAACAGAGAGTAATAAGTACATGTAGTACACCACAAAACTGTGGATAGAATATTCTACCGCAGAGCAACAGAAGAACGCAGTGATGACCAAGAGTAACAGGAACAAACTCCCCACAACACAGCATCTGCCAGTCCCGTTTGTTTAACTCTTTGACTCCCGTACCCAGTCCACCAGCATCCTGCATTGTCAACCATACTAACAAAGCAAAAAACTTAACCCTTCATTCCCTCACCCTATCCATCAGCTTCCTTCAGGAAGCTGGTGGATACGGTGAGGGAATCAAAGGGTTAAGTTTTTGAAGTTGATGGAGTCAAAAGGGTTAATAATCGCTGA
>JAPXFY010000027.1:20065961-20168461 GCA_030674185.1 Monoplex corrugatus | reverse complement strand
CCTATGACTCTAAAAGAAGGAAGGGGGGAGAGAGACAGTGAGAGAGAGAGAGGGAGAGAGAGAGAGAGAGTGTGTGTGTGTGTGTGTGTGTGTGTGTGTGGTGTGTGTGTGTGTGTGTGTGTGTGTGTGTGGTGTGGTGTGTGTGTGTGCGTGTGTGTTTCTTTCTGTCTGCCTCTGAAGATCCTCAGATTATGTTCAGATTGCACAGATTTTAGTTTAATTTTTTTGAAAACATTTCCGGGCAAGCATACCCCAGGACCCCGCCGGAGGAGAGCAGAGATATGCTCATGGTGGATGATGTTCATTACAAACATCCTACAGGTGGATGGTGATTGTTTCAGGTATCCTACAGGCAGATGATTGTTGTTTCAGGAATCGTACAGGTAGATGACTGTTGTTTCAGGTATCGTACAGGTAGATGACTGTTGTTTCAGGTATCGTACAGGTAGATGACTGTTGTTTCAGGTATCGTACAGGTAGATGACTTGTTTCAGGTATCGTACAGGTAGATGACTGTTGTTTCAGGTATCGTACAGGTAGATGACTGTTGTTTCAGGTATCGTACAGGTGGATGGTGCAGACGGCAGAGAGGGTGCAGGGGGAGGCAGTGGGGGAGGATTACTCCTGTCTACAGGTGCTCTTTATGGTAAAGGGATTCTGCGTGCCAATGGAGGAAAAGGTGAATGAAATGTTTGTTCGACCTTTAGTCCTTTTTATTTGTATTGTGCATTCAAACAAAACAACAGCAAAAATAACGAAGTATCATTGTCATCATACACACACACACACACACACACACACACACACACACACACACACACACACCACACACACCACACACACCACACACACACCACACACACACACCACATACACACACCGTACACACACACCACACACCACACACACACCGTATACACACACACCACACACACACACCACACACACACCACACACACCACACACACCACACACACACCACACACACAGCACACACACACACACACACACAGCACACACACACCACAGAGAGAGAGAGAGGCCTGTAAATGCGTGCAACTGCAGACATACTCTTCAAAAACTGACAACTTCTGGAAATTCAGTGCTGGAAGTTTTCTGTTTAGACTGTCTTTGTTTCTATTTTTCTCCTCACTGTTGTATAACTCCCAGTTTGAGACGATTTTTATGCACTCCACCAGAACAGAATATACCAGTTTCAGTTTCAATTTATCAAGATGACGTCTCCGCGCTCGGAATGAATTCCATATGCACTAACGTCACAGGTGCCATGTGATGGAGAAGATCCAGAATGATCATGGCACAAGCCTTGAGCCTGCACAAAAATCCATGAGCTGGCCAGGTCCTGAGGTCCTACCTAGATAGTTCCATAACCATGGGGTCTTAGGGGAGTGAGGTGGTAGAGACCTCTACTTTTCGGAGGGACCAGCACCACGAGGGCAGCGCCCATCCCCTCTCCCTCGCTTCAAATTCATATTCACATTTTTTTAACCAAGACTTCAGAAAGGCAAGAAGGGTAATTTGTCTTCAACGGTGGGATCCGGGAAATCAACCATCTGTCCAATGTTTTATACCAGGGCAGCTGGGCAATGCCCTGCTCTCCACGATTTTCAACTGCCGTTGGGATCTTTAGCGTATGCGCAGCCAGGAAGCACACAGGTCCGACTCGTTTTTCGTCTCCTTCCGAAGGTTCAGTTCGATTTTCCGGTCAAACTGAGGAGAAAAGTCGAGGCCTGTACGGGGAGTGAACCCTGGAACCTCGAGTTTAGTTATTGGCAGGCGAACGTCTGAACCATTCTGCCACTCTTCTCCCTACGTCTGAACCATTCTGCCACTCTTCTCCCTACGTCTGAACCATTCTGCCACTCTTTCTCCCTACGTCTGAACCACTTCTGCCACTTTTCTCCCTACGTCTGAACCATTCTGCCACTCTTTCCCCTACGTCTGAACCATTCTGCCACTCTTCTCCCTACGTCTGAACCATTCTGCCACTCTTCTCCCTACGTCTGAACCATTCTGCCACTCTTCTCCCTACGTCTGAACCATTCTGCCACTCTTCTCCCTACGTCTGAACCATTCTGCCACTTTTCTCCCTACGTCTGAACCATTCTGCCACTCTTTCCCCTACGTCTGAACCATTCTGCCACTTTTCTCCCTACGTCTAAACCATTCTGCCACTCTTTCCCCTACGTCTGAACCATTCTGCCAGTCTTCTCCCTACGTCTGAACCATTTTGCCACTCTTCTGCCTACGTCTGAACCATTCTGCCACTCTTCTCCCTACGTCTGAACCATTCTGCCACTCTTCTCCCATATCAGTGAACGGGAAATGTTGAAGGACGGAGCCTGTGTTACTCTTTACGATATCTGTTGTGACAGGGGGCAGCAGTGTGGGTGGAGGAGGGGGAGGCCGTGTGGCTGTGTACTACAGAAGCGTGGAGTTCACAGGACAGTACGTCAGTCAGGGTGGTGACTCACCTGTGGCTGTTGGAGGCCCCGGCACTGTGTATGTGGAACATGTTGACCAGACCAAGAAACTGTTCATCAGTAACGTCAGAGGGACTCCTAGAACTGTGAGTGTTTGGGAGATATGGTGTGTGTGTGTATGTGTGTGTGTGTGTGTGTGTATGTGTATATATGTGTGGGGGGGGGGAGTGTCTGTGTGTGTGTGTGAGGGTGGGTGGGTGTGTTGGTGTATGTGTGTGGGTTAGAAAGAGAGAGATAACGTATGTGTGTGTGTTTGAGTATGTGTGCTTGTTTTCAGTGAGCTATACTTTGGTGTCTATCCCATAGCATGTTGTATTGTCTGTTCCATGTAGCGATGTCTGTTCCGTGTGACATGTAGCAATGTCTGTTCCATGTAGCATGTAACAATGTCTGTTCCATGTAGCATGTAGCAATGTCTGTTCCATGTAGCAGTGTCTGTTCCATGTAGCATGTAACAATGTCTGTTCCATGAAGCAATGTCTGTTCCATGTAGCAATGTCTGTTCCATGTAGCAGTGTCTGTTCCATGTAGCAATGTCTGTTCCATGTAGCAATGTCTGTTCCATGTAGCAATGTCTGTTCCATGTAGCAATGTCTGTTCAATGTAGCATGTAGCAATGTCTGTTCCATGTAGCAATGTCTGTTCCATGTAGCAATGTCTGTTCAATGTAGCAATGTCTGTTCCATGTAGCAATGTCTGTTCCATGTAGCAGTGTCTGTTCCATGTAGCAGTGTCTGTTCCATGTAGCAGTGTCTGTTCCATGTAGCGATGTCTGTTCCATGTAGCGATGTCTGTTCCATGTAGCAATGTCTGTTCCATGTAGCAATGTCTGTTCCATGTAGCAATGTCTGTTCCATGTAGCAATGTCTGTTCCATGTAGCGATGTCTGTTCAATGTAGCAATGTCTGTTCCATGTAGCGATGTCTGTTCCATGTAGCGATGTCTGTTCCATGTAGCAATGTCTGTTCCATGTAGCGATGTCTGTTCAATGTAGCAATGTCTGTTCCATGTAGCAATGTCTGTTCCATGTAGCAGTGTCTGTTCCATGTAGCAGTGTCTGTTCCATGTAGCGATGTCTGTTCCATGTAGCAATGTCTGTTCCATGTAGCGATGTCTGTTCCATGTAGCGATGTCTGTTCCATGTAGCGATGTCTGTACCATGTAGCAATGTCTGTTTCATGTAGCAATGTCTGTTTCATGTAGTGATGTCTGTTCCATGTAGCAATGTCTGTTCCATGTAGCGATGTCTGTTCCATGTAGCATGTAACAATGTCTGTTTCATGTAGCGATGTCTGTTCCATGTAGCGATGTCTGTTCCATGTAGCGATGTCTGTTCCATGTAGCATGTAACAATGTCTGTTCCATGTAGCGATGTCTGTTCCATGTAGCATGTAACAATGTCTGTTTCATGTAGCAATGTCTGTTCCATGTAGCATGTAGCAATGTCTGTTTCATGTAGTGATGTCTGTTCCATGTAGCAAAGTCTGTTCCATGTAGCATGTAGCAATGTCTGTTCCATGTAGCAATGTCTGTTCCATGTAGCGATGTCTGTTCCATGTAGCAATGTCTGTTCCATGTAGCAATGTCTGTTCCATGTAGCAATGTCTGTTCCATGTAGCAATGTCTGTTCCATGTAGCAATGTCTGTTCCATGTAGCGATGTCTGTTCCATGTAGCATGTAACAATGTCTGTTTCATGTAGCGATGTCTGTTCCATGTAGCGATGTCTGTTCCATGTAGCATGTAACAATGTCTGTTCCATGTAGCAATGTCTGTTCCATGTAGCAATGTCTGTTCCATGTAGCAATGTCTGTTCCATGTAGCATGTAACAATGTCTGTTCCATGTAGCAATGTCTGTTCCATGTAGCAATGTCTGTTCCATGTAGCAATGTCTGTTCCATGTAGCGATGTCATGTTTCCATGTAGCATGTAACAATGTCTGTTTCCATGTAGCAATGTCTGTTCCATGTAGCAATGTCTGTTCCATGTAGCAATGTCTGTTCCATGTAGCGAATGTCTGTTCACATGTTAGCATGTAACAATGTCTGTTCCATGTAGCAATGTCTGTTCCATGTAGCGATGTCTGTTCCATGTAGCGATGTCTTGTTCCATGTAGCATGTAACAATGTCTGTTCCATGTAGCAATGTCTGTTCCATGTAGCAGTGTCTGTTCCATGCAGCAATGTCTGTTCCATGTAGCGATGTCTGTTCCATGTAGCATGTAACAATGTCTGTTCCATGTAGCGATGTCTGTTCCATGTAGCAGTGTCTGTTCCATTGCAGCAATGTCTGTTCCATGTAGCGATGTCTGTTCCATGTAGCATGTACAATGTCTGTTCCATGTAGCAATGTCTGTTCCATGTAGCAATGTCTGTTTCCATGTAGCAGTGTCTGTTTTCATGTAGCAATGTCTGTTCCATGTAGCATGTACAATGTCTGTTCCATGTAGCGATGTCTGTTCCATGTAGCGATGTCTGTTCCATGAGCAATGTCTGTTTCATGTAGCAGTGTCTGTTCCATGTAGCGATGTCTGTTCAATGTAGCGATGTCTGTTCCATGTAGCGATGTCTGTTTCATGTAGCATGTTTGTTCCATATAGCAATGTCTGTTCCATGTAGCAATGTCTGTTCCATGTAGCAATGTCTGTTCCATGTAGCAATGTCTGTTTCCATGTAGCGATGTCTGTTCCATGTAGCGATGTCTGTTCCATGTAGCGATGTCTGTTTCCATGTAGCGATGTCTGTTCCATGTAGCGATGTCTGTTCCATGTAGCGATGTCTGTTCCATGTAGCGATGTCTGTTCCATGTAGCAATGTCTGTTTCCATGTAGCGATGTCTGTTCCATGTAGCAATGTCTGTTTCATGTCATGTAGCGATGTCTGTTTCATGTAGCGATGTCTGTTCCATGTAGCAATGTCTGTTCCATGTAGCAATGTCTGTTCCATGTAGCGATGTCTGTTCCATGTAGCGATGTCTGTTTCATGTAGCGATGTCTGTTCCATGTGCATGTCTGTTCATGTAGCGATGTCTGTTTCTGTACATGTAGCGATGTCTGTTTCATGTAGCGATGTCTGTTTCATGTAGCGATGTCTGTTTCATGTAGCGATGTCTGTTTCCATGTAGCGATGTCTGTTTCATGTAGCGATGTCTGTTCCATGTAGCAATGTTGTTCGTAGCATGTCTGTTCATGTAGCGATGTCTGTTCCATGTAGCGATGTCTGTTTCATGTAGCAATGTCTGTTTCATGTAGCATGTCTGTTTCATGTAGCGATGTCTGTTCCATGTAGCATGTCTGTTTCATGTAGCAATGTCTGTTTCATGTAGCATGTCGTTCAGTGCAATGTCTGTTCCATGTAGCATGTGTCCAGTAGCAGTGTCTGTTTCATGTAGCGATGTCTGTTTCCATGTAGCATGTCTGTTTCCATGTAGCAGTGTCTGTTTCTGTACGATGTAGTTCATGTAGCAATGTCTGTTTCATGTAGCATGTCTGTTTCATGTACAGTAGCAATGTCTGTTCATGTAGCGATGTCTGTTCATGTAGCAGTGTCTGTTCATGTAGCAATGTCTGTTCATGTAGCAGTGTCTGTTTCCATGTAGCGATGTCTGTTCCATGTAGCGAATGTCTGTTCCATGTAGCAGTGTCTGTTCCATGTAGCGATGTCTGTTCCATGTAGCATGTAGCATGTCTGTTCCATGTAGCAGTGTCTGTTCATGTAGCGATGTCTGTTTCCATGTAGCGATGTCTGTTTCCATGTAGCAATGTCTGTTCCATGTAGCGATGTCTGTTCCATTTCATTCTATGATCTGTATGATGCCTGTTCATGGTAGTATGTAACAATGTCTGTTCCATGTAGCAGTATGTTTCATGTTGTAGTGTCTCTTCCACTCCACACTATGATCTGTATGGTGTCTATTCATGTACCAAGTAATAATTTTCTGTTCATTCCCTGCAGTAATCCCTGCCCTTTCTGTTCCGATACAGCCTGTGGTCCCTGAGTACAACGCTGACTCTATCATGAGGCAGGACGGGGGTCGAGCATGGCTGACCATACCTGAGGACTACTCCATGGCACTGGACGAGCTACACCTGACACACGGGGCCCACCTGGCTGTCCAGCCCAATGATAACCGTAACCGTGACTTTGACCTCACTGTTGGCAGGTTCATTGGCACGCCGGACATCCATGACAGGCGAGACTCAGATGTTTGTTCACTTTTAGGGTCTTTAAGAATGCTGTAGTTTACCAGCTGTCAGATTCGTGGTAAAATAGTAGAGAAAAAATCAGAAAATTTCGGGTACGTGTCTCTTAACATACAAAGACAGATTTTTCTTTCTTTTATAAACACCGAAACATTATGCACGACAAAGAAGGTGGGAGATGTAGGGAAAAGGGATAGATTCGTATGGTGGGGGAGGGGGGCATGATTGCCAACTCCATGCGGCAGGGCACATGATGATGATGTTGATGAGGATGAGGATGATGCCAGATGATAGAGTAACAGCAACATTTGACATTAATGATGAAGTAAAGACAAAGGTTGTACAATATCTGAGGTCGTAGGCAGTGGAGTGAAGTAGTTGAAACCTCAACTTTTCTAAAGGCCAGCATTGTTGATGAAAATCAGGTACCCATCTACAGCGAAGAAGCCTGGAGGTGGCATGCATGAAAATTCACACCTGTGCAAATTCATGCAGTCAGATTTGAAAGCGAGTGCTTTACCTCTTTGCCAACCATGCCTGAGCAGGATTAATAAGTATACTCTACACAAAGACAAACATATAAAAAAAAAGACAATAAACGAACTAACATCGGCGACATCAGCTACAACTGCTACCACTGAACAGACACAGGTAACCAATTTATCAAACACTTTATTGTAAAACTGAATTGATGGACACGGATGTCTAATAGTTAGGACAGTGGATTTTGCATTGGACCTTCTGGATTTGAGCATGCTTCGGTACCGCCTGGTTTGTAAAAAGTGGAGAGTTTTTCCGATCTCCCCGGTCAACATATGTGTAGACCTGTTTGTGTCTAACACCTTTATGTGTATACACACGCAAAACATCAAACAGCCACGCCAGGTTTGTCAGTATTCAATGGTCTATTGAAACATTAAACACCCACCATGCACTCATCGTGGATGGAGAAGACGAAGAAGAATAAAATCGATGATTAGAATATTTCTTCATTGAATATGATACATATTACAAATGTTCATACTGTATCAAATTCAGATGCTGAGAAAGATCAGAATTCATTGTGCATTATGTTCACATTTTCCTATGTTAAAGATTTCACAAATCAGGATGCATTGTCTCACTTTTTATATCAAACAAATTCTCGATTAGAATATTTCTTTTTTAAAGAGCTTTATAATTTATCATTCATTTTTTGCTTTACAGCAAACAGACATCAAATATGCAATGTGATAACGAAAAATGACGAAAACAATCATGTTTATATGAAAAGGTATCGTGGACATATGAACTCCATATAGCATACAGAATGTAGATAAAACATTTCTTTATTAACAAAATTATAGACTTTATGCACTGCTTATCAACACAAATTTAGTGAGTGAAAAAAAAAAAACTTATTCAAAATATTTCATTTCTTTCAGGAAACTTGTAAGAATGTGTGACAAATCAAAATGCATACTTTCAGCATCACGTTTTTTTCTTGGTTGCTAAGTCAGTTTTAAACTTCTCAACGCTGAACGATTACATTTGAGCATCCATATTTAGTCGGAATCGTTCACTGATTAAAACAGTTTCAGTTACGTGTATGCGTGTGTGTGAGTGTATGTGTGTATGTGTGTGTGTGTGTGTGTGTGTGTGTGTGTGTGTGTGTGTGTGTGTATGTGTGTGTGTGTGTTTGTTTGTGACTGATTGAACAGTTTCAGTTATGTGTGCGAGCGTGTGTGTGTGCGTGCGTGTGTTTGTGTGTTTTGTGTGTGTGTGTGTGTGTGTGACTGAACAGTTTTAGTTATATGTGCGTACGTGTGTGTGTGTATGTATATATGTATGTGTGTGTGTGTGTGTGTGTGTGTGTGTGTGTGTGTGTGTGTGTGTGTGTGTGTGTGTGTGTGTGTGTGTGTATGTGTGCGCGTGTGCGCGTATGTATGAAAACAGGTCCCAGATCGGCACGCTGCACCTGGCTGACCATCACCACGTCGCTGTCTCCCAATCTGATCTCTACATCCCTCTCAACTTCCACGTTTACCTGGGCGGCCGCTTGGACCTGCCCTCAGCAGTGAAGCTGTACAACCTGGACTGTTCCATAAATGGCAGCCTGGGGGGTGTACAAGACCTGAGCATGGTAGGCTCCACTCTGAAGCTGCACAGTGGGGGCATGTCTGTGGGAATGAGCGTCAATGGACAGTTTCAGTTGCAGTCGCTGCATCTGTTGTCGAGGTCAACGCTGCACCTGACGGGGCCAGAACGGTACAAGGTGACGTCATCAGACATCAAAATGGGCCCTGGCAGTCAGATAAAGGGGAGACGACTGAAGTTAGATGCTGACAAGGTGGTTGTGGCTGAAGGTGCTGCGGTTGATTTGAGTTCATCAGGACAGGTAGCTTCAGGGCGAGGTGAGACTTTATAGCACCTGGCTACAAGCATTTTTTTTTGTCTTTGTATTTGCTTTTTTCCCTCCAGTTTCTGCCTGAAAATGTTCTTTTATTCCTTTTATCATACTATCTTTTATCTACATTCGTTCTTTTTATCTGTTTGTCTTGTCTTGTCTGGTTGTATTAAGTACGCGTTCTGATTCTTTTTTCGTGTTTTTTGTTGTTTGTTGTTGTTGTTCTTATCATTTATCCGTTTATTCTGTGTAGTTATTTACAGTAAGAAACGGCATAACTCTTGCATTTTGGGCCCAGTACATGGAATCGGTTCAGTTACCATTTCTGGGTCAGTATGAAACCTTTTTCCTTCTTCGGATACAGTCTGAAAATAATAATACCAAGACATTATCACTGTTCTCTTCAGTTTTCAAAATTCTTTCAGCTGCTTTGTCATTTTAGTGCATGTGTGTGTGTACTGTGTGTTAAATCATAGAAATAGTATTTCTGAGTGTGCTTAGGTACGTACAATAGATATTATATCATTTTTTTGTCTTGTTTTTGTTAAAAGTGTTTTGTATCATTTCGTGGGATTTTACTATTTGTTTTTTCCTGTTTTGGAAAGCACCATAATTCATGGTAGTTGCTGTAGATAGTTTATTTTTTGCTTTTCCGTATAATCTGTTTCATACATAGTTTTTTTTTTCCTTTAACATATAACTTATTTTATCTATCAGTTCAATTCATTGAAATGATGAATTTTTTCAAATTTGGAATAAGATTACTGACAGCAAAAAAACGCATCTCATTTTGTTGTGTGTGTGTGTGTGTGTGTGTGTGTGTGTGTGTGTGTGTGTGTGTGTGTGTGTGTGTGTGTGTGTGTGTGTGTGTGTGTGTGTGTGTGTGTGAAATGGCATATAGCAAGGCAGCTAACATGCGTGCTCTCACAAATGCATATATTCTATGATCGTATATGTGTACAAGCATGTAAGTATACTTGTGTAAATGCGCGTACGCACGTATTCTTTTGTCATGAATCAACGTTTAAAGACTATTCACTGAATTCATGGGAAAAGAAAAAAATTCTAGAAATCTATGGTCATAGAGAGGTGAGGTGGTAGAGATTTCACCTTTTCTTGGAATCGGGATAATGAGGACTGCCCTTCTCCTCCCCTTGCTACTTTACCTTCTTCAGCCCTGAACCCTGGTCACATATCTATCCATATCTGGTTTACTGGAAGCCACACACGCAGAGGCTTTTTCTTGGAATCAGACTCAAAACCATACGGTGGTGTCTATAACAATTTAGATTGGACCTGTCTTCTCAGACAGTGCAGCAGATGGACCTGTGAAGAATGGAGACAGTGGGCTTCTCCTCCACTACCCTGATGATAGGGCAGTAGAAAGCTGACCACCGACTACAGGGCAAAATAGACAGCTGTACTGGAAGCAGCAAAAAAAAAAGAAAACCAGAAAATCCCACTGGAAGCAGCAAAAAAAAAAGAAAACCAGAAAATCCCACTGGAAGCAGCAAAAAAAAAAGAAAACCAGAAAATCCCACTGGAAGCAGCAAAAAAAAAAGAAAACCAGAAAATCCCACTGGAAGCAGCAAAAAAAAAGAAAACCAGAAAATCCCACTGAAAGCAGCAAAAAAAGAAAAAAGAAAACCAGAAGATCCCACTGGAAGCAGCAAAAAAAAAAGAAAACCAGAAAATCCCACTGGAAGCAGCAAAAAAAAAAGAAAACCAGAAAATCCCACTGAAAGCAGCAAAAAAAGAAAAAAGAAAACCAGAAGATCCCACTGGAAGCAGCAAAAACAACAACAGTAGAGAAGATCCAAGATCCCACTGGGAGCAGCAAAAACAACAACAGCAGAAGATCCCACTGGGAGCAGCAAAAACAACAACAGCAGAAGATCCCACTGAAAGCAGCAAAAACAACAACAGTAGAAGATCCAAGATCCCACTGAAAGCAGCAAAAACAACAACAGTAGAAGATCCAAGATCCCACTGAAAGCAGCAAAAACAACAACAGTAGAAGATCCCACTGAAAGCAGCAAAAACAATAACAGCAGAAGATCCCACTGAATGCAGCAAAAACAATAACAGCAGAAGATCCCACTGAAAGCAGCAAAAATAACAACAGCAGAAGATCCCACTGAAAGCAGCAAAAATAACAACAGCAGAAGATCCCACTGAAAGCAGCAAAAATAACAACAGCAGAAGATCCCACTGGGAGCAGCAAAAATAACAACAGTAGAAGATCCCACTGAAAGCAGCAAAAACAACAACAGCAGAAGATCCCACTGAAAGCAGCAAAAATAGCAACAGCAGAAGATCCCACTGAAAGCAGCAAAAATAACAACAGCAGAAGATCCCACTGAAAGCAGCAAAAATAACAACAGCAGAAGATCCCACTGAAAGCAGCAAAAACAATAACAGCAGAAGATCCCACTGAATGCAGCAAAAATAACAACAGCAGAAGATCCCACTGAAAGCAGCAAAAATAACAACAGCAGAAGATCCCACTGAAAGCAGCAAAAATAACAACAGCAGAAGATCCCACTGAAAGCAGCAAAAATAACAACAGCAGAAGATCCCACTGAAAGCAGCAAAAACAACAACAGTAGAAGATCCCACTGAAAGCAGCAAAAATAACAACAGCAGAAGATCCCACTGAAAGCAGCAAAAACAACAACAGCAGAAGATCCCACTGAAAGCAGCAAAAATAGCAACAGCAGAAGATCCCACTGAAAGCAGCAAAAATAACAACAGCAGAAGATCCCACTGAAAGCAGCAAAAATAACAACAGCAGAAGATCCCACTGAAAGCAGCAAAAATAACAACAGCAGAAGATTCCACTGGGAGCAGCAAAAACAACAACAGCAGAAGATCCAAGATTCCACTGGGAGCAGCAAAAACAACAACAGTAGAAGATCCAAGATCCCACTGGAAGCAGGAAAAACAACAACAGTAGAAGATCCAAGATCCCACTGGAAGCAGGAAAAACAACAACAGTAGAAGATCCAAGATCCCACTGGAAGCAGGAAAAACAACAACAGTAGAAGATCCAAGATTCCACTGGAAGCAGCAAAAACAACAACAGTAGAAGATCCAAGATTCCACTGGAAGCAGCAAAAACAACAACAGTAGAAGATCCAAGATTCCACTGGAAGCAGCAAAAACAACAACAGTAGAAGATCCAAGATCCCACTGGAAGCAGGAAAAACAACAACAGTAGAAGATCCAAGATTCCACTGGAAGCAGGAAAACAACAACAGTAGAAGATCCAAGATCCCACTGGAAGCAGGAAAACAACAACGGCAGAAAATCCCACTGGAAGCAGCAGAAACAAGAAAACCAGAATGTCCCATTGGAATCAGCAAAAAATATACCAGAAAAATATCCCACTGGAAGCAGCAAAAATAACAACAGCAGAAGATACCCTGAGATCCAAAGCTGTCTTCTTGACAGACTGCAAGTCCTTGACAGAGCCCACAGTCACTGTCATTGTTATTGCCATTGTTGTTTAAAGCCCAGCCCACTGCGTAGAGCCATATTAGGACTATAACCGCTTCAAAACATACAAAACTTCAACAAGCTGCTGGCAGTTTTAGTAGATTTACCTCTAAAGAACTCATAGAACCAACATGATGTGTGCCAAGACCGTGCTGTAGATTCCTGCCCACTGTGGCATGTGGGGAAAATGAGCAGGCAAACTCTCTGGCAGTTAGGAAACGGCCTTTAACAGCAGCAACATCCCCATCTCCTTCAGAAAGATGAAGATCATCATAAAAGAGAAACTTCCACCATCTGCTTCAGAAAGATGAAGATCATCATAAAAGAGAAACTTCCACCATCTCCTTCAGAAAGATGAAGATCATCATAAAAGAGAAACTTCCACCGTCTCCTTCAGAAAGATGAAGATCATCATAAAAAGGAAACTTCCATCCTGAACATAATGGACTGGTTTCTTCCACTACCTTGAGTTTCAGCAACAAACCACAACGAATACCGGACATTGCCATTTACTCCAACACATATATCGGGTGAGGCTGTCACTATACGGATGAGTGTCCTTGCCAGACAGAGGCACGGTCTCCAGAGCATGTTCAACAGTTTTGCCCACAGTTCAACAATAAAAGAAACGAGCAGTGGCCAAATGGAGCAACTCTCAAGGAACAGCTCTGAGTCAACAAAGACGATTTGACGATAAACGCATCCTTCAGTTATACAGACCGATACTGTTGTATGGTTGTGAGGCGTGGACTGTCATAGTCAGAACAAAATTGAGGCGACTGACATGTGGTTTCTAAGAAGAATGTTGAGAGTTCCATGTCTCATAGCAAGTATTTCATTTTCCTTTCCCTAACCAGGAATACAAGTTCAGGTTTGTTCAATTCTTCCAGAATGCTTTGAAAGCTTGTGTTGGAATGTTAAAATACAGCCATTGTGTGTCTTTGGCGCAGGTTACAGTGGTGGGAACGCCGGAGCCAGTCATGCAGGGGAGGGAGGTACCACAGCGGATGCCACCACAGTCGGCAGTGCCTACGGCGATTTCAGTCACCCGGTAACTGAGGGGTCAGGGGGTCGTCTGACTCGACCTGGTGGTGCCCTTGAGATTGAGGCTACCAAGGTCACCATCGGAGGTCAACTGTTGGCAAAGTAAGTGTAGTGCTTGGAACAGTCACATTGGGGTTTTTTTATGATTCGTTGGCTTTAAGTTAGTATTTTGTTTCGGGAAAATCCAGTTTGTAGTGGTAAATGAAAAGACGCTCATAAATGAGTGATAATATTGCTCTGCGACACTCAGTGTTTTGAAGAGAGTAGCCCAATTTCTGTTTTTGTTTCTGTTTTTATTTTATTTATTTATCTTTTATTTTATTTCATTTTATTTATCTATTTATTCATTTATTATTCATTTGTTTGTTTGTTTATATATATTTGCTTACTTTAGTTGAATTTTACCATATATTAGTACTGAAAGAATATGGTAATAATTTCATATATGTCTTATTTGTTTGTTTAATTCAGTTCAATTTTATTGTATACATTTTTCCCCTTGTGTTTACACAAACAGCGGAGAAGGAGCAGTTTACCACAAAGACGTCACAACGGGCGGGGCATCAGGAGGCAGTATCTACATCTCAGCTGAAGAACTGAGTGTGTCGGGTAAGCTGTACACTACAGTACATACACACTGGCATATCAGCTCGTTGTTTAAAGCACCACGGCTGGTAACGCAATGGTTGTCGGTATGGCTTCCTGATAAGTTTAAAAGTTTAAATATCTGGAAACGATCATCTCACCAGACAGCAGATGCACATCAGAAATAGCCACCAGAATCGGCCAAGCCGAAACAGCGTTCAATAAGATGGAAAGTATTCTATCTAACAAATGCCTATCAATTAACATCAGGAAGAGAGTTCTTAAATGTTATATAGAACCGATAATATTGTACGGTTGTGAAGCGTGGACAGTCAACAAGCAAAGCCAGAACAAGATTGAAGCAGCCGAGATGTGGTTTCTAAGAAGAATGTTGAGAGTTCCATGGACAGCAAAGAAAACAAACGAGATAGTCATGATGGAGGCAGACACAAGAAGATTATTCATAAGGAAGATTAGGAAGACAGGCAACACTTATAGGCCATTTTTAGAGGAGGGGGGAATTAGAGTACCTGGTCACAACAGGAAAGGTTGAGGGAAAGAGAGCACCAGGTAGACCCAGGGAGAAAATATTGGACGGACTTGCAGAGTGGCTGAAGACAGAGAGAGTGGATGATGTGCAACAGCGACAAGGGATAGATGCATATGGAGGGCCATGATCGCCAACGCCATGTGGCAGGCACTTGATGATGATGATGATGATGATGATGATGATGATGATGTGGTGATGGCTCCCTGGCTCGTTCGATAAAGCCGTGGATTGGAGATCTGATAACTCATAAAACCTTAAGCTGCTGGCCGTCCATCTGAATATCCCAGTTGTTCTGGTGGTGTCAACTTAGTCTTACCCCTCCTCTCCCATGGGGATGCCGAGGGCTCTTTCAGTATAAATAGTATCCCCACCTTCTGGAAATTCTGTGCTAGAAATTTCCTCTTTTCTGTCACTCTCTTTGTTTTTACCTTATTCCTTTGCTTTCTGTCGTTTCTTTCTATTTTCTGCCTTGTTGGTCCATTCACCTGTATGTATTCGATAAAGTCTTAGGTACTTTCTCTTAGGATTGATAATTGGATACATGTATTAAGTGCATTTTTGGCTCTAGGGAAATGAGATATGCGGAAGCAATATTAGGTAATTTATGCCCGTTTTTATGTATGTTTAAGTGCCCTTAGATATATTTAAATGTATATTCGCGTTTTCTTTTAAATCCCTTGTGCGATAAATTGGACAGAGTGGTCAACGCCAGGGGCATGTCCTTAGATTATGTGCCACAAATTCAGTGATATGTGTACTTAATTTTCGTGTGTGTGTTTTTTTTTCTTGTTGAAGTATTGTATATATTTTGAAACTGTTTTAGTCCTGACATGACTGTACGCAATCGGCTAGACTTTACACAAAAATAACAATAACGCCTCTGTCTGTTGGGAGATAAAGCTTTGTCATGTTGTCGTGTCGGCACCAACCAGTAGACCTTGGAAGTGAGACTTTCTTCATTGTGATCATCTGTGGTTGTGTTACAGGCTCGATCCATGCTAATGGAGGCAGTGGCTCCAGTTATGGTGGGGGAGGTGGAGGGGGTCTGGTCACCTTGGTCTACCACAGCGGCAGTGTCCATGGCGTGGTGACTTCCGCCGGTGGAGCAGCGTCCTCCTCTCACAATGCTGGGGCTAGTGGCATCGTCTACCATCAGAGGGGTCAGAACTACCAGGTGTACAAACAGGTGAGTCACAGGTGTTAGTGATCGTGTGAGTGGCAAGTGTACAAGGCAGTGAGCAACATGCACTAACAGGTGAATTACAGATGTTGATAACATTGTAACAGATGCACCAACAGGTGAGAGATTTCAAACAGCTGAGTGACATCTGTTTACATTACGTGAGGGACAGGTATACAGTCGAAAAAGACATGAATACCATGAACAGCAAACAGATGAGCAACATCAGTTGTAGCAGGTTGGCTAGCTCAGTTGGCAGAGCTATAGACTCATGAAACCAAAAACAAAAATAAAATACAAGACAAGACAGGCGCAATTTTTTTGGCTGTTCGCGCTTGTCTTGTTTTGCCTTCTTATGTTAAATTGCATTCTGATTCTATTTTGTGTGTGTGTGTGTTTTGTTCCCCTATGTTCACGTTGTCGTTTCTAGTAATATCATTGACTATTTGTGTGGTGTTCTTTCCATTACTTCAACGCTGGCAGTCACTGTGGTTCAGAGTTCATAGACTCACGACTTAGATCTTGAATTCAACCTCTAGCCCACAACATAGAAATTGGCTTGTTTACTGACCATCTTAATGCTCCAGTTATTTTGGTGGTGTCAGCTAAGTGTTTCCTGGGTTCCCTTCTCTCACCTGCTTGCTTTCATTCCAAGACCTTGCCAGCACATGTTTTGAACAGGCTCAAGAAATCTGGCAGATCATTATGTGCATATTTGGACGCAGCATGTATGGAATTGACCTAGTGCGATGAATCCTCTTGAATGAATTCAAATTTTAGTATCAGCAGACAGGTGAATTGTTTGCATTCTGTCAAACAGACATCCACAAAATCATCTTTTGTATCACGTAACGTATTAGATCCCCAAGTACAGTTAATGACATAGATTTAGATAGATATATAGATACACACAAACACACACACGTAGATAGATAGATAGGTAGATAGATAGATGTGTGGTGTGTTTGTGTGTGGGGTGTGTGTGTGTGTGTGTGTGTGTGTGTGTGTGTGTGTGTGTGTGTGTGTGTGTGTGTGTGTGTGTGGCCATTCGAGCACTCGCAACTCATTGGCAGCAACGTGCCATCCTCTGAGAAACCAGAAACACACGAAAAGAGAGCAAGAACACTAATGCAGTTGACGAGACGAGACAGATACGAGGTTAAACCCATGAATAGTAATGTGAATGTAGGACAGTGGAAGGGAGAGCACAACTGACTTATGTCCTTGTATATCATGTCAGTATGGGAGATTGTGGTGTGGATTTTTGCGGGATGATGACAAACCACACTCTTTTCTCCCATTGCACGAAGCAGCAGGGAAGTTTTAGTCTTTTTCTCCTAATTTTTGTATTTGGTGTTTTTTTCGTTTGTGATCTTACGTTTACGCTTGACAAAGGCCAGTTGGCAGAAAAGTTGCGCCTGTCTTGTCTTGTTGTATCAAATACCGTTCTGATTTTATTTTCGTGTTTTTTTTCTAGTTCCTGTTTGCTTGAACGCGGGCAGTCGCATTTGTTTTAGAAATCACACTCTTGCCCTGTTTGTAGTCTTTGGTTTTAAGTTTAGTTAATCTTGATTGTGATGTGTGAGACTACATCTTGAGTTGTGGAGAAAGAGAAAAGATCGAAGGACAGCAAAATATTCAATCGAGTTGAATAAGGATTTATCTTTATGCTTTGTTGATTATACCAAGGCTTTCGAATTAATCAACCAACTAGAAAGACTCAGTACTGATAGAAAAGATCTATGAATAATCAGAGATATGTATTGGGAACAAACAGCAGCAATGCGAATAGAAAACGATATAAGCTCTTTCCAAAATATGAGTTTGAATTTGTGGAAAAAGAGAAAAGATCGAAGGACAGAAAAGCATGGGTTGGACGATGCATGTCTTAAAGTTCTTAGATTCATTTCTTGTTGCATCTGATTCAGTTTTCTTGTATAGCCAAGACATGTGCTTGTACGTGTGTATATGTACCAGCGTACATACATGAGTGTGTGTATGTGTATGTGTGTGCGTGTGTGATGTGTGTGTGCCTGTGTGTATGTGTGTGTGTGTGTGTGTGTGTGTGTGTGTGTGTGTGTGTGTGTGTGTGATGTATGTGTACTCGCCTGTATTGACTTGACATCCTGATCATCGTCATTCGACTGGATGTGTTTGTGTATATGGTTATGTGTGACGTTTCAGGCGTTGTTTCATCCATCTCTACCTTGTGTGTATGTTAACCCTTTCCCTCTTTATTACCGTGACAGGTGATTGTAACTCAGTCTTCATCGACCTCACAAATAACTCGCCTGGTCGTCCCTGATGACGAAATCCTCGCCGAGGTCCACGAACTCCAACTGACAGGTTCTCCAACCCTGGGCTTCGTCTCTCCGCAGTCCCCTGCCACGCCCATGATAGTTCGTGTCGGCATGGTGACTGGCAGCACCACGGCAAAGCTGCACGTGGGCAGTGGAGTGGAAATGTCCATCCTGACCCAGTCCGACATCCATTCAGGCACAGCTTCCCTCAACAGCACCATTTTCGTGGCAGCTGGGGGAGCTATAGACTTGCCGGAGATGGTGGTGATTGAGAAAGGGACAACGTTTGAGCTGTGCGGGGCGCTGGCGGTAAGAACGAGAGACATCGACATTCAGGAAGGCGGAGTTTTCAAACTGGCGTATCCAGCATTCAGTGGACCCAGACAAGACAGCTCCGCTCAGGGCGTGCTCTCTCTCCACTCCTTGAAAACACGCACTGGGGGGCTGCAGAAGTCGTCGCGTTGTGGCGGCACAGGACCCATGACCCTTCAGACGACCTACCTCAACAGAACGGAGGACTTCTCCGCTCTAGTGGGTTCACGATCTCATCTGGTGTCCAGGAAATCACCATTGAACCGAGTAAAGATCCTCTTCCAAACGTGACGTGCATTTGGGACACCTCCCTCCGCCTGTTTAAAGGTCAGCAGTGTGAACTGCCCGCTGGTGAGCATGTCTTCACTGTCCTGACCTTAGAAACGGGCGCCACCCTGGTTCTGCAGGGAGACGAGACAGGTACGCAAAAGACGCTGATCCACGCCGACTCTGTGGAGGTGAAAACAGGGGCGATAATCACGGGAGTGGGAACTGGTAACCAGAACACGGGGCAAGGGGCATCTACTACCAGCGCAATGGGCGGGTCGTACGGAGGTACCGGGGCGGGAAATCCTGTTGGTCAGTACGCTGTGTTCGGAAACATGACGTCCCCGAGGAGCTACGGAGGCAGTGGTTACCAGGCAACAGAGTCCAGCGGTAGGGGAGGGGGACAGTTACAGCTGGAGGTCAGCGGTCAGACCAGGATCGATGGTGTCATTGACGTCAGTGGAAACGGAGGTGAGAATGGACGTTCTTTCTTTTTAACGTACACGTACACTCCATCTTCCCACCGCATGTTCGATATTTGTTTCATTAAGATGTTTTCAAAGGGCAGTTCAGTTCTGATCATGGTAGAGTCTTTAAAGTATTCATGTGTGCATGCATGATTCAACTATATTAACATTCTCGACACCCCCCCCCCCCCCCCCTCGCTTATTGGGAGATTTGGTTCGCATCTACTTGTAGTAGTCTAGTTTAGGGAAGGGGGGAAGGGGGAGCGAGTTTGTGTGTGTGTGCATGTTTTGGTTTCTAAATGTGTCTAAGATTTGATTTGAAAGCTGCTTATTGGTACATTTTTGTGGGTATTTTTAAAGAATATTTGGGTCATAAGTCTGCTTTTAATTTGTTATTACAGAGGTATAAGTTTTGCTTAAATCTTATATTACATTTGCCTAAAATGCTTGAATACAACTAATTGTTGGCCAATAATGATAATAAAATAAAATCCCAGAATTAATCTTTTTATATATATATATATATTATATATATATATATATATATATATATATATATATATATATATATATATATATAATATATGTGTATATATATATATATATGTATGTGTGTGTGTGTGTGTGTGTGTGTTGTGTGTGTGTGTGTGTGTGTGTGTGTGTGTGTGTGTGGTGTGTGTGTGTGTGTGTATAGATATATAGATATCTGTGTGTGTGTGTTGTGTGTGTGTGTGTGTATCAGTCTTTAACAAATTTTGTAGCATCTATCTAGTATCAGTAGTGATATATCAAGACAAGTATGGAAGCTTTGCATTTTTTCTATCAATATGAAGTGGTATCAGACAACTTAGTCGCACTGATATCTTTTAAAAAAAAACGTCCCGGTGACAAGTGGTTGGTTTGTTTTTAACAAGATACAATCGTTTATCATTATTATTTGGTCTTATCAATTTCCAGGTGGCAGTGGGGGCAGCTTGATGATTGAGACAAAGGAGCTGATTGGACGAGGCAGTCTGAAAGCCAAGGGAGGAACACAAGGGGGTGGAGGAGGTCGTATCGCCGTCATTGTCCCTGACAATGGTCATTACAATTATGCTGGCTCCATGGATACCAGTGGTGGACAGCTGTCTGGACAGACTGCTGCTTCAGGTATGGACTCTGTTTATGTTAACAGTCGGAATTACATCACGTGCAAAAATGTAAAATGTCTGTTTATGTTAACAGTCGGAATTATCTCACTTGCAAAAATGTAAAATGTCTGTTTATGTTCACAGTCGGAATTACCAGCAAAATGTGAAATGTCTATGTTAACAGTCGGAATTACCTGCAAAATGTAAAGTGTTTGTTTATGTTAATAGTCGGAATTACCAGCAAAATGTCTATGTTAACAGTCGGAATTACCTGCAAAATGTAAAATGTCTGTTTATGTTAACAGCTGGAATTACCTAAAAACTGTAAAATGTCTGTTTATTTTAACAATCGGACTTACTTCATCTGCAAAGTGTAAAATGTCTGTTTATGTTAACAGTCGTAATTACCTGCAACGTGTAAAATGTCTGTTTATTTTAACAGTCGGAATTACCTCACCTGCAGAGTGTAAAATATCTGTCCATGTTAACAGTCGTAATTACCTGCAACGTGTAAAATGTCTATTTATGTTAAAAGTTGAAATTACCTGCAAAGTGTAAAATGTCTGTTCATGTTAACAGTCGAAATTACCTGTAAAATGTGAAATGTCTGTTCATGTTAACCGTCGGAATTACATCACCTGCAAAATGTAAAATGTTTGTTTACGGTAAAAATCGGAAGTATTTCAGTGCAAAATGTAAAATGTTACCTCTACAAGCTGTCAATATTGTCATGAGATCTTTATCATGTTGATATTGAAAACATGTGGTGATCAGATATTTTAGCCTTTGTGCTTGATGTTTATTTTATTGTTTAAATGGCAAAGTCAGGAAATAACTTTAATATTGTATCTATGTTGTTTCATGTGTATTGTGTGTTTGCCTGTTGTGTCAGTGTACATCTAATGTTTTCGTATGTCCTTTGTTTCATGTTTGTGTGTCTTTGTTTCATGTTTGTGTGTGTTTGCTTCATGTTTGCAGGTGTTTATTTCATACTCGTGTGTTTTATTTGTACATCTTTATTATATTTTTTGTGTCAGATACTCTTTCCTTGTAGGTCCCAAGATTTAAACTTTCAACTGTCAGCCTGGATCAGACTTCTCTGTCTGCTTTTAAATCCAATTTAAAAACTCACCTCTTTTCCCAAAAATGAACTCTACAACTACTTCTATCCCTCAGTTTTTTTAATATTAAATACTGTAAGGTGGTCTTTGTTGATTGTATGCATATGCCTGGTGCGTGAGTGCGCTTTGATTTGAATCGTCAAGATTTGGCGCCGTAGAAATACTGTAATTGAATTGAATTCATGAAGTAAGAAAAGTGGATATACCATGGACCTATGTTCTGTATGATTATGTATCTAGACTTTTGGTGGAATTTATTTTGATTATTTGGCCACAGTGAATAGGTTGTACTCGTGTATGTGACTGATCTTTAACATAATACTTAGGAATACATTTTTTGTGGTCAATCCTAGTGTTTGAGCTTATTTCCTAACACAATTTTTTTTGTGGTCAATCCTATGTCACAATTTATAATTCCTACACAAAATATTGTTGTGGTCAATCCTAGTGTTACATTATCATTCCTACACAATTTTTTTTGTGGTCAATCCTAGTGTTACAATTTATAATTCCTACACAAAATATTGTTGTGGTCAATCCTAGTGTTACAATTTATCATTCCTACACAAAATAAATTTTTGTGGTCAATCCTAGTGTTACAATTTATGATTCCTACACAATAATTTTTTGTGGTCAGTCTTATTGTTACAATTTATAATTCTTATACAGAATAATTTTTGTGGTCAATCCTAGTGTTACAATTTATAATTCCTACACAGAATAATTTTTTTGTGGTCAATCTTAGTGATACAATATAAAATTACAAGTATTTTTTGTGGCCAATCACAGTGTTAAAATTCATGATGGTTGCACAGGTACCATCTACATCAGTGAGCCAAAGTCTGGAGTCAGGTCCATCGGGCTAACAGTGTCAGGGCAGGTACCATACCTGTTCATCTGTCTGACGCCAACGGTTTGCCTCAGATGCTCACCACTCTGAAAGTTCTCAAGGGCGCTCGTGTTCGTGTGGCCTCCAACTTGAACGTAAGTTTTGATGTGGTGGTTGTTGTGTTTTCCCGTTATTGTTGTTGTTGTCGGCATTTCCTCATCCATCATCCCATCATCC
Source organism: Monoplex corrugatus (assembly GCA_030674185.1). Lineage (NCBI taxonomy): Eukaryota > Metazoa > Mollusca > Gastropoda > Littorinimorpha > Ranellidae > Monoplex > Monoplex corrugatus. The sequence goes on along the minus strand of JAPXFY010000027.1, from coordinate 20,145,850 downwards.
TCTCCTTTAGTTTTTGTTTCTCCGTTTTCCCTTCTAATCTTTTGTTTTTTGTCATTGTTTTATCATTTATGTTCTTCATCGTCTGTCCATCGTCAGAGTGTGTTAGGGAGGGGGAAGATACGTACATACTTACTTAACTGACTGGCTGACTGACTGGCTGACTGCTGCTGACTGGCTGGCTGGCTGGACTGCTGGCTGACTGACTGACTGACTGACTTGCTTACTTACTTACTTACTTACTTACTTATCTATCTAATTCCTCTTTTTTTTTTCATTGGAAGTGAACGACAGACTGGCGGGGCTATGATTAAGGAAATTTTGTCTTCATCTAGTTGATAGACCGCTGAAGCTTTGTGCATTGACTTATTGACTTGGGGGGGGGGGGGGGGGGGGGCTTTCTGTCATGTGAGAGGAGCTTATACAGAGCAGATAGTTGTGTTGTGATTCAAATCTTTAACTTGTTTTATTTACTTTATATATATGTTCCTTTTTTTTAAGATAAGATACACAGATACACATGTCATTTACACGTAACCAAGATTGTTCCAGTGATAGGCTGATACACTACTAGTATAAAAAATATAGACTAGGTAAAACATAGGCTGGGTAGGGCCTCAGGACCTGGCCAGCTCATGGGTTTATGCGCAGGCTTAAGGCTTGTGCCTTGATCACCATACACATGGCACTTGTGACGTTTGTGCACATGGAATTCGCACCGAGCGCAGAGACGTCATCCAGTGAAACTGGCATTGAAACTACCTGTCACACAATGTCCCTGTCGCACGATGTCCTGACCAACATGGCTATTGTACCTGTCACATGATGTCCTGAACAATATGGCTATTGTACCTGTCACACGATGTCCTGACCAACATGGCTATTGTACCTGTCACATAATGTCCTCACCAACATGGCTATTGTACCTGTCACACAATGTCCTGACCAACATGGCTATTGTACCTGTCGCTCAGTGTCCTGACCAACATGGCTATTGTACCTGTCACACAATGTCCTGACCAACACAGTACCTGTCACACAATGTTCTGACCAACATTGCTGTTATACCTGTCGCACAATGTCCTGACCAACATGGCTATTGTACCTGTCACATAATGTCCTGACCCACGTGGTACCTGTCACACAATGTTCAGACCAACATGGTTGTTGTACCTGTCATACAATGTCCTGACCAACATGGCAATTGTACCTGTCACATAATGTTCTGACTAACATGGCTATTGTACCTGTCACACAATGTCCTGACCAACATGGTTATTGTACCTGTCACACAATGCCCTGACCAACATGGCTATTGTACCTGTCACACAATGTCCTTAACAAGTTGGTACCTGTCACACAATGTCCTGACCAACTTGGACCTGTCACACAATGTTCTGACAAACATGGTACCTGTCACACAATGTCTTGACCAGTATGGTACCTGTCCCACAATGTCCTGACCAACTTGGTAACTGTCACACAATGTCCTGACCAACATGACTGTTGTACCTGTCACAAACTGTCCTGACCAACATGGTACCTGTCACACAATATCTTGATCATGTACCTGTCACACAGTGTCCCGACCAACTTGGTACCTGTCACACAATATCTTGACGATCATGTACCTGTCACACAGTGTCCCGACCGACTTGGTACCTGTCACACAATATCTTGACGATCATGTACCTGTCACACAGTGTCCCGACCAACTTGGTACCTGTCACACAATATCTTGACGATCATGTACCTGTCACACAGTGTCCCGACCGACTGGTACCTGTCACACAGTGTCCTGATCAACATGGCTAGTGCATTGTCACTCATATTTCAACAGATATCGTATAGTTAATGTTTTCCTTGGAACACAGGCAGGATGAGAACACAGGTCATTTGACCGACATGATAAATACTCCCATCTTGCAGTTTAGCCTGGAAATGTATGGTCTTAGGTGCAAACACCAATACGTGATATTTGGTGCCATATGACAGCGATATATATTTCTGTATTGCAGTCTGACCTGTACTTCACTTGTTTGTCCCCACAGGTAGAAACACTAGTGTGTGATGGTTCAGGCCAGGTGGTGGTGACAGGCAGCACCCAGCTGCAGGTGAACAACTTTGAAGACCCAGTGCAGGGCTCACGGTGCAGTTTCCACATTGGTCCCCATTCCGTCTTGAAACATCCCAGCAAAGACCTCTTCGTTTCTGGAAACACACCTACCCTTGACCTGGAAGGACGTTTGGAATCAGGAATGATCCGCATCGGCAAGTCTGGAAAATTCTTGATGAAGTCCAAAGATTTTGTGACAGATGCTGTTCAGCTTCATGACCACGCTGTGCTGAATGTACTAACTGTTGAAAGTAATGATTCTCAGTTGGTGGATTTGGCAAATTTCTCCCTGGGATACAGTGCTCTGGTGAACTTCACACAGTCCAACGTTACGTTAAAGGCGACCCATCTAGAGATGCTGCCGTCCTCCAAGATCCAAACGACAGCCAAGACAGCTCAGCTGTACATCGAAGCAGAAGGTGCAACAATCCACGATAACGCCCAGATCTTTGTGTCGGGGCAGGGGCTGGACACTGTGTCTGTTCCCTCAGCCGGTAAGCTTTTCTTTTCCTGGTGTCCGTCTGTATATTTTGCTTTTTGCACCTTGGTTAAACCTTCGAGTTAGCGTTCATGTTAGAAATGTAAAACATTTGTGTTAGACAATACTGAAATAGTACACCTCGGTAAAACGTAAGAGTTGGCATTTATGTTAGAAATGTAAAGCAATTGTGTTAGAAATAGCTGATAGTTGATGCTATGGGCCAGAAAATTGATTTTTTCTTACCTCTGAACAGGTTTTGTTTTGTTTTGTTTCTTTGTGTTTTCATTTTTTTTTTGTTCGTTATTTTAATGGTATTGATAGAATGGTCCTTTGCTGTTCATTCCGCCTCTCTTAACACATCGCATAACTGAAGTTCATACCGTCAGAATCCCAGTCGCAGGAAGTTCACAAGAGTCGGTGATGTCAAACTGGCCCCTAACCAGAGAAAGCTCTGCATTGCCACTTTAGTCACTTTAGTGGACTTCAGCAATGCCTGGCTTCCCGTGGGGATGCTGGGGGTTCTTTCAGTATCAATAATATCCCCACCTTCTGGAAATTTTGTGCTAGAAATCTCATCTTTTCTGTCACTCTCTTTGTTTCTGCCTTGTTATTTTGCTTTCTGTCATTTCTTCCTGTCATTTTCTGCTTTGCTGGTCCATTCACCTCTATGTGTTCATTTAAGTCTTGCGTACTTTCTCTTAGGATTAATAATTGGGTACATGTGTGAAGTGCATTTTTGGCTCGAGGGAAATGAGACATGCGAAAGCAATTTTGGGTAATTTAGCCTATTTTCATACATGCTTTAGTGTCCTTATTTATGTTAAAATTTGTATACAGGTATGTTTTTTTTTTAAATCTCCTGTATGATAAAATGGATGGAGTGGTCAGCGCCAGGGGCTTCTGCTTAGATTATGTGTGCAAATGCATTGATATGTGTACTTAATTTTCTTTTCCTTTTGTTGAAGTATTGTGTTTATTTTGATACAGTTACAGCCGTGATATAGCGCTACGCAGTCGGCTGGGCTTTAAACAAAAGTAACAATAACAAGCAATGCCTGAACTTATACATCATTCACAGGGCATTGCCTACAAAGTTCCCAATAACAACAGTAATCACTCATTCGCTGAGCCAGGCTGAGTGAACGTCCGTCTGGTATAGAGACTGCCACCACCTCCCTCCAGAAACTTCCCCACGGACAATTAATGAAAAAAACGACGCTGTCATAAGTTTACTCAGCGGTTGAAGAACTGGAAAAAAAAAAACTGAGATCACCATGGCATCATAGTATGTATAGGTCCTTAGAACCAGGGACAGTTTTTGTGATGGTATGAATGCCTCTCTTTTCTTCTGTTCTTACAATAGCATGGAATGTTGTGTTTTTTGTGTATTGTTTTGTTTTTGCCGCCCTCATCACCTGCATCTGTGTTACTATCCCCATGCTGTTTATTTTCGGCTCCACTCGACATACCTCCAAACTCACCCAATTGACGTCATCATGAGAGCCTGTGCAACCCTTTGCAAGAGCCCGTTAAAGCGGAAAAAGTCCCACAATGATATGAACTGCTGGGATTTGTAACTTCCAACCTCCCAGTTAGCAGTCCATTGTGCTAACCACGTTAAAAATGACCGGTATAATGGCATATAAAATGAGTGGTTTATGCCCTTGGCATCAAAAGTGCTATCACTTGCCTACTTTGTCAACCTAGGTAATTGGCTTGAAGTTGATATTTTGAGTGTAAGTGAGTGTGTGTGTGTGTGTGTGTGTGTGTGTTGTGTGTGTGTGTGTGTGGTGTGTGTGTGTGTGTGTGTGAAGGGTTTTTTGTTGAGAATAGTAGTTTTTTCAATAGAATGGCACTTAAATAAAACTGTAAGAACATGTATTTGTTTTAATGGGGACAAGGTGAGGAAACTGTTCTTTTCTGCATAAGCGTTTGCTGCATTTTTGAATCTAGAGATAGTATATTAAATTTATTGGTTAATATTCTTTTTGTGTGTGTTCGTGTGGTGTTGTGTGTGTATGTGCGTATTTGCATATTTGTGTGTGTGGTGTATGTGTGTGTGCTTATGTGTATAAACGTTAGCCTTAATTTTGTGTGTATTTAGTGTGTAAACATTACCCTGAATTTTCATACATTAATTTAAATTTTTAAGCATGCTGTTGAGATTCTGCTTGTGCATAAAGTCAGGATAAAGGAACGGAGAGAACTGGTTTCTACATGTATGTAGAGACATTAAAGCAGATGGCTAAAATACACAAAGAATCATCCTCATGTCATGATTTCTAGCCTATCGCAGATTCAGACTCAGATATTGTGATGATCTCTGTAATGAAAAAGTAGTAGAAGATAATCGTTTTAACTTGATTAGCCATTGTGGAAAGTACGGTTGTTGACATATCGGGTATGCAAAATGTTTATGTTTTTGCTCAGGAGGCAGCCTTGGGGGACAAGGAGGGAAAACAGACAACAGCAACAACGCCATCACAGGATCTACGACAAATCCAACACATCCAGGCAACGGTCCATCGAGCTCAGCAGGCGGGGGCAGCATCCACATCAACGTCAGACAGTCCCTGCTGCTGGATGGGACAATTCGTGCTGATGGCACAAACAGTACCGGCCTCTCCAATGGAGGGGGCAGTGGTGGAAGCGTTCTCATTGAAGCAGAGGCTTTGTCTGGTCACGGCATCGTCACAAGCCATGGAGGAGCAGGAGGTACGAACGGAGGAGGTGGAGGAGGAGGAAGGATCGCCATCCATGTTCGATCTTTCAACTCTTTCCTGGGGAAGCTGGCGGCTCGAGGAGGGAGTGGAAGCGAATGTGGGGCTGCCGGCTCGGTGTACGTGAAACGCGGTGACAGCGGTGTGACACGACACACCGTGACGGCTGATAACGAGGGACAGGTGTGTCACAATGCCTTCACCGTCATCTTCTGGCCAGACACGACCCTACCTCTGTACCTGGACATACGGGGTAACACCCGCCTCAAGTTTGACGTCGTCACATCGTCTGCCCAGCCTCTTTCCATCAGCCACCTGGATGGAGACCACACAGGGGACATCATTCTGCAAGACCAACAAGTGGCGGAAGTAGCAACAGCGTACGGCACTCAGCATCCTTTCGCTCTCAAATGTAAACTGGAGGTTCAGTCGGGCAGCACAGCCGTCCTGCCCTCCAAACTTCTCCTGACCGACCCAGACCCGTCCAGCAATGACAGAGTAAGTTTCAACATCTCAGGAAAGGTGGTAGGCCTGACGGAACTAGTGGTGGCCGAAGGGGGCCGAGCCATCTTCAGTCTGGGGTCTCAGAACGGGGTGGACGCCTCTCTTCTGGATGCGCCTGGAACGTTGCTGCTGTCTAAACTGATCGTCACCCACGGGGGCAGAATAACTCTGGGAGGGGAGGGTCTGACCCAGTTCTCTGTGCGTGTCCTGCAAGAGCTGGACGTGGAGTATGGTGGGTCAGTTGTGGGCAGGGTTCTGTCTGTCACTGTGCCCGAGGCTGCGCTGGCTTTCGGGGCGTCAATATCCACATCAGGGTTAGGTCATTCACCCCAGTTCGGTACGACACAAGGAGGCAGCCATGGAGGAAACGGGGGGTTAGCAAACTCTCCCAGCTTACCGGATTTCGTAGAAAATGTGACAGCCAGTGGTGAGGGGGGAATGAGTGTTTCAGGGGACAGTAGCCAAGCAGGGGGCAGTGGGGGAGGATTCCTCAAACTCTCCATCGAACAACCTCTTTACTCTGCACGGCAAAGTCAGCAGCAATGGCAACAAGGGGGTGAACATTGGGGGTGGGGGTGCTGGGGGAGGGGTGGTGATCAACACAGATCACCTGCTGGGTGAAGGGCAGGTGGAGGTAGCTGGAGGAGACGGTGGTGACAACGGAGGTAGGTGGGGGTGCAGGAGGTCGAATCTACACACACATCGGTTCCAGCAGCAACTTTACTGGCTCCTTTGTGGTGCGTGGAGGGTCCTCTAAGGAGCAGGCAGGTGGGTCTGGTACAGCTTTCGTAGAAGAGTTCTGGTCTGGTAAGAAGACACTCATCATCAGCAACACTGGCGCCAGTTCTCCTCTCTTCGCTCAAACGCTGCTGCACTTTGACAACGGAACTACCACCTATTCCCACCTGGACCTGGGCCAGAACGTTGAGCTGGTCATCCCATCATCTGGAGTTTACTTCATTGCTCAGGAGATTTCTTGTGACACCGGAACGGTGGTCTATGTGCAGGATGAAGTTATTTTTAGCGCTGATGTCAACAAGAAGGAGACTCGACTGTTGTGTAGTTTTGATGTCAGTGAACAAGGAGAGCTGAGACTGCCCAATGTGGTGGAACTGCTCGGAGCCAGAAACAAGTTTGATGGTGAGTCTGTATGTGTATGTATGTGTATATGCAGCTGTATGTATATATATATACATATATATATATATATATGTATATATGTATATATATATACATATATATATATATGTATATAATATATATATATATGTATATATATATACATGTGTGTGTGTGTGTGTGTGTGTGTGTGTGTGTGTGGTGTGTGTGTGTGTGTGCAAGTGGTCGCATGTGTGTACGCTTATGTGCGCTTATGTGTGTGTATGTATGTACGTGTGTGTATTTATGTGTTCATAAGTGTCATTCATACATTCGAAAGTGTAAAAACCGTTATGAAAGTCAGTAGTGAGTAAATGATAATCAGTTATGTCACAGTTTACATCTCAGTTCCAAATTTTTTCAAGACAGTGTTACTGTTTGGTAAAATTGATATAAACTAATATTATAGTTGCCTTCTGATGGTAAAGGATCCCAGGTAATCATAGCAAATGGTATAAGCCTGAACATGAACACAGCACACTGACCAGTGAAGTATTGAGTTCTCCTAACTAAGGTGCTTATACTACTGTCTGTCGTAGACCAATCTACCTTGAAAGGAAAAGGCTTTCAGATAATTGGTGGAAGGAGGGGCTTGCACAAAAAAACAACAACCAAAAAAACCCGCACGTTTCATGTTTTCCCCCCATTTTTTCACATTGTGATAAATATTACTTGAAACATTATTGTAACCCTTTGACTTCCGCACCATATCTACCGACTGCGAAAACTTAACCTTTTGATTCCCTGACCCTATCGACCAGCTTCCTGCAGGAAGCTGGTGGATACGGTTAGGGAATCAAAGGGTTAACTTTCTGCTTTGCTGGCGTGGTTGACAATGCGGGATGCTGGTGGACGGTGTGTGGGAGTCAAAAGGGTTAATGACGGATTTTTTCCCTCTGTGCTGTCACTTTTACTAAATCAATGTTTAGCTGTAAATAATGTTGTTGGTTGATTTGTGTTTTATGTTGTTGTGAGGATGACATATGTGTGTGTTATGAGCCAAGTGGATGTATGTAGTAATTTCCAAACTTCTATTGACAAGGAAACGTATCGTATCGTATCGTATCGTATCGTATCATATTGTATTGTATTGTATGTGTTGTGTTGTATTGTATTGTATTGTATTGTATTTAGTCAACTATCAAAAAAGTACAATGTAGTGAATGTCTTTTTCCATTAGTAACCACCTCCTCTCCTCCCCCAGCAAGCCATGTAAGTTTGTTTTGTATTGTATTGTATTGTATCATATTGTATTGTATCGTATCATATTGTATTGTATTGTATTGTATTGTATGCAAAAGTAAACTCAAAAAGATTACAATGCAGTGACATGCATTTTCCATTAGTAACCACCTTCTCTTCTCCTCTAGCAAGTCATATAAACTTGTATTGTATTTTGTATTGTATTGTATTGCATTGCATTGTATTGTATTTCCAAAGTAAACTATCAGAAAGAGTACAATGTAATGAAATCCATTTTTTCCGTTAATAACAACCTCCTCTCCTCCCACGGCAAGCCGTGTAAGCTTGTATTGTATTGTATGTATTGTGTTGTATTATGTTGTATTGTGTTGTATTGTATTGTATTGTATTTTATTGTAAACTATCAGAAAGAGTACAATGTAATGAAATCCATTCTTTCCGTTAGTAACCACCTTCTCTCCTCCCCAGCAAGCCGTGTAAGCTTGTATTGTATTGTATTGTATGTATTGTGTTGTATTGTATTGAATTGCATAGCATTGCATTGTATTGTATTGTATTGCATTGCATTGCATTGCAAAAGTAAACTATCAGAGTGTAATGTAACGTAATCCATTTTTTCCGTTAGTAACCACCTTCTCTCCTCCCCCGGCAAGCCATATAAACTTGTGTGAAAGTTTTCACCTTGATACAAAACTGCTCGAGGCTTGTCACAATGGATTGTTGCACACTGCAGGCCTTCTGACCAACATCGGCACTATGGTGGTGGCCCCACATCAGTACGCAGAGTTTTCCAGCAAGATGCGGACAGCCCTGAACCGAAATGGTCAGTACTCTGTACTCACCTTGCCCGGTGCTTACCGCTTTGCCAGGTTCACCGTCAGTGACCATGCAGCCACACGATTCCAGGTATGCGGCCAGTTTGTGGTACTACTATGGGGGATTCTTAAAATTCATTAACCCTTTGACTCCCGCTCCCTGTTCACCAACTGCAAAAACTTAACCCTTTGACTCTCTCACCCTAGCCACCAGATTCCTGCAGGAAGCTGGTGGATAGGGTAAGATAGTCAAAGGGTTAAGTTTTTGCTTTGCTAGCATGGTTGGTAATGCATTGTGCTCGTGGAGAGGGTGCAGGAGTGTGTTTGCGTGAAATCGTGATTAGCTGTAGTACGTTTGCATGAAGTCTGAATCATTTGATTGTGATATACCTGCATGACATCAAAAACAGATTTGTATTGTTTTCAAAATCAGGTACTTGGTGTATGTGTCGGCACTAAGTTTAAAACAAAATAATACTGAAGTAGCGCATGTGCTTGAAGTAGAAATCATGTAATTATACATGTAGTATGTCTGCACAAAATGGCCTATGGTTTAAAGGCCCAGCATATGATCCAGCGGATCGGGTGAGAAGGACTATGTCTAGTTCACAGATTTTCATCCCGCGTGCGCGGTGTGCTCGTGTTATTACATAGTCGGGAACTCACCATAAGGGTTGCACGCATATTCACACATGCACATGGGTAGGCGGCTATATAATTATATTATGATCAAGCTGAAACTGACAGTGATATGCCAGCAGCCCTATTGCGGCCTCAGAAAAGTGCCACAGACCTAAACATTTATTATGTTTAGGTCCGTAGTGCCAGGTGGGACGCGCGCGCCAAACACTAGCTCCACCCATCGTAGTTCAAATCTGCCCTGATTTGAAACGTTTCTGTTTATCATAACATTTCCCATTATTGGCGCATGATATTTAACAAAGTATTAGGAGGTGATAATAGCTACCATTATACCAAATATGAAGCTGTGTTATTGCTTCTGCATTGAACTACTTGAGAAAACGTTGCAGAGATGTGATGCCTGCTGTTAGAAGTGTTAGAAATGAAGCGAACAACTCGAGCACACGGCGCTTTATATAGACCTGCCATGGCTTTAAGTTGTTAAAGTGTAGTAATGGGACCAGAAATTCAAGTACCTTTGTATGCACATATACACTTAAAGGCCTTGCTGCTTGTGTAAGGCGACTAAGTCTTTCTGTCCACAACTCATTTCAAACTCTTCGTTGGTGTGAGGAATATCTTTTCCAACTTTGTCAAAAAATGTGAGAACATGGACTTCAGAAAGCACGAAAATGTTGCCCACAAAATATGTTTTAATGCTCTTTGTTACTATGTGTGAATAAGTCTAAATATGTTTTAAATTCTAAAACTGCAATACAAAACATTTGAAATTGGTGGTAAATTTGATGCGCGGTTATGATGGAGGGCCTAGATGGGAAGCTAGATCTTTAAGACATCTAAGTCCTCAGACCACGTGAGACAGAATGAGAGATAAAAACACACCAGATGGAATAAGGATGTTTATATCAATGAATGAAATAAGACAGGTGCAGATGATTTGTCAATGCCTTTTTCATGAAAAGAGTACGATGTTGATCAAATGCCTTTTTGGTGTGTACAAACAGATAAGTATATATTTTCGACAGAAGGCATTACTGATAATCTTAAGCCTTGAATTTAACGATCTTATTCATTTTCAATGGTTTTGGTTGTAAGTTCGTGTTATGTTTCTGGTTCTTATAATCTAAATATTGCTAGTCATTTTGATTGAGGCCATTGTAATACATGTCACACCATCTGTTGTGCATCCCCTGGGGGATGCCGTGGGCTTTTTCAGTATGAATGATATCCCCACCTTCTGAAATTCTGTGCTAGAAATTTCCTCTTTTCTGCCACTCTCTTTGTTTCTGCCCTGCTCATTTGCTTTCTGTCATTTCTTCCTGTCAATTTCTGCCTTGCTGGTCCATTCACCTGTATGTGTTCTATAAAATCTTAACGTACTTTCTCTCAGGATTGATAACATGTATTAAGTGCATTTTTGGCTCTAGGGAAATGAGATATGTGGAAGCAATCTTACGTAGTTTAGGTCCGTATATGCTTTAGTGTCCTTAATTATGTTTAAGTTTGTATTCAGGTCTCACCTTCTCACCTGTAGTTGTAACCAAGTATGTTTTTAAATCCACTATGTGATAAACTGGACGGAGTGGTCAACGCTACGGGCATCTCCTTAGATCATGTGCGCGAATGCATTGGTATGTGTACTTAATGCTCTTCTCCTTTTTCTTCCTTTTCTTTTACATGTTGAAGTATTACGTATATGTTTTGAAATGGCTATAGCCTTGATATGGCCCTACGCAGTCGGTTGGGCTTTAAAACAACAATAACAACAACAATAACAATCCGTTGTGCAGGCAACAGGACTCCCTCTGAATCTGGGCACACTGGAGATTCACTATGGAGGCACCTTGTGGGCAGAACAGTTGCACCTGGTCAGTAACGACATCTTGCTGCGGCCAGGCTCAAACCTGAACCTGTCAGGCAAGGGCTATGGACCTGGTCAGGGCCCTGGTGCTGGGATTAACGTAAGTTGTTGACGGACGTAAGTTGTTGATGGACGTAAGTTGTTGATGGACGTATAGATGGACGTAAGTTGTTGATGGATGTAGTTGTTGATGGACATAAGTTGTTGATGGACGTAAGTTGTTGATGGACGTAAGTTGTTGATGGACGTAAGTTGTTGATGGATGTAAGTTGTTGATGGACGTAAGTTGTTGATGGACGTAAGTTGTTGATGGATGTAAGTTGTTGATGGACGTAAGTTGTTGATGGACGTAAGTTGTTGATGGATGTAAGTTGTTGATGGACGTAAGTTGTTGATGGACGTAAGTTGTTGATGGACGTAAGTTGTTGATGGATGTAAGTTGTTGATGGATGTAACTTGTTGATGGATGTAAGTTGTTGATGGACGTAAGTTGTTGATGGACGTAAGTTGTTGATGGACGTAAGTTGTTGATGGATGTAAGTTGTTGATGGACATAAGTTGTTGATGGACGTAAGTTGTTGGATGGAGTAAGTTGTTGATGGACGTAAGTTGTTGATGGACGTAGTTGTTATGGACGTAAGTTGTTGATGGACGTAAGGTGTTGATGGACGTAGGTTGTTGATGGACGTAGGTTGTTGATGGACGTAAGTTGTTGATGGACGTAAGTTGTTGATGGACGTAGGTTGTTAATGGACGTAATTTGTTGATGGACGCATTGATGAACGTAGGTTGTTGAATGGACGTAAGTTGTTGATGGACGTATTGATGGACGTAAGTTGTTGATGGACGTAAGTTGTTGATGGACGTAGTAAGTTGTTGATGGACGTATTGATGGACGTAAGTTGTTGATGGACGTAAGTTGTTGATGGACGTAAGTTGTTTGTTTGTTGCAGTGAACCCATCTTGCCCCAATAAAACCAAACTCCTAAATTCCAGTGAAATGAACCCATCTTGCACAAAAAAGCGCGCGCGCGCGCACACACACACACACACACACACACACACACACACACACACACACACACACACACACACACACACACACACACACACACACACCAACAAATCCAAACTGACTTCCAGTGCAATGAACCTATCTTGCAAATAAAAGATCCAAACTCCTGAATTCCAGTGCAATGAACCCATCTTGCAAAAACAAACAAAAAAAATCCAAACTTCTAAACTTCAAACAGGGTACCAGCCAAGGTTCAGGAGCCGGACATGGCGCGGTGGGTGGCCATGCTATAGACACCAGCACCGTACTGACAGGGGGCCCAGCCTACGCTTCCACACGCACCCTGAAGAAAGCGGGTAGTGGTGGGGGCAGTTCAGCACTGGGTAGAGGTGGTTACGGTGGGGGTCTGTTGAACCTGACCGTGAACAGGGCGCTCGTCGTAGATGGTGAGTTATTGTCACAAACGTGTGATTCCGTCAGTGAATGTGTGTGTGTGTGTGTGTGTGTGTGTGTGTGTTGTGTGTGTGTGTGTGTGTGTGTGTGTGTGTGTGTGTGTGTGTGTGTGTTTTCGCGTGCTGTAAGGTGGTCTGTGTTGGTCGCATGCGTTTGTCTGGTGCGCGGGTGCGCCTTGATTTGAATTGTCAAGATTTGGCATTATGTAAATTATACTGTTATTATTATTGTTATTATTATTATTACTATTGTTGTTGTTCTTGTTCTTGTTGATATCATTATTGTTGTTACAATGATTATTATTATTATCATTATTATTATTAAAGAGTACCGGTCAAGTCATGCTAAGCAACACAAAACACACATCACACACATCTTACCATCGTAAGTCCGTTGTTGGTCGTAAGCCTTCCCCAGCTGCTTCCATTCACTTCGTTCCAGCGCTTTTCCTCTCCAGTTCTTGTCAAATCCATCTAGGTCGTCTCTCCGTCTAGTTCTGTCTTTCTCTATTGCTAGTGCCGTCTCTTGGTATCCAGAAGTGGTTTTTGTTGTCCAATGATTGTCCATTCTCCGGGTGAGATGTCCTGTAACGACTCACTGGTCCCAACCAAACAGGCCTTTGGCTGTCTCGTAAAGCTGTAAGATGTTTTTGTTTTGTAGATACTAGAAAAACACGAAAATACAATCAGAATGTGCATCTAATACAACTAAACAACAGGGCTTAAAATGTTCTGCGTCTGGGCGCAATTCCGCGATTTCGGTTTGTCAAAAAAAAAAAAACGAAAGGAGCAAGGCATCCGTGATCGGCTTGCAAGCGTTCATAGCCCCCGGACCCCCTAGTTCATGGTTATTTTTCTCCTGTTTTAAGCCTGAAAAACAGGCCAAATTTTTTTGCCAACTGCCTTTTTCAAGCGTACACAAAAAAAACACCGAACAAACTTTTTTGACAAAACAAAACTCAAAACAAAACAAAACAAAAACAAATACTAAATGCCACACTGTGGAGAAAAACAGTAGGCAACTTTACTAAATGGCATTTAGCAAGAAAATGCCACGTTTGGAAGTTGTTGCTTTTTAGTTTAAAGTTGTGTATATTATGTGTGTGTCGTGTGTGTGGTGTGTGTGTTGTTGTGTGTGTGTGTGTGTGTGTGTGTGTGTGTGTGTGTGGTGTGTGTGTGTGTGTGTGTGTGTGTGTGTGTGTGTGTGTGTGTGTGTGTGTGTGTGTGTGTGTCTTTTGTATACACTTCACAAAGGCCAGAAACGATGCGCCTGTATTGTTTTGTTGCATTAAATACTCGTTTTGGTTCTGTTTTAGTATTTTTCAAGGTTCGTCTTCGCTTTAACGCTTGCAGTCAGTTTGATTTTAGATTTTGTATTTTGTAGATGCTGCTTTACTCGGTCTCTATTTTAATAACTCAAATCATATCATTGAACTTCTTTGATTGTGTGCACTAATTACAGAGTTACAGTAACATTGAAGGTGAAAATGCTTTGTGTCCTCGGATAATTCTTCAAACACTCGTTTTGTGGTGAAACTTATCTCCTTGCCATGATTTGAAAAAAAGAAAGCCATGAAAGAAGAACCCCCGTGGGGATGCCGGGTCCTCTTTTCTGTCACTCTCCTTGATCTTTCTTCCTCTTTTGCTTTCTGTCATTACTTCCTGTCATTTTCTGCCTTGCTGGTCATTCACTTGTCTGTGTTCGATAAAGTCTTACGTACGTTTTCTTAGGATTGATAATTGGGTACATGTATTAAATGCATTTTTGGATCTAAGAAAGTGAGATATGTGGAAGCAATTAAATAAGGTAATTCAGGCCCGTTTGTACATATGTTTTGGTGTCCTTAGGTGTGCTTAAATTTGCATTCAGGTGTGTTTTTTAAATTCCCTGTGCGATAAATTGGACGGAGTGGTCAACGCGCGGGGGCTTGTCCTTAGATTATTTGGGCAAATGCATTGATATGTGTAATTAATTCTCTTTTCCTTTTTTTTCTTCATGTTGAAGTATTGTATGTTTTGAAGCGGTTGTAATGCATTGATATGTGTAATAATTCTCTTTTCTTTTTTTTTTAACATGTTGAAGCATTGTATGTTTTGAAGCGGTTGTAGCCCTGGTATGGCTCTACGCAGTCGGCTGGGCTTTAAACAACAATAACAAAAACAATAACAAGGAAGAAAAAAAGGCTTGCCACTATTCAGCGTTCAAACTATAAAACAGTACGTTTCCCTTACACAGGTAAGATTGAGGTGAACGGAGAAGGGGGTACAGTAGCAGGCGCCGGTGGCGGTAGTGGTGGTGCTGTTGTCATCCACACCCGTGCCATCACAGGTCAAGGTCACATCTCGGCCAATGGGGCGGCAGGAAATACTACAGGTGGTGGCGGTGCAGGTGGTCGTATAGTCTTCACTGTGGATGAAAGGTAATCGCATCATTTTCTCTTTTTTTTAGGATAATCGCGCTTTGGGAGGTTACCTTTGTGCTCACCTTTTTTTCTTCTTCCTATTTTCTACGCCATCTTTTAATGGCCACAGAAGCTGGCACAGTTTTTTTTTACAGTGCAATGATGATGATGTCGATGAGGATGATAATCATGATGCTATGATGTTCCATCTAGGATTGAGACTGCGTGACAGGGCTGTATCCTGGCGTCAACCAGGCCGGAGAGATACATACACCTGCGGTGCTGGTCAGAAGATTTGAGCAACACCCTCAGTGACGCATTCGTGAAGTGGATGAGACTCGACTGTGTGGTCCCAGTCTTCCCAATCAGCCATAACACGCCCAACTCCGGGTAGGAGCCGGTTAGAGCCGAAAAATCCCACAATGATATAGTTTTGTAGGGACTGATGGGGATTCGAACCCACAACCTTCCAGTCGGTAGTCCGTTGCGTTAACCACTACACGACGGCGACTGGTTTATCGCATCAAGTCATGATAGGTTGAGTATGATAGAGGTATGTAGGGGTATAAGGAGGCTTGTAGTAAGGGTAATACCTTTGTTCTCTGGCACTGCATCCTACTTGTAGGCTGGACAGAAACACTGATTCCTGTCTTGCTGGTAAATGCTAGAGATTTTTCTGATCTCCATGGACAGCGTATGTGCAAACCTCAGAGTGCCTGAACAGTCTTCATGTGTGTATGCACGCAGAACATCAAATTTATATACACATTTAAAATCTTGTAAATCATGTCAGTGTTTTATTGGCATACAGATAGACACAAAAACGACATGCACAGGCCTAGAAAGGGAGTATAACTGCCTAAAACAAAAAAGAAAGGAAAAAATACACGTACAATCTATTTTATGTATACAAACTATGTGTGCAAATGGGATTTGCATCACATGTGATGAATGCAGAAAAAAAAACTGAACTGAAATTTAAAAAAGAAACTTTTCAGTCTTGTCTTTCTATCTTTCGTTTCTTTTCCCATGTTTTCTTTTCTTTACGATTTCTTTATATCATGATTTCCTTAATAATTCCTTCTTTTGTTCTAGCCTTTCTTTCTGTGTTTCTATTTTTTTCCTGTATTGGTTTACATTATTTTGGTATTCTAATTTCCCCCGTAGGGGTGTAGGGGCTCTTCTATAAATAATATCCCCACCTGGAAATTCTATGCTAAAATTTTCAGGTTTTTTTTTCAAGTAATTTTGGCCAGTTTTTATGTGTTTAAGTGTATGGTTGTTTTCAGTTTTTTAATGTCCTGGTGATAAATTGGACGGAGTGGTCAACGCCAGGGCATGTCCTTAGATTATGAGCCCAGATGCTTTGATATGTGTATCTGATTTTCTTTTCTTTTTTTCAGATTCAAAGAGGTGTCGAGATGTCATAACCCTAAAATTATGGCTCTGCATAGTTGGCTGGGCTTAAAACAGTAGCAAAATTGATATGATAAAACAACATTTTCAGTTTCGGTTTCCTTGGCACCATGACGGCATACGGGTCAGGCAGTGGCAGCAGTCATCCCCACGTGAGGGCAGGGTCTGGCACCATTTACATCAATGACAATGTGCTACTGGGTGGGGCTTCAGGCCACACCCTACTGGTGACAGGCAGTCTGACAGACAGCAATCAGGAGCAGACGCGAACCCAGGTCACGGGCACGCAGACAGTGGACTACATCTACAATACACTCAACATCACCGGTGAGACATTTAGGGGAGGGAATTTGTTGGGGGTGAATATGGTTTAGGCCTGGTTGGTGCGGACGTAGAGCTTCCACTTTTTAATGTGACTGAACAAAGGAAAAGATGTCTAAATCCTTGATTCCTTACACGGATGGAAAATCCAAAGTACACAGTTGCGTGAGAAATCTACGGGCAGGAGGATTGGAATGAACAGACAGATACAAACTTTTCCAAATCCGCCCTAGCTACATGTAGAAAGAAATTTTCCCATCTGCTGCAGGGAACCGTAAGAAAGAAACAGCGTTATGTAGGTTACGCACGGGTCACACATCCTACACTCATTCGTACCTTTTAAAAAATGATGAAGCACCGTGGTGTGTACATATGACGGAGCCGTTGAGCATCAGACACCTCCTCCTTGACTGCTGGAACTTGCACGATGTGAGAGAAAAGCACTACACGGCGGACTCCTCAAAGAACCTCTTTTGAGACGTCCCTCCTGATGCAATTTTCCAGTTTTTACAAGAGATCAATAGATTTCATCTGATATGATCTTACGTCTGTTTTTTTTTTAATTGCATTTTAAACTTGCAAGGTATAACGGTGAGCATGTTTTTTTAACTGTTGACTTTTATCTTAACCGCGTTATTCTCGTTTTTCCTTGAGTTCTTTTAATTTGTTTTAAATCTCAAGTTATTCTGTGATTATTCTTTGGTGTATTAATGGGTCGTTGTCTCCTATTTCTTACAACTTTTTCTTTTTAGAAAAGTGATTGAAAAATATTTTTGTTTGCAAAAGAGGAAAGTTAGAATGGCTTGACCATCATGGTTTTTCTTGCTTACTTTTCCATTGTTTATTTTTTCTTGCTTATTTTTCCAATGTTTAAAGTTATTCCGTGATTATTCCTGGGTATACTAATGGGTCATTGTTCTATTGTCAGGTTATGCCCAAATGGAGTTTGGGGCAGCATCAGACAGCACAGAGCTGCAGGTGGAACAGCTGAATGGAGACAAGACGGGCTGGCTTCACGTCCGACTCACACAGACACTGCGTGCCCAGATAACCGAGGGGCATCAGGGGTCGCTGTTCACCACTGTCAACCTCAACGTTTCACACAACGCCACTCTGCACGTACCCCTCAACCTGACCGTGGACGGCACGTCGCTCGTGCTGGGGGGCATGGTGACCTTCAACAACCTGGTGATGGAAGAAGGCGCTTTGGTTCAGCTGAAGGCCACCTCTGAGACCGCCTCCTTTCAGCAGGGGGCGTACCGAAATACCAGCGTGCCGGGCTGCTACGTCCTTGGCCTGCTCATCCTCAAACGTGGAGCCAGGTTCGAGCCTGAAGCTGACCTGTGTCTTCGTGTTGGCCTGTTCGAGATGAAACGTTACGTGATGCTCAAAGCCAAGAACATCGACGTCAGAGCAGGCACCGTGCTGCTTCAGAGAGAAGCCCACCTCGACGTCAGCGGGAAGAGTTCTGGTCAGAACATACCCCCGACAGCAAACGCTTCCGCAACAACGGGGGTGCCCATGCTTCTGAAGGTGGGGTGGGTCAAGGTCAGGACATCAACTTGGCGGCCAAACCGTTTGGGTCCATCTACGAACCTGAGAGTCCTGGTGGTTTCAGTGGAGGGGGGGATAGGTGGTGGGGGCGTGATCTTTGTTAAGGCGGATGAAATGGTACTGGATGGGGTTCTGGATGCCAGTGGGGGCAGTTCAGCAGGATCCGAAGGAGGGGGTGCTGGGGGCAGTGTCCTGCTCAGGTTGCAGGACATGCTGAAAGGATTTGGCAAGGTCAAGGCTGTGGGAGGCAACTCGGTGGGCACAGATTCTGGAGCCGGAAGTGGTGGTCGTATCGCTGTCTACACAGGTATGGTTTGCTTTGCTAGGTATGTGGATGTGTGTGTGTGTGTGTGTGTGTATGTTGTGTGTGTGTGTGCATGTGCGTATGTGTGTGTGTCTTTGTGTGTGTGTGTGTGTTGTGTTGTGTGTGTGTGTGTGTGTGTGTGTGTGTGTGTGTGTGTGTGTGTGTGTGTGTGTGTGTGTGGAATGGAAATGTACGTAAGTGTGTCTGTGTCTACGTGTGTTTATGTGTGTGCATGCATCTGTGTGTGCATGTATCTGTGTGTGTGTATATGTGTGTGTGGATGTGTGTGTCTGTGCATGTATGGAAAGTGTGTGATGTTCTGAAAGAAATAGGTGGTGGTGGTGTGTGTGTGTCTAAGTGACTGTGTGCTGGCGTCTTTGTGACTCTTAAGATAGACAATCTTGTAATAGTTGTGTGCAAGTAAACTTTTATGCATGTGTTTGAAAATCTGTGTTGTGATCATCATCTAACTGCAATTGTTCAGGTCGCAGTTTCTACAGTGGCAGTTACTCCAGTCATGGAGGAGCCATGACGTCATCTTCAACAGAAAACCTAGCAGGGGGTCCAGGGTCTGTGTACGTCAGGACAGGTGACAACGAGGACAACTATGTTGACAGTCTAACGGTAGACAACACCGGAGGACAGCAGGTAAGATGTGCAGAGTTTTTGATTGGAAGAGGGCAATGATAAAATTCACTAAAGAATCAACGACAGAGCAGAGGAGATAGTTTCACTTGATATTGATAGTTCTTGTTACTTCACTAGCGCTGAGACTGTAACTAAATGAATCTGGGTTAACCAGTCGCCGTGGTTGTAGTGGTTAACACAATGGACTACCGACTGGAAGGTTGTTAGTTCGAATCCCCATCATTCCCTTCAGAAATATATCATTGTGGGGTTTTTCGACTCTAACCGGCTCCTACCCACAGTTGGGCGTGCAACGGGCTCATTGGGAAGATTGGGACCACACAGTCGAGTCTCATCCACTTCACGGATGTGTCATTGACGGTGTTGCTCAAATCTTCTGACCAGCACCGCAGGTGTGTGTATCTCTTGGGCCAGGTTGACGACAGGATATATTGTGGTAGTAAAGGTAGAGTACAGCCCTGTCACGCAGTATCAATCCTAGATGGAACTCCATAGCATCATGATTATCGTCCTCATCGACACCATTGTCATCGCATTGTAAAACAACAACAACAACTGTGTCAGCTTCTATGGCCATTAAGGTGGCGTAGAAAAATGGGACGAAAAGAAAGGTGAGCACAAAGGTAACCTCCCTAAGTGCGATGATCCTAAAAAATAAAAATAAAAAGAATCTTGGTTTGCTGGCGTGTTGTGCGAGTCGAAATGAGCTGCATAGAAGTCTTCATATAATCGGCGTGGTGGAGTTCAGAGACCTGACTGGATGCAGCAGTAGACAGAATCCTCTGTCTCTGTTCTGGGACGCAGCCGCAAGCTGTTCAGACATGCTGAAGTTGGTCCGGTCTTTGATATAAGCCACCTAACTCCTTCTCTGTCGATCTCAGTAATGGTCAAGCAAGCTTGCGTTGTCTCTCAGATGCCAGAAGTAGTTCATTTGGGTTCATCAAGGTGTTGATCTTGTTCTGTATGTATTATTGATCATTGTTCCGGTTAGGACATGCGAAGTAGTTTCTTTAGGCAGCTAGTTCAGAGGCATTATCTGCGTTTCACACCTTTTGAAGTGGATAGACGGAATAACTTTTACAGTGTGTACTTTGTGTTGAAGCGTATGGTGCTGCTTCTTCACATTCTGTCCAATCTGCCATTGCTGTTGTAATCATGATATATATTTCTGCTGCGCTGCTACCATCTTTGGTCAGATAACTTCGTGGTATTTGAAACTGTCGACATCTTCCAGGTTCTGCCGTTCATGTACATTTTTGCTATATTTTTGCTTGTGCTGTTATACATATTTTTTTGTCATCTTCTCACTCAGGCTAGAGCTTTCGGGAGCACTCACTGTCTAAACATATGAATTCGTACAAACTTACCAACCTGGCAGAGCTCCCATGACGTGCCAGAGGCCGCCTTGCCAAATTCTGTTGAACGCTTTCTTGGAGTGAACAGAATTGTGGTGGAGATCATTTTGATGTTATATGTTTTTGTCTATCATGACACGATAGTTGAGGGTGATGTTACTGAAGTACAGTGACAGATGAGGTTAGTGCCACTGAACTAGAGTGGGAAATGTTACAGATCTGACAGGTGAAGGAAACGGTTTAACCATACTAACACCTCCCTTTCCGTTTTCTTTTAGTATGGCTCATGTCAAACTGAATTTTTTAGTGATTTAATTTTCCATTCACTTCAAACATCACGTTTGTCTGTCTTGCATGTAGCGTGCTGTTAGACGTGGCGAAGCAAGCAGGTATGGTTTGATATTGTAGGTTAATGAAATGGAGACTTTCAACCGATTGAATGAAAAAAAAAGTATCTGGAGGTGAAGTGATAAGACGCACAAAATGGATTGGCCATGGAATTATTGTCTAGCACATTCCTTTATAAACGATTGTAAGCGATGGAAATAGTCTTTCATGTTCAGTGTTTGAAATGAGATTTGTTGTAAACGTTGATTTTGTTGCTTTTGCTGGCTGTTGTCTTCGATTGAGAACTATAGAAAGAAAAGTAACATTCAATGAATAACAAAAGAATAACAACAATGTTTTTGAATCACTTGCTGCATTAACATTTATTTACAGTGTGAAGAAAGGCACAGGGCAATGTTATGATGTGTTGATTACTGATAACACGAAACCAGAGTGTTACTCAAAGCGGGATGGGAAACAATACAAAATCGCATGGAACACAGGCTCCTTTAGAGTATTATAGAATTAAAGACATCAAGCTTAAGTGGTTCGTAATTCGAATTGTCCATGATTTTGGTTACAAATATAATTCTAAAAGAAACGAAAGTCACCGATATTAACGTTAACAGTACAGTTTCTGTATTGTGGGGTGTTCAAACCACTTCAGGTTTGATTCAGGAAAAAAAAAAAAACGAAAAGTATCATATGTCAGAATATGAAGTTAACAGAAAATTTAGTTTTGTTTGAAACAGACACTGGAATGCATGCAGATACAGATATTTTTATGATTATTATCGCGAAAATTGTCAAATTAGTACGTACATAATGAATTCACGTGTGGTGTTATGATTATCGTGTGATTATGTTGTAATTATATGTGCGTGTATATGAGTATACGTGTGTGTGTGGATGGGGTGTGTGTACGCAATGTGGTCTTGTATTTGTATATGGATGTATATCATAATCCATTTTTGTTGCTGTATTTGTATATGGTTGTAATATAAAAACATTTAAAATAATAAGCTGAAAAGAAACAGCAAAAAAAGACGTTTTTCTGTTTTCTCTATTTCTGCTGTATATATCACGTTTTCCGTCTTTACAAGTTTTAGGTCAGAATCCATGTTTTAAGAATCGTTAAGGTACTACAACACACATTTTTCCTCATGTCAGGTTTTCTACCTCACATTGAATGAGACCAGTAACGACCTTGCCTTTGACATCGTGACCTTGAAGGACTACGCCAAGTTTCAACTGAGTTCCGACAACCGTCAGAAAACTCTCAACATCCGCAAGGTTGTTGGAGACAGCACAGGCCTGATCCGCATGCAGTCTGGCCACAAGGGCACGCTAGAGAGGTACCGCTACGGGAGTCTGACCCATTCTAAGCTGGAAATTAACCTGGAACTTCACAACGGCGGGGAGTTCATTCTGTCTGAGACTGTGACAGTTCTTGGTCTGGCCCCGACAGCTTTGGATCTGAACGGCATTCTTCGCGGAGTGGTGAACATGATCATTGGCCCCAGTCGCCATGCCAGGATAGGAAAGGATGCTCAGATTGTTCCCTTCCAGGCTGCAACAGACTCGAGCCCGCAGGCCAAGGTTGTCTTCGGAACCCTGCAGCTGGACCCAGGAAGCGCTGTGGATTACGATCCCAACACAGGTGCCGAGATGCGGGTAGGGGAGATCTACCTCAAGTTCGCCTCAGCTCTGCGGGCAGACTATGTGAACACGTCTTGCTCCTTGCTGGACCTGGAAACTGGAAGCGGTGTTGTCCAGCGCGGCTGTGGATCGACAGAACTCAGACAACATTGACGGGACCTTGGGATCCGTATCATGCGCGTCTAACAGTGTAGCTTGTGCGGGCGCCGGCCATGGTGGCCAAGGGGGCTCAGGGTCTATAGGTTCCAGCACTGGACCGCACTACAACTCCATTTTCCGACCTGACCAGCCAGGCAGCAAAGCCAACCCCACCGGGGGAGGGAGGGGAGGGGGCTGGATGCTGCTGAAGGTGGGTAGCACCCTCATCAACGACGGAGACATTTCAGTCAACGGCAGCAGCAGCACTTACGGTGGTGGGAGTGGAGGCAGCGTTCTGATCGAGGCCTACTTCATTGATGGCTACGGAACCATTTCCTCTGTGGGTGGAGCTGGAAAAGGTATACTGTTTATTTCTCCGTTTTGTTTAGTCGTGTATATTTCCTTATGGTACATGCAGTGTGTGCTTCTTAAGCATGTTCAAACTTTCACCTGTTGTACGCGATGGAATCTACAGGTAAAAGTTTAACCTACAAGTAAAAGTTTAATCTGCAGGTAAAAGGTTAATCAACTGGTAAAGTGGAATCTACAGGTAAAAGGTTTATTCTTCCGGTAAAAGTTTAATCTATAGTTAAAGTTTAATCTATGGTTAAAAGTTTTAATTTATGGGTAAAAATCTTCGGGCAGAAGTTTAATCTACAGGTAAAAGTTTAATCTACTGGTAAAAGCTTAATCTATGGGTAAAAGCTTAATCTTCAGGTAAAAGTTTAACATTTGGGTAAAAGTTTAATCTACTGGTAAAAGTTTAATCTACTGGTAAAAGTTTAATCTACTGATAAACAGCTTAATCTACAGGCAAAAGTTTAATCTTCGGATAAAAGTTTAATCTACACATAAAAGTTTACTCTTCGGGTAAAAGTTTATTCTAACTGTTTTTAAGGGTCGTAGCTTCCATGTCAAGATATTGTTGCTTGGGATTTATAGGAAAATTGGTATATGTGGCCGTAAAGTGTGGACTTGAATTCTTGGAACACTCGTATACCCAAAATATATTCAGCAGTTTATTCTAAACTACTTCGCAAAGGTCTTCTTCTCTTGCTGTCTGTCTGCATGGTTAAGCGGCATCAGTGATGAATATGGTCATTATCTTCAGTGTTTGTCGGCTGCCGTGGATTTCCTCTTTTCTGTCACTCTCTTTTGTTTCTGCCTTGTTCCTTTGCTTTCTGTCATTTCTTCCTATCACTTTCCACTTGATGGTCATTCAGGTGAATATCTTCTATAATTCCATAAAGCCGTATATAATTTCTCTTAGGATCGGCTAATTTATTGACTGCATGTTTTTGTGTGTGTGTGCTCTAAGGAAATGTGATATGCAGAAGCAATTTTAAGTAATTTTGCACGTTTTATAGTTTTGGTGTCCTTAGTTATATTATATCTGTATTAATGTTGGGGTTTTCAATTCTTTGGCGATAACTTGGAAGGAATGGTCAGCGCCAGGGTCATATCCTTAGACTGTGTGAGCGAATGCATTGATATTTGTACTTAATTTTTTTTTCATATGTGTGTTTTTTTCAACCATACGTTATAGACGTTTTGAAATATTTCTAGACTGATATGGACTCTGCCCAATGGCTGGGCTTTAAACAATAAGAATAAGAATAAGAACTGAAAACTAAGCTTTCTGTTGTAACTAGAATTTGAAGAGAGATGGATCTGATGTGTTCTCTGTTTTTCACTTGCTCCACTATAACCTTTTATTCAGCATTTCCTTGTTCAGTTTAAGCTACCAAAAAAATGACAAGTTATTTTGGAGATGGATTGGAATATCTCTTTCAGTTTGCATGCCTAAGTCCCTAAGTCTAAAAATCCTAATCTCGTTGACAGGTGACAGCGGCTCAGGGTCTGCAGGCAGAATCGCCCTTCACCTGAGAACAGAGAACACCTTCTTTGGTTCTTACCTGGCTTTCAGCAGAGCCGCTGATTCCCATGCCAACACAGGGGCTGCTGGCACAGTGTATCTTAAAGACATCGTGAAAGGGTTTGATCGGCACCGACTTTTTGTCAACAACCTTGGAGGACCCATCAACCGCTATGCCGCAGTGGAGGAGGGTCCCAGTGTCCCCAGCTTTGCCTTTGATGAAGTGGAGGTGTTGCGTCAGGCCTCACTGCACTTTGTCACTACAGTGCCCACAGTGTGGATGTTAGGGTGTTGCGAGGGGACAGGACAGGTCTCATCCACCTGCATGACCAACAGACCCTGACTGCAGAACATGAGGAGTCACGCCTCAAGGCCTTCACCACAGGTATGAACTTTATCATCGACGAAGGTGGAGAACTGATAGTGCCTGCGTACACTTACATCTACGGCGATCACACTCACGCTGTGCGCTGGTTGGGTCAGCTGACGGGAGTGTCTCTCTTTGTCATTGGTCAGGGCAAGTCGGTTTACGTGGGAGCTGCCGCTCACACCGCCTACCTGCAGAATGGCACCTACCTGTACATTGACTCACCTGGTAACATGACATTTGGCACCTTAGACCTGAGAGGGAGCTCCTCTCTGCAGTTTGGCCCAGACGTTCCCATGCATGCTGCAATTGGCTACGTTGACGTGCGGTATAAAGCGGCAGTTTATGCAGAAAGCGTCCATCTGAAAGCCAGCAGGGTCAGCATTGAAGCGGGAGCCACTGTCACTGTAGCAGCAAATAACAGATCCCAGGATTTGCTAGACTCTGTCATAGGTCAGGGTCATACTGTGACCTCTGTGTGTTGTGGGTCAGGCGCGGGTCACGCCAGTGCAGGGGGTGGCGTGTCAACACTGATGGTACGTTGGTCAGCACAGGAGGAACATACTACAGCAGTCTGCGACTGCCACGACACAGAGGCAGCAGAGGGGGCAACAGCAGCTCTGCCAGTGGAGGTCTCGGTGGGGGTATTGTTGATCTGCTTGTGGGAGGACGAGCCTTCATTGATGGGGACCTCCTGGCTGATGCTTCACCAGGTACCATCTCCTCAGGGGGAGGAAGTGGAGGCAGCATCTTGATTCAGACAGATGTGTTTGAGGGTTACGGAACAGTGTCTGCAACCGGTGGTGGTGGGGCTGCAGGAGGCTCAGGGGGTAGAGTTGCCGTGTACACAAAGACAGCCAACCATTTCAGTGGAAAACTGACAGCCAGGGGCGGCGAAGGGACACAACTCTTCTTGTCTAGTGGAGGACCAGGCTCTGTCTACGTTGAAGAAACTCGCTACGGCTTCCCTTACAGGAAACTGTACCTGGACAACTCCAAGCAGAACTGGGATCAGTACTACACTCTGGATGAACCTGGAGAGGCAGACTACCATTTCCACGAGCTCTACCTTACCAACAACGCTTCGCTTCAGATGGTGGGGGGACAACACCAAACGTTGGTCGTCGTCAAAGTTTTCGGAGATCGTTCAGGCCGGGTACACCTTCACACCAATCATACAGCGAAGATTGAAGAAGAGCAGAGTGTGACCAAGACCCCTATCAACCTGTGGATAGACCACCAATCAAGGATCTACCTTTCCCCGCTTGTCTACATCCTGGGTGTGGGACAGGTGGCGCTGAAGTGGGAAGGGGAGATCATCGGGGTGAGACACCTGAGGATTGTGCCAGGACGGAACATTGAGTTTGGCAGCCGTGCCCAGACGAGTTTTGTGGATGACGGGGTATATGCTGCTGGAGACCCAGGCTGGTTTCGCTTTGGTATTTTGAGTTGGGAGCCGAAGCCAGCATCGCTTTGCCTCCACCCCAGGGACTCCGTCTGACTGTAGGGTTTCTGGTGAGTCCGTTGGAAACAAAGCAAACAAAGGGGTTGTTTGAAGTTGAGGTTGTGTGTTTGTTAGAATGGTGTATGCTGATGTAAAAATACGTAAGTGCAATCACAAATAAGCATTTGTGTTACTGTAACCTTTTCTGAATAATAGTAAAATATATGGTAACATATTGTAATCTTGCACAAATAGGCATTCGTATTACTGTAACCCTTTCTGAATAATGAGTAAGGTAAATGGTAACATATTATAATCTTGCACAAATAAGCATTTGTATTACTGTAACCCTTTCTGAATGATCAGTAAGATAAATTGTAACATATTATAATCTTGCACAAGTAAGCATTTGTATTACCGTAACTCTTTCTCAATAATCAGTAAGATAAATGGTAACATATTATAATCTTGCACAAGTAAGCATTTGTATTACTGTAACTCTTTCTGAATATCAGTAAGTAAATGGTAACATTATTGTAATCTTGTACAAGTAAGCATTGTATTACTGTAACTCTTTCTGAATGATCAGCAAAGTAAATGGTAACATATCTTGCACAAGTAAACATGTATTACTGTAACTCTTTCTGAATAATCAGTAAAATGAATTGTAACATATTATAATCTTGCACATGTAGGTATTCATATTACTGTAACTCTTTCTGAATAAACTGTAAGGTAAATGATAACATATTGTAATCTTGTACAAGTAGGTATTCATATTACTGTAACTCTTTCTGAATAAACTGTAAGGTAAATGATGACATATTGTAATCTTGTACAAGTAGGTATTCATATTACTGTAACTCTTTCTGAATAAACTGTAAGGTAAATGATGACATATTGTAATCTTGTACAAGTAGGTATTCATATTACTGTAACTCTTTCTGAATAAACTGTAAGGTAAATGATAACATATTGTAATCTTGTACAAGTAAGCATCTGTATTACTGTAACTCTTTCTGAATAATCAGTAAAATGAATTGTAACATATTACAATCTTGCACAAGTAGGTATTCATATTACTGTAACCCTTTCTGAATGATCAGTAGGTAAATGGTAACATGTAATCTTGCACAAGAAAGCATTCGTATTACTGTAACCCTTTCTCAGTAATCAGTGGCTAAATGGTAACATGTTGTAACCTTGGAAGTTAAAAAATCTGATTCCCTTAATAATCATACAGTCATTTGATTACTGACTCTTTCACTTCCTTCCACATCCTTCATAGTTTTTACACACTACATATCTTTCTAGAAGGCTGCATGTTTCGATTTTGTGATTTTGCAAGACCATTCATAGCTTGCAACGGCTATATAGAGATTTTCAGGTCGGTGTTCACAGTTTGTTCAAATGGGATTCATTGCACTCCGATAATTCCATATGTGCTCCACCGAAATCTGGCAGTAATTATTTGGCAGGCCCCTTGATCCTGCACAAAATCCCTACGTGTTGGCAAGGGGGGAGGGGGGAATACACAATGAGACTATGAAAGCTAAGCTGACTCTACCAGAATGACTGGAGGATCAGGATGGACAGTGAACAGCCCAGTTTGTATTTCAGGCAGGATTAAACTTGAGACATTGAGGCCTTGAGCCATGGATTTATCAACAGAGCCAGCTAGCCTGCTGAATTTTCTTTCATCTTATTGGTAGGAAGTAATCTATAAATGTATCTGAACTTAAGATAAACCAGTTCTATAAATTTCCCCCGTGGGATTACCGGGAGCTCTTTCACTATAAATAGTATCCCACCTACTGGAAATTCTGTACTAGAAATTTCCTTCTTTTCTGTCACTGTTTTTGTTTCTGCCTTGTTCCTTTGCTTTCTGTCATTTCTTACTATCATTTTCTGCCTTGCTGATCCATTCATCTGTATGTGTTCGATTAAGTCTTACGTACATTTTCTTTGATTGATAATTGCGTACATGTATTAAGTGCATTTTTGGCTCTAGGGAGGTGAGATATGCGGACGCAAATCTAGGTACTTTATGCCCGTTTTTATATATGTTTTGGTGTCCTTAGGTATGCTTAAATTTGTATTTAGGTGTGTTTCTTAGATCCCCTGTGTGATAAATAGGACGGAGTAGTCAACGCCAAGGGCATGTCTTTAGATTCTGTACTCGAATGCATTGATATCTGTACTTAATTTTCTTTTCCTTTTTTTTCCTGTTGAAGTGTTATTTGTGTTTTGAATTGGTTGTAGCCCTGATATGCCTCTACGCAGTCGGCTGGGCTTTAAACAACAATAACAGTAACAACACGTTTTTGTAGTGTAGGAATGTTTGTTAGTGAGTGTACGTATGAATATTTACAAGCTTTGCGTGCGTTTGAACAATACAGTTTAACCCTTTTCACTCTGTCACCCTGTCCCATTTTCTTCAGGAATCTGGTGTTTTAAGGTGAGGGGATGACAGGGTTAAGTGATAAACTTTTGAGTCTTGAATTCCACTGTCCAGGACATCAAGTATGCAGCCAGTTTCACAGCGACGAGGATGACCATCGAGGCATCCAACGTCTTCCATGAGCCACAGGCCAAGATGGTGTGCTCAGCCACGTCATCCGGCGGTCAAGGTCATTCTTCCGTCACTGGTGTGGGCGCCGCTCATTCTGCAGCAGGGGGAGGTAGGTTGCTGTGAAGCTTGCGGGTTCCCATTACGTATTTGACGCACCGAGTTTTACATGGTTCATTTTTTCGTCTTGTGTCATCGGCCGTTTCAATCAACAGTTGATGCATCATTAGCATCGTTTGCTTGAAGGCACATCGATGTTTTTTACCTCTGAGCTACCATGATCAGCTTTATTACTGTAGGACACTGCTACAGCCGTAAAGAAAAACCAAGCAAGTGTATTGAAATTGAAAGCCATGGGGAAAAGACGAAAGAAAAGGCAGCATTGAAAACAAAGAAGGAAGACGGGAGTGGGCGGTGAGACATCTACTCTTAACAATATGAATCGTAAGGCATACAATGTCAAAGCAGGTATGAAAATGAACTGTGATCAAATGTCGACTTCTCTATTTCAGCTGGTCAAGCAATTGGCAAAAGCAGGGGAGACAACGGCAGACGTATGTAAAACAAATATATGTCAATCTCAAACAACAGCAGCAGCAATCCCCCCGTGGGGATGCAAGGGGCTGTTTTCAGTATAAAGAGTATCCCCACATTCTGCAAATTTTGTGCTAGAACATTTTCTCTTTTCTGTCACTCTCTTTGTTTCTGCCTTGTTCCTTTGCTTTCTGTCATTTCTTCCTATCATTTTCTGCCATGCTGGTCCGTGCACCTGTATGTGTTTGATAAAGTCTTACATACTGTCTCTTAGGAGTGATAACTGGGTACATGTATTTAGTGTATTTTTAGGTGATTCAGGCCCGTTTTTATATACGTATTGGTGTCCTTAGTTATGTTTAAATTTGCTTCAGGTATATTTTTAAAAATCCCCTGTGTGATACATTGGCGGACTGGTCAACGCCAGGGCATCTCCTTAGATTATGTGCACGAATGCATTGATACGTGTACTTAATTTTCTTTTTGTAATTGTTCCCCTTCTTACATTCAAACTTCCACTATCCTTACCCATCCCCATCCCCCACCCTTTTCCCCCCATTTCCTTGTGTGTGTGTGTGTGTGTGTGTTGTGTGTGTGTGTGTGTGTGTGTGTGTGTGTGTGTGTGTGTGTGTGTGTGTGTGTGTGTGTGTGTGTGTGTAAAATCACTATTGTGAACAGACATTAAATAAAAGCCTCCTCCTCCACTCAAAAACACTGAACAGGCTAGATCCTATCAAATTTATCGTCACAAATAAAGACTGTGCTTTTGCTTCTCAGTAATCATTCTATACTGTTTTGACAGAAAATGCCAACCGTGACCAACACTCGGACCTACGGTTCACTCTACGAACCTGGTGATGCTGGTAGTGAGGGTGGGGGTGCTGGTGGCGGTTTGGGAGGAGGTATCATTCGCATGACTGTGGGTTCGATTCTGCAGTTGGATGGCAGTCTTCATGTAGATGGAGGAGATGGTAGTAGTGGTTGGTGGCGGTGGCAGTGGTGGCTCTGTCTTTGTCACTGTGGGTAAGTTTTGTGTGGGGTTGATTGTTGTAGTGGGTTCTCTCTTTCACCTTGAAAGGAGAAGAAAATTTAGAGCAAGTTGCAGTGACAATGTGTGTGTATGTGTTGTGTGTGTGTATGTGGTGTGTGTCTGTGTGTGTGTGTACGTGTATGTGTGTGTGCGTGCGTATGTGTGTGTGTCGTGTATGTGTGTGCGTGCGTGGTGTGTGTATGTGTGTGTACGTGTGTGTGTGTGTGTGTGTGTGTGTGTGAGGGGAGGGCAGAGTGTATCTTGAATCTTAATGTTTGCAAATGACTTACATGTTTCAAGTGACTTCAAGAGACAATATGAGTGCAGGTATTGCGAGTTGATCAGTCATTTGGTTTTTTCTATTTGAACTCAGAAATGTTAGTGAATAGACTTGTACTGTATTCAGGTTGCAGGTCAGCCACAGTGAGAAGTTACAGGTGCATGCTTCAAATAAATGTTAAAGGTTATCTCGCAACCCTGAGATTTTGTGGAATAGGTATGTGATAGATACTTTTCATATTTGTACTGAAGACAGCAACTTTTCCTGTGGCTAGCATTCTGATGGAACATTCTCTACTTCTGTCAACAGGTGACTTCCGTGGTCATGGACTGATCAGTTCTGTAGGAGGCAAAGGTCATGGAGACGGTGGAGGTGGCAGTGGTGGTCGTATTGCAGTGCATGTTGGGTACTCAAGCGACTACCTGGGTGGAACTCAAGCACATGGTAGTCCTGGTTAGTAAATACGTTGATAGAATGTATATTGTGATTGTTTGGGCGTTTATAAGTTATTGCTGATGAAGTTCATTTATTCCAAATGTTGAACTAAATCATCACTGGGAGTTTCTTATAAAAGGCCGTCAACAGGCTTACAGCATCCAAAAGCTCACACTTAAAGCCACGGGAGGACTATATAAAGCGCCGTGTGCCCGAGATGTCCGCTTCGTTTCTAACCCTTGTAACAGCAGGCATTACATCTCTCCAACGTTTCTTCAAGTAGTTCGATGCAGAAGTTGGTAGAATTGTAGCTATCATTACCAACTAATACTTCGTTAAATATGATGTGGCATTGACGGAAAATAAATCGATAGAAACATTTCAAATCAGGGCAGATTTTCACTTTGATGGGTGGAGCTAATGTTTGGCGCGCGCGTTCCGCCTGGCACTATGGATTTAAAATAAATGTTTAGAGCTGTGGCACTTCTCTGGGGCCGCAACAGGGCTGCAGGTATATCACTGTCAGTTTTAGCTTGACTATACTGTAACTGTACAGCCCACCCATGTGCATGTGTGAATACGAGTGGAACCCTTGTAGTGCTCCACTCTGCAAAAACACGAGCACAGCGGGCACACGGGGATGAAAAACTGTAAACTAGCCCTTCTCACCCAGTCGGCCGGATCGGATGCCAGGCCTTTATGTTTGCTGACGGCCTCAAGAAAGAAAACCCAAATCCCTCATGTTGGCAGCTAACTATTAAACAGGTGTTGTTTTTGTTTGTTTGTTTTGTTTGTTTTTGTTTGTTTGTTTTGCTGCCTATCTTATGCACACACACACACACAAAACACACACACACAACACACACACACACACACACACACACACACACACACACACACACACACCCGTGGAGATGCCTGGGGCTCTTTCAGTATGAATGGTATCCCCACCTTCTGGAAATTCTGTGCTAGAAATTTCTCGTTTTCTGTCACTCTCTTTGTTTCTGCCTTGTTCCTTTGCTTTCTGTCGTTTCTGCCTATCATTTTCTGCCTTGCTGGTCCATTCACCTGTATGTGTTCGATAAAGTCTTACGTTCTTTTTATCTTACGATTGATAATTGGGTACATGTATTAAGTGCATTTTTGACTATAGGGAGGTGAGATATGAGAAATTTCAATTCTCACGATACTTATGCTCCACCAGGAACTGGTGGAGGAGACATGGGTGGACCAGGCACAGTCTTCTTTGAGGAACGTCTGTCCAAGACAGAATGGCAGAGTCGTCTGTACATCGATGGCAACGGTCTTGGTTTACCCAAACCGGTCGTGGTGTCAGAGGTCAACCCCCGCGTGGCGCGAGAAAACCTGACCATTGAGGATGACAATGGAGCTGCTGTGCACTTTGATCATTTGCTGCTGAAGAACAGGGTAAATATCTTATAAACCTTTCACTAAATCACCAAGAACAGGGTAACTATCTTATAAACCTTTCACTAAATCACCAAGAACAGGGTAATATCTTATAAACCTTTCACTGTCTCACAAGAACAGGGTAACTATCTTATAAACCTTTCACTGTCTCACAAGAGCAGGGTAAGTATCTTATAAACCTTTCACTATCTCACCAAGAACAGGGTAAATATCTTATAACCTTTCACTATCTCACCAAGAACAGGGTAAATATGAACCTTTCACTATCTCACCAAGTCCACCAGTTTACATTCTGGTCACTTGCTGCTGAAGAACAGGGTAAATATCTTATAAACCTTTCACTATCTGGCACAATCCACCGATTTACGTTTTAATCATTTGCTATTGAAGAACAGGGTAAATATCTTATAAGACTTTCACTGTCTCACCCAGTCCACCAGATTACATTTTGGACCTTGCAGCTGAAGAACAGAAAAACTGTAGAAGTAACCGTTTCACTCACTCATCCTATACTCCAGCGTGCATTTTGGTCAATTGTTGCTGAAGAACAGGGTAAATATCTTATAAACCTTTCACTATTTCACCCAGTCCACCAGCTTACATTTATGTCACTTGATGCTTAAGAACAGGGTAAATATGTTCCTTTCACTATCTTACCCAGTCCACCAGTTTACATTTTGGTCACTTGCTGCTGAAGAACAGGGTAAATATTTTATAAACCTTTCACTATCTCATCCAGTCCACCAGTTTACATTCTGGTCACTTGCAGATGAAGAACACGAAAACTGTGAAAGTAACCATTTCACCCCTCACCCTATAGAGGTCTACTCTAGCGTGCATTTTGATCACTTGCTGCTGAAGATTTCAGTTTTTGGTTTCAATTTCGTAAGATAACGTCTCTGTGCTCTGAATGAATTCCAGAGAAGATTCAGAATGAGCATGGCACAAACCTTAAGCCTGAACATAAACCCTGTGCATTGTCAAGGTCTTGAGGTCCTACCCATGTATGTAGGTTTATATCTTGTATTCGTATCAGTCTGTAATTGGAACAGTCTTGACTACATTGTTGTAATACGTGCATCTACAGCTGTAAAACAAGTGGATGAGACTCGACTGTCATAATACGTGCATCTACAGCTGTAAAACAAGTGGATGAGACTCGACTGTCTGGTCCCAGTTTTCCCACTGAACCCATAGCACGCCCAACTCCGAGTAGGAGCGGTTAGAGCCAAAAAATCCCACAACAATATATTTTTGAAGGGACTGATGGGGATTCGAACCCACAACCTTCCAGTCAGTAGTCCCTTTGCGCTAACCACTAACACCACGGCGACTGGTATGTCAGCCGTTTTCATTGTCCTTTCATTCCAGGCACAGATTGAAATACCAGCACACGACAGCAACATCGCCACAGCCAACGTACGCGATGTGTTCGGAGACGCCACAGGCTACATTCACATTCAGCCCCAGCAGACTTTCTACATCTCGCACTCTGAGTACATCACACGCGCCACCATCCCCCCTGTCAACTTGTTGCTGGACAACGGGGGAGTGCTGTGGGCGTCCCCTTCAGTGCGCATCATTGGGAAAGACGAGCCAGCGTTTCGCTTTGACGGACACCTGGCCGGCGTCTACAACATGACTTTGGATGCAGGGAGGGTGGTGAAGGTTGGAGTTGATGCCACGAACAACCTGGAGAGCGAGACACCCTTCGATGCTGTGACAGGTAAAAAGAGTTGTTCGTTATTCTGTGGCATCGTGTGAGTACAGGGAGGGCTGATATCAAACACATTTTAACCCTTTGACTCCCTGCACCTATCCACCATCTGCAAAAAGTTAACCCTTTGATTCCCTCACCCTATCCACTAGCTTCAAAACTTATCCCTTTGATTCCTTCACCCTATCCACCAGCTTCCTTCAGGTTAGGGTGAGGGAGCCAAAGGGTTAAGTTTTTGCAGTTGGTGGATAGTGTGCAGGAGTCAAAGGGTTAAATAAATATGTTGAAACAGACACAACCAGGAATATGATTCCACTTTCCTCACTTTAGGGTGAGGGAATCAAAGGGTTAATTTTTTGCTCTGCTGGCATGGTTGACAATGCGGGATGCCGGTGGACGGGTGCGGGAGTCATAGGGTTGAAGTGCTATGGCATTTCTTTGAAGCGTGGATGCATACTGTTTTTGCTCAGACTGTGCGGGCGATATGTTGCTGCGTAGTCTGCATACTCCATCTTCAGTAGGCGTGCATGCTCGGTCTTTTCGTGTTTCCAGAAGACACTGGACACTGACATGACTTTCAGGTTCTTAAACATGTATGTTTGGTGTTCTGCATGCGTATGTACGCGAAGGAGGTTTATGCCATACTAAACTCTGTCCATTTTTTTGTGCTGGTCCTGAGGCGTGTAATGTTATGTGTTCTTATTAAACTGAATGACTAACGATGTGGGTCACTGAAGTGGTTCCTCTATTATTTGTTTTTTGTTGTTTTTTTTCATTCATTCACCCGTTTGTTTGTTTGTTTTCTCACACTGGACGGAGCAGCAGGGAAGTTTCAGTCTTTTTCTCCTAATTTTTGTATCTGGTGTTTGTTTGTTTGTGATCTTACGCTTGACACAAAAATTTGCGCCTGTCTTGTCTGGTTGTATTAAATATGCGTTCTTATTCTTTTTTCGTTTTTTTTTTTCTGGTTCCTGTTTGCTTGAACGTGGGCAATCACACTTGTTTTGGATCTCTCTAAGAACTGTCAAGTGCGGATGGTTACACTGAAATAAATGACGATTGTGTTGTGTGACAGGTCGGCTGATATTTGACAGTGTGTCACTGGAAGCCTCTGCCGCTGTACAGCATACTGGCAACATGAGACTTAAGGCTGACCAACTCCTCATGCACTACGACTCCCTCATCACCGCAGACCTGGTCGACCTGGTTGTTTCCATGGCCACAGTGGAGGGCGGGGCTACACTGGATGCCAGTGGGCGTGGCTATGCTAATGACATGGGTCCAGGGAAAGGCAACAGAACGCTGGGGTCAGGAGGTCACCATGGGGGTTATGGAGGTGGAGTCACTGAACTCCAGTATGCAGATGGTTGGTATCACTTTCATCGAACATTGTGCTTGCACAGATTTCAGTTTAACAGTTCCCCCCCGGGGATGCTGGAGACTCTTTGAGTATAAATACTATCCTCTCATTCTGGAAATTTCTGTGTTAGAAATGTCTTTTTTGTCACTCTATTTATTCCTCCATTGTTTCTTTGCTTTCTGTCGTCTACTATTATTTTCTGCATTGCTGGCCCATTCACCTGTATGTTTTCCATAAGGCCTTCCATGCTTTCTTTTACTAATTGATTAATGGGACATGTATTTAGTGCATTTTTTACTTTAAGGAACTGTGATGCAATTTTAGGTAACATAGACCAGATTTTATGTTTTAGCGTACTTATTATGTTTATATATTCGTATTCAGTTTTGTTTTTTAAACCCCTGATGATAAATTGGACGGAGTCGACAACCCCAGGGGCATATTCTTAGATTTTATGAACAATTTTAGGTAATACAGACCAGTTTTTGTATATGTTTCAGCGTACTTAGTTATGTTTATATATTCGTATTCAAATTTTTAAACCCCATGGTGACAAATTCGACGGAGTCGACACTCCCAGGGGTATAATCTTACATTTTGTGAGCACATGCATTGATAAGTGTACGTAATTTTCTTTTCAGTTTTTTTTAACAAGTTCAAAGAGGTGTCCAGATGGTTATAGTCCTGATACGGCTTTCAGCAGTTGGCTGGGTTTTAAACAATAACGATGATGATAATAATAAATTGAACAATAATACATATAAAGTCTTATAAATAAAAGGCTGGAACCAGAAGAACAAGAAAACCAATGCAAGCGCGTATTCAACAAAACAAGACAAGACAAGCGCAAATTTTTGGCCAACCGGCCTTTGTCAAGCGCGAAAGCACGGTCACAAACAGACCACAAACACCAAACAACGGATGAGGCGGCAGGGAAGTTTTTAGTCCTCTTTTTATTATCCGTTGTTTGGTGTTTGTGGTCTGTTTGTGACCGTGCGTTCGCGCTTGACAAAGGCCGGTTGGCCGAAAATTTGCGCTTGTCTTTTTTTGTTGAATACGCGCTTGCATTGGTTTTCTTGTTCTTCTGGTTCCTGTTTGCTTTGGCGCGAGCAGTCGCACTTGTTTTGGATCTAATGAAAGGCTGACCTCAGTTGTTTCGTAAGTATAAAGTTAAGATAACAGAAAGTTGATGTACATGTCAACAGACACTAGAAACACACGAAAACGGAATCAGAAGGCGTGTTTAATTCACAAAACGAGATAATTCTTGTGAATTAAGTACACATTTTTATTCTACTTTCATGTGTTGTGAGACTGCGTGTCTAATTCGCAAAACGAGGCAGCTCTTGCA
This sequence comes from Monoplex corrugatus, assembly GCA_030674185.1. Taxonomy (NCBI): domain Eukaryota; kingdom Metazoa; phylum Mollusca; class Gastropoda; order Littorinimorpha; family Ranellidae; genus Monoplex; species Monoplex corrugatus. The sequence continues at coordinate 20,108,368 of JAPXFY010000027.1, read as the reverse complement.
AATTAAGCAGGTCTACACGTTTTTATTCTACTTTCACGTGTTGTGAGAATGCGTGTTCAATTTACAAAACGAGACAATTCTTGTGAAGTAAGTGCACGTTCTGATTCTTCTTTCATGTGTTGTGAGAATGCGTGTATGTATGTATGTATGTATGTATGTATGTGTGTATGTATGTTTGTATGTATCTATGCATGTATCCGTGTATGTACGTGTATATAAGATGCTGACACTGAGAGTTTACCGTAAAGGCCACCAACCATAAGACAGAGACTAGAGACGTTTTCATTGCTTTTGTACTTTTAAAGACTTTTCTGCTTTTTTTAAAATTGTTATTGTTGCATGACCGACAGACATGTGGAAGTAGGTATTTCATTAGGAATAATTTCTATTGCTTTTTTTTAACGTTGAGTGTCTTATACTTCGTCAGTTTAATTCATACCGGTACAGGTTGACATGAATTTGCTTTGTCTGCTGTCATACAAAGTTACGTGAAGTGCTTAGGGTTTTTGTGAGATGAGGTGCTATACAAATGGTCTATCACCCCCCGTGGGGATGCCGGGGCTCTTTCAGTAGAGATAGTATCCCCACCTTCTGGAAATGCTGTGCTAGAAATACCCTCTTTTCTGTCACTCTCTTTGTTTCTGCCTTATTCTTTTGCTTTCTGTCATTTCTTCTGTCATTTTCTGCCTTGCTGGTCCATTCACCTATGTTTTCGATAAAGACTTGTGTACTTTTTCTTAGGATTGATAATTGGGTACATGTATTAATTGCATTTTTGGCTCCGGAGAGGTGAGATATGCGGAGGCAATTCTAGGTAATTTATGCCTGTTTTTATGTATGTTTTGGTGTCCTTAGGTATGCTTATATTTGTATTCAGGTGTGTTTTTTTTAAATCCCGTGTGCGATAAATCGGACGGAGTGGTCAGTGCCAGGGGCATGTCCTTGGATTATGTGCGCGAATGCATTGATATGTGTACTTAATTTTCTTTTCTTTTTTTTTCCTGTCGAAGTTTTGTATGTTTTGAAGCTGTTACAACCCTGAGATATGCTGTACGCAGTCGGCTGGGCTTTAAACAATAAAATAACAATAAAGTAGTCTTTCAATATTTTGCAGGGTTACCTCACGGCTCCTTCTTCCATCCCGTAAACAAGGGCAGTGGGGGTGGTGGTGATCATGGTGGTTCAGGTGGAGGCCTGGTCTTTCTTAACATCACACACACCCTGCACAACGACGGAAATGTTCTGGCAGAAGGTTCCAGCACCAACGTTACTCATAATGGAGCTGGCAGTGGTGGCTCAATCTACATCAATGCGACCAACTTTTCAGGCCATGGGCGAATCTCGGTGCAGGGGGGTAATGTGTCTCAGAGTGGAGGAGGAGGAGGAGGCAGTGGAGGACGCATGGCCATCAAAGTTTCCAGGCTGTTTGAGTTCAGAGGTGAAACCCAAGCCTGCGGGGGGGTGTCTGGAAATCTCGTTGACACAGACTCAGACTTCAACGGTGCGGGTGGTACGGTGTTTTTGGAATACGTCGAGTATTCGACACCCCCATCAGAAGAGTATTACGAAGGACGTACAGCTTCACGGAAGTTGTTCCTGGACAACAAAAACCGCAACCACGATCTGCCCACAGTGCTGTTCCGTGAAGCCGGCAACGACAACATCACAGTGGACCTTCTGGAGGCTGTCCATCACGTGTTCGTGGAGCTGTACGGTGATGATGCTGAACTGATTGTGCACAAGTTTGAAGGGGACAGGACGGGACTGCTGCATCTTGAAGCTGGACAGAAGCTGTACTCTGAGTATGTGGCTTCCACCACGGGCTACACTGTGGCCCCGGTCAGCTATCATATTGAGGCCAAGTCTGAAATCCTCCTGCCGTCCACAGTGATCATGCTGGGCACTAGAACCCAGCACGCGGGGCTGATGACTGGCGTGTACAACCTGACTGTCGCCGAGGGCGCCTCTGCCGTATTCTACTCCACCTCCCAGACGGCCGTTCTGGAGGATGGCCAGTATGCACACCTGACTCGTCCAGGTAACATCTCCTTCACCTGGCTGACCGTGCAGAGAGGTTCTGAGTGCTACTTCAGCAATGTGGCTGACGGGCTGACGCTGAGCATCACACGCTTCGTGGTGAAGTATGAAGGGGTGGTGTACATGAACCAGGGTACCATCAACTCTGATGAGGGTGTGGTGGAAAGTCTGGGCCTTCTCACTCTGGCTGGTGAGGGATTCCATGCTGAACAAGGACCTGGGGCAGGTAAAATAATAGTTTTCCTTTGTATTTCTTTGTCCATGGGCAGGTAGAATACTATTTTCCTTTGAATTTTTTGTCCATGGGCAGGTAGAATACTATTTTCCTTTGTATTTCTCTGTCCATGGGCAGGTAGAATACTATTTTCCTTTGTATTTCTTTGTCCATGGGCAGGTAGAATACTATTTTTCTTTGTATTTCTTTGTCCATGGGCAGATAGAATTCTATTTTTCTTTGTATTTCTCTGTCCATGGGCAAATAGAATACTATTTTCCTTTGTATTTCTTTGTCCATGGGCAGGTAGAATACTATTTTCCTTTTCCTTTTTATTTGTCCATGGGCAAGTAGAATACTATTTTCCTTTGTATTTCTTTGTCCATGGGCAGGTAGAATACTATTTTCCTTTGTATTTCTTTGTCCGTGGGCAGGTAGAATACTATTTTCCTTTTCCTTTTTATTTGTCCATGGGCAAATAGAATACTATTTTCCTTTGTATTTCTTTGTCCATGGGCAGGTAGAATACTATTTTCCTTTTCCTTTTTATTTGTCCATGGGCAAGTAGAATACTATTTTCCTTTGTATTTCTTTGTCCATGGGCAGGTAGAACACTAATTCCCTTTTTATTTGTCCATGGGCAAGTAGAATACTATTTTCCTTTGGATTTCTTTGTCCGTGGTTTCCTTTGGTCTGTTTTTCTTTCATATTTCTTGTGTGTGTGTTTTGTTGTTGTTGTTGTTGTTGCTTTTTGTCTTCAAGACTCAAGATTTTTTATTTTTCCTTTCCAAAACAGCAAGGTTTGGTCACATTTTTATAGAAATATTCTCACTGTTACACAACTCTCGTAATTTTCTCTCGGTATGCTACTGACAAAACGTCATATATCATGAATAAGTGATCTGCTCTCGGTTGAGCAAGGTAAAAGCGACAAGGGAGACGAGAAGGGCACGGATATCATACAGCTGATCTCATGAAAAGCTGATGTCTCTAACACCTCAATCCATATGTCAGGACTGTAAGACTTGTATCAGTAAAAATCAGATGTAAATCTAGTATTGTCAAATCAAATCAGGTGTTAGCCCTGATATGGCTCTAGTAGTCGGCTGGGCTATAAGCAATATGAACTGTAAACTAAATCAAATCAGCTGTAGGAAGTACAGACAGGGAGTAGGAAAATACGATAAGAATACATTTCTTTAACCCTTCGACTCCCGCAGCCTGCCCACAAGCATCCTGCATTGTCAATCACGCTAGCAAAGCGTAAACTTAACCCTTTGACTCCACCACCCTATCCACCAGCTTCCTGCAACTGACCACCAGGGAGTCAAATGGGTTAAGTTTTTGCAGTTGGTGGATAAGGGTATGGGAGTCAAAGGGTTAAAAAAAATTGCCATGGAACACTACCGTTACGTGCGTGAACTGACAAAGCTATAGCATAACAATATTTTATTCCTGCTCCAATATTAAATATCAGGTTGTCAAAAAGAATATGAATACTAGAGAAAATAAAGAGCATATGTGATTATCAGATTATAGATATGATTTTATCACTGAGTGCAAAAATGTATGTTTGCATGCACTTGAATTCAGCACATATCTGTATATAAAGCCAATCCAGTGTAAAACCTAGACATTTACTTATGACAACTGGACACAGAAAATGTATTTTCAGTATTCAGTATTGCACAGGAAAGAAAACAGCCTCTTACTTCCATACCGAGTACACATGCACTTTACCTCATGCTTAAGGAAGTACATGTTCACTTACTTTCACACAAAGTACACGTGCACTTTCTCTCATGCAGGTCTAAGTGTGAATGGACTGGGAACGGGAGCAGCTCACGGAGGTCACGGGGGCGCCAAGTTCCCACAACAAGGTGGTACTCCCTACAACTCCGTCTTCATTCCAGACTCGCTGGGCAGCGGTGGGGGCAACGGGTCAGGGGTTGGAGGTCAGGGAGGGGGTCACCTGGTTTGGAACAACGGCAAACTGCTGACAGTGGACGGCTTGGTTACTGTGCATGGCTTGCCCGGAGTGGGACAGCACGCAGGGGGTGGTAGTGGCGGCAGCATTTTCATCACCACACTCAACTTCACCGGTTACGGACTGGTGGAAGCCAGCGGTGGACACGCTGACAACTCCACTGGCAGTGACGGAGGGGGAGGAGCCGGCGGCCGGATTGCCGTGCACATCCGCTTCGCCAACAAGTTCGGAGGTCGACTGAGGTCCGTTGGTGGTAAAGGTCAAGGTCAGACCCCTTCTGGAGCAGCAGGGACATCTTACATGGAAGAGTCCGCACGAGGTCCTCAGTACGCTGACATAAAGTACAACAAAGCGGAAAACGTCACATACACGGTTGCCACTCACAGACGACTGGAGATAGACAATGAAAACTTGGATGCTGAACTGTACGTGAAGCACGCAGAACCATGGCTCTACACCGTCATTCAAGAGGACGAGAAAGATTGGTACGACTTCGATGAAGGTCTGCTGACCCGGCACTCCAACCTGATGATGGACTATCCCATTGGCAAGGATCACGTAACTGTAGCCATCCACAAGTTTTACGGAGATCGCACGGGACTCGTTCACATCAGACAGAACCAGAAGCTGTACGCAGAAGTTGTGGAGTCTGAAAGTAACGAACTGGTGGCGCCTTGCAGTTTCAGGATTGATGCCAACGCTGAACTGTTGTTACCTAACATCGATCATTTGTTTGGCACTCGCACCGTGTTGGCAGGACGTCTAACAGGAGTTCAGGATGTTTATCTGCGTGACGGAGCGGATGTGCTGTTTTTGTCCACCGCACAGACAGCGCTGATTGAAAACGGCACGTACACCATGGTGACAGAACCAGGAAACTTCACCTTTGCCCAGTTCAGCAGCAACCGCGACTCTCGGGGAGAGTTCTCACAAATCACAGAACCTCTCAGCATCACCAGCGCCAGGCTTTTTGTGCGCTATCAGTCAGAACTGATCATGAACGCTGTCAAGATCTTCAACAGTCACGCTGAGGTGCAGAGTCAGGGAGTCCTGCATCTGAATGGCAGGGGACATGTGGCCGAATCTGGCATCGGGGGTGGAACCACCACAGGGGATGGGCTGGGAAAAGGAGCGGCCCATGGGGGGTACGGAGGGGGGCCTGGGCCCGACTACGGCGGAGACCCTTACGGGTCCATCTTCAGACCTACAGAGTTTGGTAGTGGTGGGGGCAACGGAAGCGGGGAGGGGGGCAGGGGAGGGGGGATGCTGTTTTGGGATGTGGCTGATCTGATCGAGGTGGACGGTCTCCTGGCTTCTTACGGCAGTGCAGGTACAGGCATGGACGCGGGAGGAGGCAGTGGAGGCTCCATCTTCATCAAAACCACCAACATCACCGGCCATGGGGTCATGAGTGTCAAGGGCGGTGACGGTCAAGGTCGTGGGGGCGGAGGGTCAGGAGGTCGTATCGCAGTCCATTGTCGATGGCGGTACCAGTATGGTGGGCAGTACGAAAACTACGGGGGTCGAGGTCAAGGGTTGTACTGGAAGTACTCGCACACAGGCGCCGCCGGAACAACGTACATCGAAGAAAACCTCCGTGAACTGGAATACCGATACAAGAAGTACGACCCTGTGTTGAATACCACCTTCCTTGCTGTTGACCACACACATATCCATGCCGACAATGCTTTTGGCTACAGCCCCGCTCCCACCATGCTGATGGACCCCGGACGGTTCATGTACGAGATCAATGAACTGGAGCTGCTTGGTACTACACGGCTCCTCATCTATCACGCCGACATCACTAGACTAGTGAAAGTCATCGTCCACACCTTCATCGGAGACAAAAGTGGACAGATCCATCTTCGTAGAAATCAGACGCTGTTTGCGGAAGTGGTGGAGTCAGTGATGAACAGAACGGAGGCTCCTTGTGGATTCATCATTGACCAGTATGCGGAAATTGTTTTGCCTGGCGAGTTTCACGTACACGGGACCAACGGCACCATTGCCGGCACCATCTCGGGAGTTCATGAGATGTATGTGGAAGACTCGGCACTCATTGTGTTTGAGTCCACGGCCAACACCGCTTTCCTGCAGAACGGATCCTACGTGAGAGTCACAAACCCTGGCACCTTTGCCTGGAACACTCTGCACGTCAAACGGTTTGGTGAATGTAACTTCGTCAAAATCCAAGAGGTGGTGGAGATTCAGGTCAGCGAGATGCGAGTGAAGTTCTGGGGCCTGCTGTTCATGAATCATGCCAAGATCTTCTCCACCTTTGCCTGGATCGAGAGCAAGGGCGTGTTTCATTTGGACGGAGCAGGCGATGGACCGACTGCGGGCAACTCCCCAGGAACCACCATCGATGGCGTGGGTTATGGCGCGGGTCACGGGGGTCAGGGTGGGGGCATAGAGGTCACACACTTCTCCGATGCCTATGGCTCAGTGTACACAGCGCAAGACTTCGGGAGTGGGGGTGGGAATGGGTCTGGGGTAGGGGGTAGGGGTGGTGGTGTGCTGTACTGGAAGACCAGTCACTACATGGAACTGAACGGACTACTAGCTGCACAAGGACTCAGCGGGTCGGGTCAGGACACAGGGGGAGGCAGTGGAGGTAGTGTATGGATTGAAACCATGAACATGACGGGACATGGCGAGATCAGGACGCATGGTGGAGATGGCATCGATCGTGGAGGGGGAGGAGCTGGAGGTCGAATCTCCATCCATTGCCAGTTCAGATTCTCTTACGGAGGGAAATTCACTGATGCAGGGGGTTCCGGAGGAGCAGGGTTCGAGTCTTTTCATGGGGCAGCTGCTGGAACAACCTACGTGGAGAACAACCGTCGCCCACTAGAATATCGTATTCTGAAATACCTGGAGGGCACCAATACCACCTACTTTGAGGTTGATCACCGCTATGTTCATGCTGACAACGAGGGACGCTGGGTTCAGGCTGTCACTGTCATCAAGGACTTTGAGAGAGCTCATTTTGAATTCAACGTCACAGACATTGCAGGCTATTCCAGAGTCAACTTCTTCAAGCACCCAGCGAACCAGCAGACACTGATCATCATCCACGCTCTGACAGGGGACCGAACTGGTCAGCTGCACCTTCTGTCTGGTCAGAAAGCGTTCATAGAGTATGTGGAATCTATCAGTAATGTGACAGAAGCGCCATGCAGCTACAACATCGACTATGGCAGTGAGGTCATCTTCCCCACAGAAATCCACTTCCAAGGGGTCAACACCACCATAGAGGGCAAGGTCACAGGAGTTCATCACATGTACATTGAAGACGAGGCCTTTGTCAACCTTGACGCCACCGCGGAAACAGCTTTCCTAGAAAACGGCACTTACTTCGATGAGTCAGGCGAGGGGAACTTTTCAGTGTACAGTCTGGTCATCAAAGGTCACGGAAAACTCCAGCTGACAAGAATCCTGCATGATCTGACCGTCACGGCGTCCTTCGTGGAGCTGAAGTACGCTGCCTTTCTTTACATGAACCACGGGTTCTTCGAGGTGGGAGACATGGACATGGAGACTCGTCCTCCCTGGAGCTGGACAGGCGAGGACACGGGGCGGGTGACGGCCCAGGGGCGGGGCAGGGGTCTGGAGGAGGCAGTTACGGAGGGCAAGGAGGACGGCCTGCTGAAAGTGGAAACCCCTACGGGTCTGTGTTCTCCCCTACAGATCTGGGCAGTGGAGGAGGGGGTAGTGGAGCTGGTTCTGGTGGGGGTTTTGTCAACCTGCGTGTGGGACGACAGCTTCACGTGGACGGCCACATCCACACCATGGGATCCCCAGCTAGTGGTGGTGGTAACGCCGGTGGAGGGAGTGGTGGCTCCATCTTCATTCAAGCTTTTAACTTCTCTGGACACGGCGTTCTGGATGCCATGGGAGGCGACTCTGTAGGAACAGGGGGCGCTGGCAGTGGAGGGAGAATCGCCGCTCACATCGACTTCAGCAACACCTATGGTGGCGACTATGTAGTGCGTGGAGGTCAGGGATCCACAAGCGACAGCAGTCTTCATGGTGGGCCTGGCACCGTGTACAAGTATGAGTCCAACCATGGCCCTCAGTACAGAGACTTCAAATACAACCCGTACCTCAACGTAACGGAGCTCAAACCAGACCATGTCAAACTGACGGTGGACAACGGCAACCTGAACACCATCAATCCTGCCGTAGTGATGGAGAACGACACTCTCTATTACTACTTTGACGAGGTGCAGGTGGAAGGCCACTCCTACGTTCACTTCTACCACCCGGTGGATGCTGACAACGTCACCGTTATCATCCAAGAACTGACAGGCAACAGACAAGGGTTGATACGCGTGCAGAACCAGCAACACGTCATCGTTAACTTTGTAGAGTCTACCCACACCTACTTGGACGCTCCTTGTGGTTTTCATGTTGACCGTGGTGGGGAGCTCGTTCTGCCCACACAGGTCATCATTCTGACCCAGAGCTTCATCCTGGGAGGTCGTCTGGAGGGCACAGAGCAGTTGACCTTGGAGAGGGGGTCAAGGACATTCTTCAGGGATGACGCTCACACGAACCTGCGATACAGGGAACAGTCGCAGGGGGCCTCTGCCCCAGGTCTGCTGTTCTTCACCAGGCTGAATATCCACAACGATGCTGACCTTGTAGTGGAGATGAACCCACGTAACGCCACCATCACCATGCCCAGCATGGTGGTGAAGAAGGGGGGTGAGGTGCTGGTGCAGTCCCTAACAGTCACTTTCAATTGTACGGACATGACGGTCAGGGGTGGGGCCTCCATTGATGGAGACGGGCATGGTTATGGCAGTGGTCAAGGTCCAGGGTATGGACGTGCTGTGGGAAGCAGCGGTGGTGGTGGTGGTCATGCTGGTTCTGGTGAGTTTGTGTGTGTATGTGTGCGTGTGTGTGCGTGCGTGTATGTGTATGCGTGTGTGTGTGTGTGTGTGTGTGCGTGTGTGTGTGTTTCGTATTTTGAAACTTTTTGTAATTTCAGTGTGTGTGTGTATGTGCGCGCGTGTGTGTGTGCGCGCGCGCTCACGCTCGTGTGTCCGTGTGTGTGTGTGTGTGTGTGTGTGTGTGTGTGTGTGTGTGTGTGTGTGTGTGTGTGTGTGTTACGGTTTCGTATTTGGAAACTTTTTATCATTTGAAAGCGATTACTTTGCTTGAGACATAATGATGTATTATTTGACAACTTTATTTTTCTATCCACGGCAGTACACATGTATATCGTACATTTTCACGGCATTTTGTTTTGTTGTTGTTGTTGTTGTTGTTGTTGTTTTTCATCGCAAATGTTCTTACTACTAATAATTTTTGAAAAAGAAAGAAAGGAGGAAAGGAAAGCAGGAATTGTCCCACGTATTCTGTAGAATCATTACAGATTGAGTTGCAGGTATTCTGGACTGGACTGGAAACAGCATGTATATGTAACATGTTTTAATTGGTTTTTAAGGCTAGAACAGGCATGATCATTTTTAGATCCTTTTCCTACCCCTGGCACATGTGGTGATAGAACATATGGAAGAACACCATCTTCAAAAAACTGAAACTGAAAACATGCTGGTCGGTTGAGCAAGCAGAAAGTGAGAACTCGGCTTCTGTGTGTTCTTTCAGAATTGGACAAACAAAACAGTTTGCCTTTCAGGGACAGCATTTACAAGTTTATATATGGCTTTGGGGACTCGCGTGTGACTTCGACATTCTTTTGATGCTGACTTGGCTCATCGTTCCTTGGTCATTTTTGTCTATGGTCACATGGTGAAAAAATTATCAGTTTGTACCCAGTGTCTGTTGAGTGATAACTTGTTTCACTTCAGACCTATCCCTGCCCTAACTTTTCTCCTTGTGTTATTTTCGTTGGTCACAGTGTCAATGCTTACGCAAGGGATTTAGTTTCCCTTTTACTTTTCATTGCTATATTCACTTGGTGTGAGCGGAACCCTCGCATTGTTGAGGTGTTCTTCCAAATTGGTCTCCTAAGCATTTGGGAGTTTCTAGATTATAATCACTGTCATTATTATCAGAAATCATGTGGTTGGTATATCGGTGCATAGTTTTCAGATTATAATCACTGAATATGCTAGAAATAGAAAGCAAAGGTAATGGTTTAGAACTAAACAGCAGGAAGACTGAAGTCATGGTGATCAGTAAAAAACATGAAATCCCCTCATGCAAAATAACAGCAAACGGCACAACCTTGAGACAGGTTGATAAGTTTAAATACCTGGGAACGATCATTTCACCAGACGGCAGATAGATGCACATCAGAAATAGCCAGCAGTATCGGCCAAACCAAAACAGCATTCAAGAAGATGAAAAGCATTCTTACCAACAAATGACTATCAATTAACATCAGGAAGAGAGTTCTTGAATGTTATATAGAACCAATACTGTTATACGGTTGTGAGGCGTGGACAGTCAACAAGCAAGATTGAGGCAGCCGAGATGTGGTTTCTAAGAAGATATTGAGAGTTCCATGGACAGCAAAGAAAACAAACAGTCTTGATGGAGGCAAACACAAGAAGATCATTCATAAGGAAGATTAGGAAAAGACAGGCAACATTTATAGGTCATTTTATGAGGAAAGGGGATTTGGAGCACCTGGTGACAACGGGAAAACTGGAGAGCACCAGGTAAACCCAGGGAGAAGATAATGGACGGACTTGCAGAGTGGATGATGACAAAGAGGGTGGAAGAAGTGCTTAAGGCAACAAGGGATAGAAACAGATGGAAGGCCATGTTCGCCAACGCCATGTGGCATGGCACTTGATGATGATGATGATGAATCACTGTCAGAATTATAAGAAATCATGTGGTTGGTGTATCGGTGCACAGTTTTCAGATTATAATCACTGTCATAATTATCAGAAATCACGTGGTTGGTATATCGGTGCATAGTTTCAGATTATAATCACTGTCATAATTATCAGAAATCACGTGGTTGGTATATCGGTGCATAGTTTTCAGATTATAATCACTGTCATAATTATCAGAAATCACGTGGTTGGTATATCGGTGCATAGTTTTCAGATTATAATCACTGTCATAATTATCAGAAATCATGTGGTTGGTATATCGGTGCATAGTTTTCAGATTATAATCACTGTCATAATTATCAGAAATCACGTGGTTGGTCTGTCGGTGCGTAGTCTTGTAAATTGTTTTAACGTTAGCTATGACTTCTGTTGTCAGCTATGGAATATACTCTTAGTTCTGAATTCGTGCAAGTTTTTCGCCAATCTTGGGTTCAGTCTCTTGTATTACTTTTCCGTCGATATGTGTTTTGCCAAATCATATAAAACAGGACTTCTACGCATAAAGTATAAAGATAATACGAAGATAGATCATTTTGACGGCAACTTGTTTGAATAGGATATCCATTTGAATTTAAACTGTAAATTGTATGCTATTGTAAAATACCTTAACCCAGTGGGCAAACAGGTGGTCCAAGTTCCAGTGCATGATATTATTTTGATAAGATCCTTGTCTGTTTACTTGAAAGTTTGTTTTCAAAATAAAGCATAAAAGGCAATTTCAAACTGTTTAAATTGTATGTATGTATGTATGTACGTATGTGTGTGTGTGTATGTATGTATGTGCGTGTGTATATATATATATATATATATATATATATATATATATATATATATATATATATATATATATATATATATATATATATATATATATACAGAAAGAGAGAATTAGACTTTCACTTTTGATGACTTTTCTTCAGGTGGGAACGGATACAGCGCCTCAGGGGGTGTTTACTATGGTGACATGGTGTGGCCGGTAACTCCAGGGAGTGGTGGTGGTGGTAGTGGGGCTGGTGCAGGTGGAGCTGTTGTCATCCTCAATGTCGGACAGGTCGGTAAAGCTTAAACATATTTTTTAAGGCAGTGACACATGGAATACAAGAACAACGTAAATGTGAACTGCATTTCACTTTAGACTTATAAATGAGCAGGCTAATACGATACATGAGTCTGCTTCAGTTTCAGTTTCTCAAGATGACGTCTCAGCGCTCGGAATGAATTTCATATGCACTAACGTCACAGGTGCCATGTGATGGAGAAGATCCAGAATGATCACGGCACAAGCCTTAAGCTTGCAAGCTGGTCAGGACCTGAGGTCTTACCTAGATAGTTCCAGTAACCCTGGGGTCGTAGGGGAGTGAGGGGCCAGCACCACGAGGGCGGCGTCCATCCCCTCCCCCTCGCTTCAAATTCATATTCATATTCACATTTTTTTATAACCAAAACTTCAGAAAGGCAAGAAGGCTTATTTTGGTCTCCAAGGGGTGGGACCTGGGAAATCAACTTATTTCTCCAATGTTTTTTACTAAGGCAGCCAGAAACTGAATCCCATTTTCTCTGATTCACTGTCACAATCACTCAAATCTACCCACTTAATTTTCTTTTCATTTTTTTTCCTTTGAAGTTTTGTATGTTTTGAAGCGGCTATAGCCCTCATATGGCTCTACGCAGTCGGCTGGGCTTTAAACAACAATAACATAACAATAACACTCAGATTCATCATGTAGTTTTACTCAAAATCATCATTCACTCAGACCATTTACTCAGATGGATATGCACCAGTGAATGACCAATCCACCAGAATGTATAACCAAATACAAGACTCAGAGATAGAACCCTGAACTCTGTAGAAACAATCAAAAACGAAAAACAAACTTTGATTCAGCGAGCTAAACTATTTCTTTTATATGCAAGTGGAAAAATGTAAATTTGTTATAAATGACAAGGTTAATTTTTAAAGTAATCAAAAACCGAAAAAGAAACTTTGATTCTGCGAGGTAGAATGTTTCTTCTATGTGTAAGTGGAAGAATGTAAATGTGTTTTAAATGACAGCGTTCATTTTAAACTTGCCAGCACCTACAACTGGATGGCCGTGTGACCTGTGATGGGATAGATGGCTACCTGGGAAGTCGGGATGTGGCGGGGGGTGCCGGTAGTGGGGGCAGTGTTCTGATCCACGCCAACACCATGACAGGACGAGGACAAGTGTCTGCTTCTGGGGGCAGAGCTGGTCGATGTGAGTGTCCAACAGTTCCTTTTTTATAATAATAATAATAATAATATATTTTATTTATATAGCGCAAAATCTTGACAAAATCAAATCTAAGCGCTGAGCGTATACATGCATACATACCTACATACATATGAGCGTATACATGCATACATACATGCTTACATACTTACATACATAAATCTAAGCTGAGCGTATACATGCATACATACATACATACATAAATCTAAGCGTATACATACATACATACATACATACGTACGCACATGCATACATAATAATTACAACATTTATACAGCGCAAATCTCGACAAAATCAAATCCAAGCGCCGAAAAGACACACACGCACACACGCACGCACGCACGCACACACACGCACACACACACACACACACACACACACACACACACACACACACACACACACACACACACACCACACACACATGCATGGCCACAAATGGGGAGAAAAGAATAAAAGCAATAAAAGCAAGAATAAAACCAATGGAAAAACAAGTGTGACTGCCTGCGCCCAAGCAAACAGGAACCAGAAAAAAACACGAAAAAAGAATAAGAACGCGTATTTAATACAACAAGACAACACAGGCGCAAATTTTCGGCCAATTGACCTTTGTCAAAGCGTAATTTAATAAAAGACAGGCGCAAATTTTCGGCCAACTGGCCTTTGTCAGGCGTAAAGATCATACGCTTGACAAAGGCCAGTTGGCCGAAAATTTGAGCCTGTCTTGCCGTGTTGTATTAAATACGTGTTCTTATTCTTTTTTCGTGGGTTTTTTTTTTTCTGGTTCCAGCTGCGTTTTTCGTTCTTGTACATCGAAACTTTTAATGCTTTTTGTTAAATTTTGTTTTTTGTTTGTTTTTGAAGTAGTTGAGGTTATATGATGATTTCCTAAACTCTTGTTCTGCTTCTGTCTGCCTGTCTCCTTTGTTTTTAAAGTAGTTGAGGTTATATATTGATTTCATAAACTCTTATTCGCTCCTCTCTGCCTGTCTGTCCTTGGCTGTCTTTATCCTTATTTTATGCTCTGTGTGTGTGTCTGCGTGGGTTAAATGTGTTTTAACTGTTATTGAATGAATGTGTAAACAGAGAACATAACAAAACAAACATTTCAACACATTGGTAATAGGGGCAACAAGTCTAGTCCCTACACAAGAACACAATTTATCGTAAAATCTGTAACAGAAAAGAAAGAATTACAACTACAACAGACACAAAGACATCAAAAAGTCTGTCTGTCTGTCTGTCTGTCTTGTCTTGTCTTTCGGACTGTCTTTCGGTCTGTCCCTATCATTTCATATCTGTCTCAAGTTGTACAGCTCTTTTTCATTCTCTGCCTCTTGCTGTCTGTCTCTTGTCTCTCTCTAAAGTACCAATCACAGTCCTGTCTCTGTTTCTTTCTCTAAAATACCAGTTGCAGTCAGGTGCATTTGGGTTTTACCTCTGAGAACAGAATGTAATCAAAGGTTATGGTTTATAGCAAGGGGTAGCACAAGGTTTTAAAGAGTAAACTTAATCCTAAGTCAAAATTTTTTCCGTCTTCATGCTCTAAGCAGGGAAAATAAAATCGCCAGTCGGGACCAGTGGAACCTATCTTAGTCCTTCGATTCCATTTCCATTTCAGTTAAAATTTTAAGAGGGTATCACAAAAACTGTGCATTGTTCGTTTAAAATCCTCTGTACACATTTTCAGCAATCACCGTTTCTTTCCCCTGCTTAAATTCCAGTTTGTACTGGCAATTAATGGCTGGCATAATTGTAGAGCTCTCACCTTCCAGTGTGACTGCATGCATTCATGTCTGGCTTCCCCCCGTGGGGATGCCGGGGGGTCCTTCAGTATAAATAGTATCCCCACCTTCTGGAAATTCTGTGCTAGAAATTTCCTCTTTTCTGTCACTCTCTTTGTGTCTTTCTTGCTTCTTTGCTTTCTGTCATTTCTTCCTGTCATATCCTGTCTTAATGGTCCATTCGCCTGTATGTGTTCGTTAAGGTTTTACCTACTTTTTTCTTAGGATTTTATTATTGGGTACATGTATGAAGTGCATTTTTGGCTCTAGGGAGGTGAGATATGCGGAAGCAGTTGTAGGTAATTTATGCTCGTTTTTATATATGTTTTGGTGTCCTTAGGTATGCTTAAATTTGTATTCAGGTGTTTTTTTTTAAATCCCCTGTGCGATGAATTGGACGAAGTGGTCAGCGTCAGGGGCATGTCCTTAGATTCCGTGCGCGAATGCATTGATATGTGTACTTGATTTTCTTTCTTCTTTATGTTGAAGTTTTGTATGTTTTAAAGCGGTCATATCCCTGATATGGCTCCACGCAGTCGCTGGGCTTTAAACAACAATGACAGTAACAATGATTGGCTTAAGAAAATTTTTGTGTGTGTAGCAACCAATCCATCCAGCAGTAAATGGGTACTTGACCCAGTTCAGGGGTTGCAGAAGGTAAAGCAGCATAGAAGAGATCACCCTGGCCCTAAGGAAAGTTGAGATCTCTGCCGTCTCACTCCGACTTCATGGTAATAAGAACATCTTTATCACAACTTTTTTAAGGTTAAGTAATTTATGATTTCAGACAGTGGAGGTGGTAGCGGTGGCTATGTGGCAGTCCATCTGTCAGAACACTACAGATTTGATGGAACCTTGCAAGCCTTGGGAGGGAACGGCTTCTCCCACAATGGTAAACGAGGATTTGCCTCCCCTGGCACAGTGTTGAAGCTCTCCACGGTCGGAGGAGAAAAGACGGCTCACCTGTCCATCAACCATCAGAATCGTGGGACAGCATCGTGCACACACAGCATTTACCTGCCTGATCTTCTGGAGTTTGCCACACTGAGTCTCATGGGGACTGCGTGCGCCAGGGTGGCCAGGGTGGCCAGGTAATAAATCTCGTGGCTTTTTGTTTGGTTGTAACTGTTACATACAAACAGTGTTGTTTGCATATGTCTTTGGGTCTTTCCATCTTCATTAGAGACATCAAAACCTCATACTCAGACAGCACTAAGTATGGTTTTTCCATTTTCAGTAGAGTCATCAGGACCTTCTCATACTCAGACAGCCGGTATGCCGGGGGCTCTTTCAGTATAAATAGTATCCCCACCATCTGGAAATTCTGTGCCAGAAATTTCCTCTTTTCTGTCACTCTCTTCGTTTCTGCCCTGTTCCTTCGCTTTCTGTCATTTCTTCCTGTCATTTTCTGCCTTGCTGGTCCATTCACCTGTATGTGTTCGGTAAAGTCTTATGTACTTATGTACTTTCTCTTGGGATTGATAATTGGATACATGTGTTCATAGTATTTTTGGCTCTAGGAAATGAGATATGTGAAATCAATTTTAGGTAATTTGGACCCGTTTTTATATATGTTTTGGTGTCCTAAGGTATGCTTACATTTGTATTCAGGTGAATATTTTTAAATCCCTGTGCGATGGGTTCGGAGTGGTCAACGCCGGGGGCATGTCCTTGGATTGTGTGCGCGAATATACATTGATATGTGTACTGAATTTTTTCTTTTTTTTTTCTTTTTGAAGTTGTGTTTTGAAGCTGTTATAGCCCTGGTGTGGCTCTACGCAGTGGGCTGGGCTTTAAACAACAATAACAACAACAACAACTCAGACAGCACTAAGTATGCCAGCTATACCAAGGGCACTGATGTATGGTACAGCTTCACCAGCACCTCCTGTCAGTGCATCGCAGTACCAGAAGCAGCAGTAAACTCGAGCGTCAGCTGCTGAGAGAAACATAAAACATCAAATTTCTTGGTCTGGAAGAACGGGAACAACAAACATGTCCAAAACAATACAAACACACACACAAACAACCGTTCTGACAATAAACTCTTTGGAAAAAAAAACGTTCACCAACTGACAACCCACTGAACAAAAATCGTGATATGCAAGCCTGTTTCCGTGCAAATATTTGTATCAAACACTTTGTACAGGAGACCATTTCATCACATCACCTTCTCCTTTGGTTTACTTGTTTTGATTCTTGCTTATCTTTCTTCTCTCTCTTATGTGTATGTTTGTGCTGTAAACACACTTGGATTTCCTTTGCTCAGTTTGTAGTACAGTCACGATTCAGGACAAAGACGGTAACTGTCACACGCAGGAGAGAAACATGTAAAGGGACAGTGGGCTACTGCTCTGAACTGTAGAACAGACTGAGCAAAGGAGAACCAAATGTGTTAACAATACAGGATTGATCAGGTGAAGATGACTCCCAATACTCCGTGAAGAAGGAGCAGCAGTGAAGTTTCTGAAATGTGGTATTGCATTGACAGCAACCCTGAATAACTGTTGAAGCATGACAGTGAGGCAGTAACTGATAAATTATGCAGGATGCCATCTGCAACAAAATCCGGCACCCGGGCGAGTGCACCATGCCACCCTCTCTCCTTCCCTACATCTGTGACTACCCCAAAGTTACGAATCTCCGTGAATCTTTTCTCCACATTTTCTCAGCACCATCTGTACAAAGGCGCACATGCCTGTGGAGTCTGATACGTAAACCTGTTTCTTTGCATGCATTTATGTGAGACATTTGTATGGGCGCCTGATTTTGTCAATATGATTGATTACCATTCATACCCCCACTCCTTTTTTGTTTGTTGTTGTTGTTTTTCTTATTTTCTTTTTATATAAAATCTAAATTAAGTGTGACTGTCAGCGTTCAAGCAAACAGGAACCAGAAAAAAAAACACGAAAAAAGAATCAGAACGCGTATTTAATACAAATCTTTTTTTCGTGTTTTTTTTTTCTGGTTCATGTTTGCTTGAACGCAGGCAGTCACACTTGTTTTGTATTTTATAAAAAAAAAAAAACAAGAAAAGAAAAGAAAAAAAAACACCGTCTTGTTATGTCTGGTTGTATTGAATACGCGTTCTGATTCTTTTTTCGTGTTTTTTCCTGGTTCCTCTTGTTTTTTATGCTTGTTTTTGTCTTTATTTCCTTTATTTATATGCGTAGGCATTAAGGTCTTGCCAGTGCATAGAGTTTATGCGCAGGTATAGGGCATATTCCATGATCATTTGGATTTTATCCATCACATGGCAGCATTCCAATTTAAGAAAGGTCCCACCAGCGAATGGTTTAACTGTTCTTATGAACTGGATTTTACGCTGACATCCTTTAGTAATAAAATATCGTGTGTCTGTTGTCATAGTGCATGTATTTTCTGTATTGTACCAGTTATACACACACACACACACACACACACACACACAAACACACACACACACACACACACACACACACAAAACACACACACACACACACACACACACACACCACACACAACACACACACACGACGCACACACATACACGAGTTCAAGTTCATATTGCTTATAGTCCAGCCGACTACTAGAGCCATATCAGGGCTGGGCTAAAAGCAATATGAACTTGAACTTGAATTCGTGTGTGTGTGCTTGTGTGTGTGTGTGTGTGTGTGTGTGTGTGTGTGTGTGTGTGTGTGTGTGTGTGTGTGTGTGTGTGTGTGTAATCATACCAGATGTATTTTTTGTCTTGCACAGTTGTACTTATTGGTGAATAATATTGTTTTGTTCACACCTGAACAGAATCACCTTACCATCCATGACCTGGCTGGCGACAGAACCGGCTACCTTCAGGTGTTCAACGGTCAACACGTCGATATTGGACCATCAGAGATGCGCTCTCACGTTCATGCCCAGATTTCCACAACCTCACTGGCAACTGTTGCCCTACCAGCAGTGACATACCTGGAGGCGGGCATAGAGAACTATGGAGGACTCTACGGCATTGACCGTCTCTCAGTCAGAAGTTCTGGCAACACTCTCTACCAGTGGGGGTGAGCGTCAGCACGTCTCTCTTTTTTTCTTTATTTTTTTTTTCTTTAACTTTTTCACATAGTAACGCAAGCCCGCTAGCGTACTCGCGGATAACCGCAGGCTAGGGATATACGTTCAGCAAGCTCGCCGCTGACAACGTAACGCTAGGATTCTAGCGTCTTGCGTTAGAAAATTCCTACGTGAAGCCAGTTACGGTCTAAGGGAACAAACCTCTATTATAGTATCTAGTAACCATTTCTAAATACTGTGAGAGTGGTTTCCTGAGTAAAGAGTCTATTTGAAGAATTTTTTGGGCGCGAGAACGACGTCACCCGAACCGCGTGCTTCACTGAAACAAAGGCAAAATGGAGCGCCCTGCGAATGCGCGATGTCGCTGTTCACTCAGGATTGTGGAATTTGTGTGTGTGTGTGTGTGTGTGTGTGTGTGTGTGTGTGTGTGTGTGTGTGTGTGTGTGTGTGTGTGTGTGTGTGTGTGTGTGTGTGTGTGTGTGTGTGTGTGTACTTTTCTGAGCTTCTGATCAGATGATACAAGTCATGGAGAATTGGTGTCTCTTTTTTCTGTTTTGTTTACATCTGCTGAATGGATAAAATGCTTGTCTGAAATGCTCCTCAACCATGATATTTCATTGCACAAATAACCGCAAAGCATGTCTGAACAAACCTTATACTGTAGATGTCCTAAAAGAGGATTAAATTACCTTTCTAACCATGCCCTGCATGTTGATGTTAGTCGTTTGGGGCGCCTGAGAAAATTAATTCAAAGTGGCCTAAAAATGCACGTTTTCAAGGAAAGTAGTCAGTGGCAGCTGGCACGTCTGCAGGGAAGTAGGTCAAATAGCCAGCTGACGATGCCAAAATGTTAAAGGATCATTGCAGTCAGGGAAGTTACCTTTGTGCCACCTTTTTTTTTTCCTGTCCCAGTTTTTAGGCCAGCTTAATGGCCACAGAAGCTGGCACAGTCTTTTTCAACGATGCGATGATGATGATGATGATGTCGATGAGATGATAATCATGATGCTACGGAGTTCCATCTAGGATTGAGGCTGCGTGACAGGGCTGTACTCTGCGCTAACTATCATAGTTTACCCTGGCGTCAACCAGCCCGAGACACAGACACCTGCGGTGCTGGTCAGAAGATTTGAGCAACAACCTCAATGACGCATCCGTGAAGTGGATGAGACGCGACCGTGTGTGGTCCCAGTCTTCGCAATGAGCCCATAGCACGCTCAACTCTGGGTAGGAGCCAGTTAAAGCAGAAAAATCCCACAATGATATAGTTTGAAGGGACTGATGGGGATTCAAACCCACAACCTTCCAGTCGGTAATCGACTGGTGAGTGTCAGCATATCTCTGTCTAACCCTGTCTGTATCGTTACTGGTGGAGAGATTTATTTGAAAATCGGTAATATAGACTTTTGATATCGTCATGGGGATGGACAGAGGTACTTTACAAGAAGCCATGTAGCCTGAATGTGAGGTGGAACCTTTGATACTCCGGTAGCTGCGCTAGTGGTTAATCTGTGTTATTGAACTGACACTGGTTAATTATTTCTGAGGGTTTTACTGGTAATTTTATCTGAGGGTTTTACTGGTTAATTATGTCTGAAGGTTTTACTGGTTAATTATGCCAGAGGGTTTTACTGGTTAATTATGTCTGAGGGTTTTACTGGCTGATTATGTCAGAGGGTTTTACTGGTTAATTATGTCAGAGGGTTTTACTGGTTAATTATGTCTGAGGGTTTTTCTGGTTAATTATGTCTGAGGGTTTTACTGGTTAATTGTGTCTGAGGGTTTTACTGGTTAATTATGTCTGAGGGTTTTGCTGGTTAATTATGTCTGAGGGTTTTGCTGGTTAATTATGTCAGAGGGTTTTGCTGGTTAATTATGTCAGAGGGTTTTACTGGTTAATCATGTCAGAGGGTTTTACTTGTTAATTATATCTGAAGGTTTTACTGGTTAATTATGTCAGAGGGTTTACTGGCTAATTAGGTATGAGGGTTTTACTGGCTAATTATGTCTGAGGGTTTTACTGGCTAATTATGTCTGAGGGTTTATTGGCTAATTAGGTATGAGGGTTTTACTGGCTAATTATGTCTGAGGGTTTTACTGGCTAATTATGTCTGAGGGTTTTACTGGTTAATTATGTCAGAGAGTTTTACTGGTTAATTATGTCTGAGGGTTTTACTGGCTAATTATGTCTGAGGGTTTTGATCAAGTTGAGAGCATTCGTGGTGATCTTTATGGAGTTTGAAGGGAGATCACTGGTAGAGAGATGCATTTCACTGTATGATAGCCTGATTTTGTTTCAGTGACAGATTAGTGACGTATGAACGTCCACACGATACTTAGTCTTTCAAGTCGTTTTTTCCTCGTTTGATTTTGTTTATTTATTGACAAACTTTCCTATATGACACACACGTTTCCATACATAACTGTCAAATCAGAATGAATTTTAAAAAGACCCTCTCCAAGTTTGACCTTTTGAAAACGTAGAATCTACGCTGTTGTGTGCTTGGATCCAGTTTTTGTTTTTGTTGTTGTTGTTGTTGTTGTTGTTGTTGTTTGTTTTGTTTTGTTTTTTGTTTGTTTGTTTGTAGTTGTTTTTTGACCGCACAGTGTTGTGTGTGTGTGTGTGTGTTGTTGTTGTTGTTGTTGTTGTTGTTGTTTCAGTTACATCACGTGTTAAGTGTTGTCATACAATTCAGCTGTATATGTGTCGTTATCATTTTGGGTTTATTAGTAGCACAAAGTCTATATTTTACCTCAATACAAGGTTAAAGTGTTTACTATTAACAGTTCACAGATGGCAGTCTAACCGACAAGACGTTTGGATTAGCCCTTGGAGCAACAGATCTTTATTTATATGACAGTGGTCTAATCTATTGGAGGGAGGGGAGAGAACTGACACAACGGTAGACCACAGTGTACAGAACCCATGGGTTAGGTAGAATCTCAGTACCTTGCTTGCAACACACAGGATTATATAGCATTTGCCATGATATTCCAGATCCATTTCTGTCTCATGTTATTCATAGCGTCACTGGATAAAAATATATTCCGTGCAAGTTGATACTGTGTTTTTGTCTAGCTCTAAAAAAAATAGCATAACTATTGAAAGAAAGACATTGTGTGATGGTAAATTTGGTGGAATCGTTGGTTCACAGTCCTGTCAACGACTATTTCTTTAAGTTGATGAAGTTTGATTTTTTTTTTTTTAGTGTCAGTTTTCTTTCACATTATTGATGTTAGTGTAAAGTTTTAGTTCCATTTCTCTACTCACGCATGTCTCTTTTCTTAAGACCTTGCCTCTTCCATTTACAAAC
This sequence comes from Monoplex corrugatus, assembly GCA_030674185.1. Classification (NCBI taxonomy): domain Eukaryota; kingdom Metazoa; phylum Mollusca; class Gastropoda; order Littorinimorpha; family Ranellidae; genus Monoplex; species Monoplex corrugatus. The sequence goes on along the minus strand of JAPXFY010000027.1, from coordinate 20,085,915 downwards.
TTTCTGTCTCTTACTCTGTCTCCCCTCTGCCTCCCCCACCCCATTTTTCCTCCATGCTTACACCGCGAGGGTTGACAACCAGAACCAAGTATCTCCATTTTCTGATAGTTTACAGGAGACGATTTTTAACTGGGTTTTCGGGGAGATGCTATATCTGCATTTTGAGATACTGGGTTTTGGTTTTATCGATAACCGATCAAAAATCAAGATCATGGCAAAATCAAAGTCCACCAAGTGAAAGATCACATCAAAAGCAACAGTTCAGTACAAAAAAGTGAAAACTGACACACACAAAACTGAGATACTGGGTTCTGGTTGTCAACCCTCGACCAGTTTTCCTTCTAATATCACCGCTAATGAAAAGACATCAAATCAAACAACAAACGAATTTGATGGAACACTCAAAAGATCTTGGGCATGCGTTGATGCAGTGTTTGTGTGTGTGTGTGTGTGTGTGTGTGTGTGTGTGTGTGTGTGTGTGTGTGTGTGTGTTGTGTGTGTGTGTGTGTTTTGTGTGTTTTGTGTGTGTGTGTGTGTGTGTGTGTTGTGTGTGTGTGTGTGTTGTGTGTGTGTGTATGTTGTGTATATGTGTGTGTTGTGTGTGGCTGTGTGTTGTGTATATGTGTGTGTTGTGTGTGGCTGTGTGTTGTGTGTGTGTGTTGTGTATATGAGTGTATTTTTTGTGTGTGTGTTGTGCGTGTGTGTGTGTGTGTTGCGTGTGTGTGTGTTGTTGTTGATGATGATATTTCAGATACAGTGTGTGTGAGTCGCGAACAGACAACAACACATACAGCGGGGTATATCGCTTCACAGCAGTCACGGTCATGAAGGGAGGAACACTGACTCTCAGCAGTAACGCTTTCACCACAGAACAGTCGCTGGTCGTGCACACCGACACCTTTGAACTCCAGATGAAAGGCACAGTCGACGTTGATCGTTCAGCCCATGTCAGTACGAATGTTTTCGAAGTGGAGAATACGGGAGCGGTAGATGGAATAGGGAAAGGCTACTATTCTGAGCGAGGTATGTAATACTATGTGAGAGAATGTGAAGTTTGTGTGAAGCTTGTGTATTGTTTCCTAAGTCCCCCCCGTGGAGATACCAGGCCCGCGGGGGATCTTTCAGTATAAATAGTATCCCCACCTTCTGGAAATTCTGTGCTGGAAAAACTTCCTCTTTTCTGTCACTCTCTGTGTTTCTGCCTTACCCCTGTGGGGATGCTGGGGGCTCTTTCAGTATAAATAGTATCCCCGCCTTCTGGAAATTCTGTGCTAGAAATTTCCTCTTTTCTGTCACTCTCTTTGTTTCTGCCTGTTTGCTTTGCTTTCTGTCATTTCTACCTATCATTTTCTGCCTTAATGGTCCATTCACCTGTATGTGTTCGATGAATTCTTATGTACTTTTTCTTAGGATTGATAATTGGGTACATGTATTAAGTGCATTTTTGGCTCTAGGGAGGTGAGATATGCGGAAGCAATTTTAGGTAATTTATGCCTGTTTTTATATATGTTTTGGTGTTGTTATGTATGCTTATATTTGTATTCAGGTGTGTTTTTTAAATCTCCCTTGTGCGATAAATTGGACGGAGTGGTCAACGCCACGGGCATGTCCTTAGACTATGTGCGCGAATGCATTGATATGTGTACTTAATGTTCTCTTTTTTTTCTGTTGAAGTTTTGTATTTTTTGAAGCGGTCACAGCCCTGATATGGCTCCGCGCAGTCGGCTGGGCTTTAAACAACATTAACAATAACTGCTTGTCAAGGTTATGCGTATCTCGGACAGACGTACCCAATTCCCTCTTGGTACCGATCCAGAGGCCACGGTGTACCCTCAGCTGATGAAGTCTCTTCCATTGGAGCCACATGTAAATACTACCCATGTACTGCCGATGGACCAGCTGTGCAGTATTATAACTGGCCCATACAACTGAACCCTGACTCAATGATTAGCTTACCATTAACCCTTTAACTCCTGCACCATGTCCATCAGCACCCTGCATTGTCAACCACGCTCGCAAAACACAAATTTAACTCGCTGACTCCCTTACCCTATCCACCAGCTTCCCGCAGGAAGCTGGTGGATAGGGTAAGGGAGTCAGCGAGTTAAATTATGTGGGTCAAACCTGCCAGCACCTGTGTAGCCGTCAGTCCTCCTGCAGCGGGAAGCTGGTGGATAGGGTAAGGGAGTCAAAGGGTTAAGTTTTTGCAGTTGGTGGATTGGGTGCGGGCGTCAAAGGGACAAATTAAAGAAAAATAATGTTTTTTCCTGCGTATGAGTTTGCGCACACACGTTCATACACATGCACATACATACTTATGTATGTGTGCACACGTACGTTCGTGCATACATACACATACACACTTGAACGCGCTTGCACAAATATAATCTAGTACAGCAGTGACGGCAGTTACACATTCTAGTATTATTACTGTGGTCGCACCACCTAATTTTGATAAGGATATACAGCTTTGTTTCCAAGTACTGATTCTGTGGTCTGAGATCGACTCGTGACACTCTTCAGTTTCAGTTTCTCAAGATGACATCTCCGCGCTCGGAATGAATTCCATATGCACTAACGTCACAGGTACCCTGTGATGGAGAAGATCCAGAATGATCACGGCACAAGCCTTAAGCCTGCACATAAACCCATGAGCTGGCCAGGTCCTGAGGTCCTACCTAGGTAGTTCCATAACCCTGGGGTCGTAGGGGAGTGAGGTGGCATAGACCTCAACTTTTCCCGCGGCCAGCACCACGAGGGCGGCGCCCATCCCTTCTCCCTCGCTTCGACTTCACATTCATATTTAATTGTAACCAGGACTTCAGAAAGGCAAGAAGGCTCGAGGTTCCACAAAATTACAAAATATGAATGAAAAATACTCTCACAAAATTACAAACACATAAATAACACGCAGCATCCTCAGTGTCCCACAAGGCTATCCAGTATACTGACTCCAAAGTCATTTACACTGGTGCCTGGTACTCTTGACATTCGCAAGGGTACACCAGTATTCGACAGACTTGCAGTGTACTTATCAAGGCAACTTTACTCCAAAACCTTACATATTCTGGATAATTCTTTTTCACAGACAAAATGACCAAACAAAAAATATTAGTACCAAAATCTACTGCTCATTTTATAACACATTTAGCGCGCATACACACACAAAGGCACGCGTGCACACATACACTCTCACACACACACACACACACACAAACACACACACAAACACACGCACACATAGTTTACAATGTTTAATAGTGTGCCAGCTGAATGTTAACGTGGGAAAGATCCATAGCACACCACACAGCAAGGATAATTGTTTATAAACAAGAGCCTGCGGTTGTGAGTGAGTGTGTTTGTGTGTGTGCATGTGTGTGTGTATGTGTGTGTGTGTTTGTGTGTGTGTGTGTATGTTTGTGTGTATGTTTGTGTGAGTGAGTGAGTGTGTGTGTGTGTGTGTGTGTGTGTGTATGTGTGTGTGTGTGTGTGTTTGTGTATAAGCGTGTGTTTGTGTATGAATGTGTAATTCAGTGTGTGTGTGTGTGAGTGTATGCGTGTTTGTGTATGAATGTGTGCGAGCGTGTGTGTATGTGAGTGTATGAGAGGGGGGGGGGAGGGCGCGTGTGGGCCGAGTTAAACAATGCAATACAGAACGCAGTATTTGTGGTAAAGTCCCACAATGGCACGGATGTACTTGTTAACATTAGCCTGTAGATTCTTTCCTGACTTTGACATGACGAACAGGAAGAATTTTTCCTTCCAAGGTTAACGTTGTTCAATGCTACCACAAACTTTCAGCTTCCTCACGAGGGCCAAAAAAGGAAGACAGCTGAAAGCTTGAGGTGGCGCCAACCATTGTCAATCTTGATGAGGGTGAAACTTCTTCACGGGTGTGTTATGTTGCTGTACACAGGTACAGGCCATGGCAACCAGTGTAGCTCGGGATCGGGAGGATCTTACGGTGGGCGCGGAGGTGACGGAGGATCGTGCTCTGGTTCCTGTCGAGGCATCACCTTTGGTGATCCTGACACACCACTGTACGCTGGCAGCGGTGGTGGAAGCTGTTCGCATCACGCAGGAGCCAGAGGCGGTGCCGCCATCAAAATCGTCTCTCGCGCCTCCGGCATAGAGGGTCAGGTCAAGTCCACAGGAGCCTCGGCAGTGGCTGGGGAGGGGGGAGGAGCCGGAGGAGGAATATGGCTGGACTCGGACGTTATCGAAGGCTGGGGAACCGTGACTTCAGGCGGAGGAGCCGGAGCCAGCGACTGTCACGGGAGTTCTTGCTGCACACATTACGGTGGAGGAGGAGGGGGAGGTCGCGTACGGACCTACGGCTACACGTACTCCACAAAAGTGCTGTTGTTCCATCGTTCCGTGCCCGGAGGGAGTTCACGTAGGCACGCGGGTGAGCCAGGGTCGTTGTCGCAGTACCACGGACAGGACTGTAGCGGCCATGGAGCGTGGAACTCCAGTCTTCAGTCCTGCGCCTGCCTCACTGGCTACCTGGGCGTTGACTGTCAGTACTACTGTGCCTCCGGCACCTGTGGGGACCATGGCTCGTGTTCTCACTTCGGAACTTGTGTGTGTGAAGAGGATTATGTGGGTCAAACCTGCCAGCACCTGTGTAGCCGTCAGTCCTCCTGCAGCGGTCATGGGTCGTGCTCGGAGTGCGGGGACTGCGTATGTGATGGCTGTTACCACGGCAACAACTGCAGCCAGATGTGTAACGGACAGGGAAGCTGCTCTTTCGGACAGTGCGTCTGTGACACCTGCCACCTGGGAGAGTTCTGCGAGTCTGAGTGCAACGGTCACGGTACCTGTAGCAACTCCAGCAAATGTCAGTGTGAGGCTGGTTGGACAGGTGAGAAGTGCACCGTTCCTACCTGTCCAGGTGTCACACAGGCCTGCTCCGGTCATGGGGACTGTGTGGCTGTCACAGGGCGATGCTTCTGTCAGCCTGGCTGGACAGGTACAGTGCTTCAACGTTTTATCTATGTTAATGATTGTTATGGTATTATTTACTTCATGTCCATTATGTCACTAACTTGTACATGTACGTCTTTTCTGTAGGTTGTGCTGTTTTGACTTGTTGGTCTGCTCATCTGTACCTATAAACACATGTTGAACGGGTTTTTTTCAGCAGTATTTTCTAGAACCGATAATGTTATACGGTTATGAGGCGGGGCAGTCAACACGCAAAGCCAGAACAAGATTGAGGCAGCCAAAATGTGGTTTCTAAGAAGATTGTTGGAGAGTTCCATGGACAACAACGAAAATAAACGAGACAGTCTTGATGGAGGAGGACTCAAGAAGACCATTGATAAAGAAGATTAGGAACAGACAAGAAACATTTACAGGCCATTTTATGTGGAAAGGGGAATTAGAGCACCTGGTCACAACAGGAAAGCCAGAGGGAAAGAGAACACCAGGTAGACCCAGGGAGAATATATTGGATGGACTTGCAGAGTGGCTGAAGACACAGAGGGTGAAAGATGTACTTGCAGCAACAAGGGATAGATTCGTATGGAGGGCCATAATTGCCAACGCCATACGACAGGGCACATGATGATGATGATGAATATTTTATGGGGTATGGTAGTTTATGTAGGTCATCAGATTGCTGTAACACCTTTTTCTAGCAAATTGAAACAATATAGGTCAGTAACATTTCTTTTCTTTTCTGAACTTCTGACATGATTGTATAAAACAAATAATACTTATTTATGATTTCATTAGCTCTTGTTTCTTTGCAGCAAGAGAGGAGATGGGCAAGGCCCTCATAATACTGTACCAAAAAAAGTTGAGGTCTGTGCTGTTTTATGTCCCAGCGACCTCAGGGTTATGTAATATCGTCGTTTTCAATAATTTCTTTTTTGTAATGGGGAGATTATTTCGTATCGTGCGGAGATGTGTTTGTCCTGGTATTTTCTGAATATATACATTCAACAGGTGACAACTCTAATATTCCAGTCTGTGTGTCTGTACTGTTTTATCCTGGAATTTAATATCTTCATTCAGCAGGTGCTGATTGTAATAACCCAGACTGTGTGTGCCTGTACTACTTACGTACTACCCCGGAACTTGGTGAATAGTTAACTTCATTCAACAGGTGCTGACTGTAATATACTACCTGTGTGTCTGTACTACTTACATGCTGCCCCTGAACTTAGTGAATAACTTCATTCAACAGGTGCTGACTGTAATATAATACCTGTGTGTCTGTACTACTTAATGCTGCCCCAGAACTTAGTGAATAACTTCATTCAACAGGTGCTGACTGTAATATAATAACTGTGTGTCTGTACTACTTAATGCTGCCCCTGAACTTAGTGAATAACTTCATTCAACAGGTGCTGACTGTAACATTCCTGACTGTGCGTGTATGTACCACTCGTATATGCTGCCACAGAACTTAGTGAATAACTTCATTCAACAGGTGCTGACTGTAACATTCCTGACTGTGCATGTATGTACCACTCATATATGCTGCCACAGAACTTACTGAATAACTTCATTCAACAGGTGCTGACTGTAACATTCCTGACTGTGCGTGTGTGTACCACTCGTACATGCTGCCCCAGAACTCACTGAATAACTTCATTCAACAGGTACTGACTGTAATATTCCTGTGTGTATGTATCACTCGTACATGCTGCCCCAGAACTCACTGAATAACTTCATTCAACAGGTGCTGACTGTAATACCCCCGACTGTGCGGGTGGTGGGAACTGTAATGGACGTGGTTTCTGCAACACGACCTTTGACCCTCCACGTTGCACGGACTGTCAGCCAGGCTATGTGGGGCCGGCCTGTGCCGATCCTTGTGTGTACGGACACCCTGACAGCGACAATGAAGAGTGTGTGTGCAACTCTACCTGTCACCATGGCGCCGGCTGTAACGTGGAGTGCTCCTTCCATGGAAGCTGTAACCCTAACGGTAAGTTAACGTGCTACTCTGTGATTGCAAGATTCTTCTTGGACTTGTGACTTTTTAAAAAACTTGTTTTACTCTCTCGCCCTTTCCATTAGCTCCCTGGAAGACGGTGAATGGGGTGAAGTAGTGGAAATGTGAAACAAGTAATTTTAAGCAGTTGGTGTTCTTTTCTATAGGTTTCTTATTATTATGACATCATTCACTAAGTTTATTTTTTGTAATTGTAAAATTCGTAGATTTTTCGGATGTATAAGATTGTCTAGCTGAGGTGTGGTTTCTAAGAAGAATGTTGAGAGTTCCATGGATAGCAGAGAAAACAAACGAGACAGTCTTGAAGGAGGCAGACACAAGAAGATCATTAATAAAGAAGATTAGGAAAAGACAAGCAACATTCATAGGACATTTTATGAGGAAAGGGAAATTAGAGCATCTGGTCACAACAGGAAAGCTGGAGGGAAAAAGAACACCAGGTAGACCTGGGGAGAAAATATTGGACGGACTTGCAAGGTGGCTGAGGACAGAGAAGGTGGGAGATGTACTTGCAGCGACAAGGGATTGATTCGTGTGGAGGACCATGATCGCCAACGTCATACGGCAGGGCACATGATGATGATGATGAAGATTGTCTCAGACATTTTAGCAATTGTAAGAACAATACAGTTTTCTTAGTATTATGAGAATATTCACTGAGGTTTTTTTTTATGATTGTAAGATTAGTAGACATTTTTCAAATATATAATATAGTTTTAGACGTTATAGCAGTTGTAAGAACAACACTAGCAGTTGCAGGACCAGTACTTATTAACACAACGGCAAGTTCTTTACATCACTATGCCCTGGCTTGTATTCAGGAAATGTTCCGTGTCATATACTGTACTAGGACGGACCAAGAGCTACTCTGTCTGGCGGACTCCCTTGGTTTGATGCAGTGTAGTATATAATTCAAAAATGAGGATTTTCCCCCAAAATTTAACTCAGTATACTTAGTGCATTAGACCCCAATTCCCGCCCTTCCATCCCTACTCGTATCACTTTGGTCCTCATAAGGGAATATTAAACAGAGTATAACCTTAAGTTCATTTAGTTGAGATGGTATCCATTGAATAAATAACATGGCAAAATCAGAACAACATTGAGGCAACTGAAATGTGGTTTTTAAGAAGAATGTTGAGAGTTCCATGGACAGCAAAGAAAACAAACGAGACAGTCTTGAAGGAGGCAGGCACAAGAAGATCATTGATAAAAAAGATAAGGAAAAGACAAGCAACATTAATAGGACATTTTATGAGGAAAGGGGAATTAGAACACCTGGTCACGACACGAAAGCTGGAGGGAAAGAGAACACCAGGTAGTCCTGGGGAGAAAATATTGGACGGAATTGCAAGGTGGCTGAAGACAGAGAGGGTGGGAGATGTACTTGAAACGACAGGGGATAGAATCTGTGGCGGGCCATGATCGCCCACGCCATGTGGCAGGGCACATGATGATGATGATGAGGTCTGGGCTACCTGAGCGCAAGCATTACTACTTGGCTGATACAGGTCTTGGAGCCTACAGGTGTCTTCTCACGCAAATTTGACCAGACAGAGTGAACCTGCCTGCTTGGTTTGATGCGATAGATAGAAATTATGTTTAGCTAGGCACATATTTGGGAAAGAAATCCTTATTTTGATGTTGTTGACCAAGTCATGCCATTTTCCACCATTCTATGGATTGCTGTAAGAATGATGATCATATAGATGATAGTTGTGTTTTATGTTGTCGACCAGGATCATGTCATTGATCACCACTCTATATATTACTGTGAGAGTGATGGCCATGTGGATTATAGTTGTATTTTATGTTGTCCACCAGGCTCATGCCACTGTCCACCACTCAGTGGATGGTCAGGAGAGTACTGTGAGACTCCTGGTTGTCCCAGACACCCAGAGTCTTACGTTGAGTGCAGTGGTCACGGAGAGTGCAACAGCGAGAAGCATGAATGTGACTGCCGTGCTGGGTGGACAGGGGAAGCGTGTCATGTCACGGACTGTCCCGGAGAACCCGATTGTAGCCAAAGAGGAACCTGCGATGGTGTCACCTTCGATCCACCCCGTTGTGTCAACTGTTCTGGTCCATGGATGGGTGCAGCGTGTGACGAACCTTGTGTACATGGACAGCAGGTACCCCCTAACTCTGGCAACTGCAAGTGTGACGAAGGTTGGGCCGGGGTGGGGTGCAACTCGGAATGTTCTGGTCATGGCCATGTGAAGGAGAACGGCAAGTGTGCTTGCGACTACGCCACAGGGTGGAAGGGTCGGCTGTGCGACATTCCTGGCTGTCCTGGACTCTTCAATATGGACTGCAGTGGTAGAGGTGAGGTTTTCTTTCGAAAAACAAAATATGGGAAAATGATTAAGATCAATCCATACTTTCTGAAAGAGGTTCCATGAGAACAACAAAACGAAATATTAACCAGAAAAAAACACGAAAAAAGAATAAGAACGCGTATTTAATACAAGACAAGACAGGCGCAAATTTTCGACCAACTGGCCTTTGTCAAGCGTAAGATCACAAACAAACAAACACCAGATACAAAAATTAGGAGAAAAAGACTGAAACTTCCCTGCTGCTCCGTCCAGTGTGAGAAAAGAAATGTTAGTCATGGTCTTTTTTTTCGTGGACAGATCTTCTCTGAATTCGGATCACAATTGTGGCTCCCCAGAATGTTTAACCTTTTGACTCCCGCACCCAATCCACCAACTGCAAAAACTTAAAGCTTTGACTCCCGCGTCCTATCCAACAGCTTTCTGCAGGGGGCTGTTTGATAGGGTGATGGGAGCCAAAGGGTTAAGTTTTGCTTTGCTAACATGGTCGACAATGCAGATTACTGTGGACAGGGTGCAGGAGTCAAAAGGTTAAGCTCAGAGGAAATTGAATTTGCCCCTTGACCAGAAATGTGAACACGTTTCTGAAAGGATTTCTCATTAGGCAGTTACTGGCTGCCATTTTGTGACAGGGGATATTTTGAAAATAACAGTAAAAGAACAATCAGCGTCTGCATTTGACAAATGGCCAATGAAGATAGTACTGTCATCGATTAAAGAAAATTCTAACACTCCAGATAGTACTATCATAGATTTAAAAAATTCTAACATTCCATGCAGAGCAAAGATGTCTGAACACAGTCGACATTTTGATCATGTGTTGTTTATACCTACTTTTTCAGTTTATTAATGATGTGATGATTATAAACTTTGCAGACTAGGCATACCACAGACAAGTTAATAATAACAGACAGTATGTGTGAAGAGAAGAGAGCCGTTTAATCTTAATTCCAGAAGAGGTCTTTTTGTTATCTTCTATCCTTTGCTCTGTATCATCGATAGTCCACAGGGAGAACATTATTGATCCATGGGAGATAATTACATGCATGTATACTCGTCCAACTCTTGAATAACTTGATTGTTATGAATAACAACAACAACAAAAAACAGCATTTCTTTTTACATTTTTAAATTTTAATGGTTTGATAAAGAAACATTGCGACGTTGAAGAGTAATGATAAACTTGCTAAATTCAGATTTCTAGGTTTTTCATCATTTCAGCTTCACAAAATTGTAGAGAAACGGTCAAAATTGTCTACCGATATGTCCGAGGTGTCTTTTCAGTGCTTATCACGTAGAATTCACTTCTTGATAAACACAGTCTTTTGAATTCACTTAGTGTTCTACTAGTGTTCTAGGTGTTATTTATTCATGAATGACAGGACGTTTTAACGCAAAATTTTAAACTTAGTCCTTATATAAAAGACGTTCTGAACAACGAACAAAATGATCTGCAACAAACAAAATAAGCCAACTCTTTAATTGAATAAATGCACTTTTGGGAATTGTGTATATGCACGTACTCTGAATTGAACTGAACAGACATAATCATGCTTTTTATTTTAACCTTAATCATATTGTTTCCCCCTGTGGGGGTGCTGGGGGCTCCTTTAGTATGAATAGTACCCCACATTCGGGAAATTATGTGCTAGAAATTTCTTCTTTCCTGTCACTCTCTTTGTTTCTGCCTTGTTCCTTTGTTTTCTGCCATTTCTTCCTATCATTTTCTGCCTTGCTGGTCCATTCACCTGTATGTGTTCGATAAAGACTTATGTACTTTCTCTTGGGATTGATAATTGGGTACATGTGTTAAGTGCATTTTGGCTCTAGGGAAATGAGATATGCGAAAGCAATTTTAGGAAATTTAGGCCCGTTTTTATGTATGTTTTGGTGTCTTTATTTACATTTAAGTTTGTCATCAGATTTGTTTTTAAATCCCCATGTGCGATAAATTGGACGAAATGGTCAGTGCCAGGGGCATGTCCTTAGATTATGTGCGCGAATGCGTTGATATGTTTACTTAATTTTCTTTTCTTTTTTCCTGTTGAAGTATTGTATGTTTTGAGAAAGTTATAGCCCTGATATGACTCTGTGCAGTTGGCTGGGCTTTAAACAACAATAACAGCAACAGTCATATTGTTTATACAGGTGTCTTTGACTATGACCGCAGCAGCATAGATGCTACATGTGCATATGTAGATACAAATGAAAGAGTGTTGGTGACGGTACAGCATTTATTTTTTGGATGTGATGTTCTATTTTATTTTGATTTAATAGGGAGTCGCGATAAGACTCGCACCTTTTATAATACGTATATGTATAGGTGTACAGGGTATAAATGATTTTACTACTGTGTCTGCAGGGGGCTGTGACAGCAGTACTCACACCTGCACGTGTAGGTCTGGGTGGACAGGTCTGGGGTGTGAGGACGCTGACTGTGCAGGTGACCCTGACTGCAACAAGCAGGGTGTGTGTAACGCCACCACTGATCCCCCACACTGCAGGTGAGTATACACACACATAGAATACAGAACTTCTTTCTTCTTTTTCCCTTTATGGCTTCTGTCGTCTTTGTTTGCGTTTGCTATGTGACGTTAATCATCATCATCATCATCATCAGTGCCCTGCTACATGGCGTTGGCGATCATGGCCTTCCATATACATCTATCCCTTGTTGCCGCAAGCACATCTTCCACCCTGTCTGTCCTCAGCCACTCTGCAAGTCTGTCCAATATTTTTTCCCCGGGTCTACCACGTGCTCTCTTTGCCCCCAGCTTTCCTGTCGTGACCAGGTGTTCTAATTCCCCTTTCCTCATAAAATGGCCTATAAATGTGTTTGTCTTTTCCTAATCTTCCTTCCTTGTGAATGATCTTCTCGTGTCTGCCTCCATCAAGACTGTCTCGTTTCTTTTCTTTGCTGTCCGTGGAGCTCTCAACATTCTTCTTAGAAACCACATCTCGGCTGCTTCATTTTTGTTCTGACTTTGCTTGTTGACCGTACAACAATATCGGTTGTATGTAACGTCAGTTGACAGGCATTTGTTGGTAAGGATGCTTTTCATCTTCTTGAATGCTGTTTTGACTAGTAGACTAGCTGTCTAAAACATGGGCGTGTTGATGTTATGTGCAGGTGTGACAATGGGTGGTTTGGTCACTCCTGCGAACTGCCGTGTGTTAATGGTCATCAGGACCCCCCAGGTAGTGCCAAGTGTGTGTGTGACGCTGGCTGGGTGGGCACTAGCTGTGATGTGGAGTGCTCCTTCCATGGACAGGTCAGTTTCAATGTCGCATTGAGCTACCTGAGTATGTCCTTGTGTTTGGTTTGTTGTGTTTTTATAAGATGTAAAAAAAAGTAGAATGTCGTACTGGTGTCTAAATGATGTATGTTGCAAGCAACAAAAAGGTTGGGAAAGGGCAAAGAAAACTCAAAGAGTCTTTTCAATTAAAAGGGGAAACATATTTCCGATAAATAACATCAGTCAGTAACATTACATGGTTAAACATTTTCCCTGATAAATAGTCAATCAGTAGTATAAATAGTATCCCCACCTTCTAGAAATTCTGTGCTAGAAATTTACTCTTTTCTGTCACTCTCTTTGTTTCTGCCTTGTTCCTTTGCTTTCTGTCATTTCTTCCCATCATTTTCTGCCTTGCTGGTCCATTCACCTGTGTGTGTTCGATAAAGTCTTACGTACTTTCTCTCAGGACTGATAATTGGATACATGTGTTAAGTGCATTTTTTGGCTCTAGGAATATGAGACACGCCGAAGCAATTTGAGGTAAGTTAGGCCCGTTTTTATATGTTTTAGTGTCCTTAGTTATGTTTAAACTTGTATTCAGGTATGATTTTTAAATCCCCTGTGCGATAAATTGGAATAGTCAACGCCAGGGGTATCTCCTTAGATGATGTGTACGAATGCATTGATATGTGTGCTTACTTTTATTTTCCTGTTTTTCCTGTTGAAATATTGTGTACGTTTTGAACTGGTCATAGCCTAGATATGGCTCTACGCAGTCGGCTGGGCTTTAAATAACAATAACATCAGCCTCTCAGTCAATTGAATTATTCAGACATATATGGTATTAAGTTTACAGTTTCTTGTTTATGTTGCATTGTACAGTGTTTTCAGATTGAAGTTGACCATTGGTCCCGGAAATACAAGGTCTTTGAGGAATATGGTAACAGAGGCCTGAGTACTGTTGAGGCAGGTTTTCCTCTGTTTTGTTACCTGACCTTCCCAGCCCTAAACACTTTGTGCACCATTCCCTCTTAGCGTGGTGGACTGGAGGTCATGTGTAAAAACAATTTAGCACAACAAGCCTCTGCAGTCTGACTGAAAAGTTCAGGCTTTGTATTGCCTGTTATGAAATTAACATTCGGTATTATATTTCAAGTCAGCATGCAGCTCTCACGTAATTGAAGTTTTGCAGAAAATGTCTGCCTGTAGCTCTTGGTGTGGGCAAGACAGAACACTATGCAAAAAAAATGTAGCGGTGAATTTAGAAAAAGTAATGGTTTATGTCCTGAAAAATGAAACGTGAGAGTGCTTTGTAAAGTTTGAGAGTGCTGTGTTAAGTTTATTTCAAAGTTGATGTGGTCAGGAGTCAGCCATGATGGGGCTGAAGTGCAAAGGGGAGAAGAGTGGCAGAATGGTTCAGACGTTCGCCTGCCAATACCTAAACTCGAGGTTCCAGGGTTCATTACCCGTAGAGGGCTCGACTTTTCTCATCAGTTTGACCCGAAAATCGAACTGAGTGTCTAGTCCTTCGGAAGGGGACGAGAAACGAGTCGGACCCGTGTGCTTTCTGGCTGCACACGCTAAAGATCCCAAGGCAGTTGAAAATCGTGAAGAGCAGGGCATTGCCCGGCTGTTTTGGTATAAAACATTGGAAAGATAGGTTGATTTTCCAGGTCCCCCTCCCCTTTAAAGACCAATTAGGCTTTTTGCCTTTCTGAAGTCTTGGTAAAAAATGTGAATATGAATTTGAATCGAGGGAGAGGGGATGGGCGCTGCCCCATGGTGCTGACCCCGGGAAAAGTTGAGATCACTGTCAGCTTGCTTCCCTACGACCTCAGGGTTATGGAACTATCTAGGTAGGACCTCAGGACCTGGCCAGCTCTTGGGTTTATGTGCAGGCTTAAGGCTTGTGCCGTGATCAGTCTGGATCTTCTCCATCAAATAGCATTTGTGACGTTAGTGCATATGGAATTCATTCCGAGCGCGGAGACGTCATCTTGAGAAACTGAAACTGAAGCGAAGTGTTCGTCTGACCGGCTGTTGGCGGGCAATGTGCTCAGTATTGTGACTGGGGACCATTGCAACCTTAATACTCTTGGGCATTTCAGTCAGGTGAGGTAACAGTCAGCCTTGGTTGTCCACAGAAGAAAGCTCACCTATTTGGAGTTTGTGGAGTTTGTTCCAGGGGGATTCATTGCACTCGGACAGTACCATATGTGCGCCACCCAAATCTATCAACAGTTATCTGGTACACTCCCTAAGCCTGTGCAAAACCCTATGCGCTGGCAAGGTCACCTATTCGGTAAATTGGAGTAACTAATAATGAAAACTATGACATGAAAATAAGCACTTGCAGCAAGACGGAGGACAGACAAAAAGTCGGCAGGACAACATCTGGCAAGTTAAACATCAAAATCAAAGGTCAAAAACTTCATGAAAATACAGAATTTAAGTGTTTTGGAAGTTTATCAAAAATGGGAAAAAATGAACAGAGAAATCGAACCCAGAATCGAAGAAGCAAATACTGTGCCCGCTTCCATCCATTCTGAAACACCCAAGCATCCCTTTAGTTCTTTTCTGTTTTGCTGAGTTTTTTTTAAGTCCTACCACTCTCAGAGTATATGAGGACTAGCTATAGAATGTTGCTTAAAGAATCCTTAAAACGTTGTGGTTGCACTGTGAGATGCCAATGCTGTTGTCGGATTCTCTGGATCTACTGAAGGATGCGTCCCTTAGGAAACAAAATTAAGCTTTTCAGTACAAGCTATTGTTCCCACACTGACTTATCAGTGCCAGGCCTGCTTATTAACCCTTTGACTACCGCACCCTATCCACCGACTGCAAAAACTTAACCCTTTGACCCCCCTCACCTTATCCACCAGATTCCCACAGGAAGAAGTTGGTGGATAGGGTGAAGGAGTCAAAGGGTTAAGTTTTTGCTATGCTAGCCTGGTTGACAATGCAGGATGCTGGTGGACAGGGTGAGGGAGTCAAAGGGTTAAGTATTTGCTATGCTAGCATGGTTGACAATGCAGGATGCTGGTGGACAGGGTGAGGGAGTCAAAGGGTTAAGTTTTTGCTATGCTAGCATGGTTGACAATGCAGGATGCTGGTGGACAGGGTGCGGGAGTCAAAGGGTTAAAAGTTTGTGCTATGCTAGCATGGTTGACAATGCAGGATGCTGTGGTGGACAGGGTGCGGGAGTCAAAGGGTTAAACAAACTACTTGAAAGAAAGATCACGATTTGTGAGGTAAGACGTTTTAGAAGAGAAGCCGGCAAGTCCAAAGAGAATGAACAGAAACGAAGAGAACTAAGAAACGAAGAGAACCAAGAGATGGATGGAACAACACCTGTCAACCATTACATCACACAACAGCTGATCAAGTGGTTTGGCCAGCTGATCAGGATGCCGGTCAACCAGCCAGTCCTTCGGGTTGGCAACACCGGATGCTCGGGTTCAGATCCAGAGGAAGACTATGACGGTGCGGGATAGATGGGGTGGCAGACACGCTCGACGTGTACAACACAACTCTTCACTAGACTTCCTGTTTACCTGCAGCCAGCCATCTTCATCTCCCTGTGACATCATCTGTATCATGCAGACGGAAAAAGTAAAGGTAACGGAAACGGTGATCAAACCAAGATAACATTAAAGTTAACCCTTTGATTCCCGCACCCAGTCAACCAGCATCCTGCATTGTCAACTATGCTGGCAAACAGGAACCAGAAAAAAAAAACACGAAAAAAGAATAAGAACGCGTATTTAAGACAAGACAAGACAAGACAAGACAGGCGCAAACTTTCCGCCAACTGGCCTTTGTCAAGCGTAAGATCGCAAATAAACAAACACCAGATATAAAATTAGGAGAAAAAGACAAACTTCCCTGCTGCTCCATCCAGTGTGGCTGAGTTTTGTTTTGGATTATGCTGGCAAAGCCAAAACTGAACCCTTTGACTCCTTCAGGAAGCTGGTCGATAGGATGAAGGAGTCAAAGAGTTAAGTTTTTGCAGTTGGTGGATAGAGTCCAGGAGTCAAAGGTTAATAATAACACCCATCAGCTGTTCATACAGTAAGATTGTGTGATCATTGTATGGTTGGTGCTTACAGGTGGTCAATGGAGAATGTCAGTGCTCTGTGGGCTGGCGTGGAGATGTGTGCGACACACCTGGATGTCCAGGTACAGGACGGGACTGCACTGGCCATGGTCTGTGCAATGCAGCCACACATGAATGCACCTGTGACCCTGGCTGGACAGGAGACGGCTGTGATCTACCGGACTGTCCAGGTAAAGATGGGGGTGGAGAGGGTCGATGGGAGATGGAGATGTGTGTTCAGGAGTGAGAAAACACTTGAAGGACTCATAGTTCTTTCTTGATATTCGAAATGTTTGCATTTGGGTTGCTGTTGATAATCTGGTTGACGTTTTTTGGCTGGAATTGGTGTCACTGTGGAGAGCCGGTCAGTTCTGTTCATACTGTTTATTACATAATTGCCGATCTAATCAGGAAAGCCTGTCAAGTTGTGATCAGCCATAACTTTGAATATGAAGTCCTGGAACCCATTTACCACCAAGGACTTGTACTCTGCCTCGGAGCATAGCACACCATCCCACTGTGCAGCTTTATACGCAGAGGCAGGTTAACGATCCCTGACTAACCACCATCTGAAATCCTCCTTCTGTCTCAGATTCTGTTCAGAACCTAACAGTCTTGCTGACCTGCTGGTGATTTTACCTTAAGAAATATGAATATGAAGAAAACCCCAACTTCATGCCTGTTCTAGGCATCTGCATTCCGTCTTACCTTTAAGATGCTGACACTGGAGTCATCTCAGATTTCCCTAAAATCCCGTTATCTCTTGCGTGGATCTCTGAGAAAAAACTTCATTTGTTTTGACCTGGCTGCCCATAATAAAGATTTCACTCCTTCTCTACTTTACAAAGCCTTCTATTTCCAACAATATTTTCCACCAATACCAACATTATTACAGATAGCTATCAGTTAGTTGAAGACGTAGCACTTCCATTTTTTGTTCATCTGCCCCGGATTCCTTTCCAAACACCTGCCGTCTGAAAGCTTAGTCCTGCAGAATCTGATGCACTACGTTTGGTCCTTAACCCTTTGACTGTTGCAACCTGTCCACCAAATGCAAAACTTTAACCCTTTGACTTCCCTACCCAATCCACCAGCTTTCTGCAGGAAGCTGGTGGATTGGGTGAGTGAGTTGAAAGGGTTTTAAAGTTTTGCGCCGCTAGCTTGGTTGACAATGCAGGATGCTAGTGGACAGGTGCGGGAGTCAAAGGATTAAAGTGATTCTGACAAAAAAAAACTTGATTTTCTCGGACACGCTGTCAGGACTAGAGGCTGTTTCTGGTCAGAACATTATTCGCCTGGATTTCTGGAACTGTGTGAACTGTGCAACACTGAGAAAAGATGGTTATACACTCACCTGAATTTCTGAAATTCTATTAACTGTATAACATAGATAAGATGGTTATATCACGATTTTTGCCTGGATTCTTGGTCATGTTGGTATTTGAGGCAACAGGGTCTTTGACCAATCGGCCAAAAATGGTTTTGACCAATCGACCAAAAATGGTTTTGACCAATCGACCAAAAATGGTTTTGACCAATCGACCAAAAATGCCATCAGAGGCCATCTCTGCCACACCGATATTTCCACACAGAATTGAAATGTAAAAGATGTGTATGTAAAATGTGTCTGGCAAGAAGAATGGGATACCTGAATGAACAGGCCTTACCGTATTTGTCCATCTTCCTCAGAGCATCTTCTTCGTTTCAAGGCAAGTTGAAAGGAAGAAGTGGTATTGGTAGCATAGGTAATTTAGGCCTGTTTTTATATATGTTTTAGCGTCCTTAGTTATGTTTACATTTGTATTCAGCTATATTTGTTTTAAATCCCCTGTTTGATAAATCGGACGGAGTGGTCAAGGCCAGGGGCATCTCCTTAGATTATGTACGTAAATGTATTGATAAATGTATTCAAATTTTCTTTTCGTTTTTTCTTCTCCTGTTGAAGTACTGTGTATGCTTTGAAACGGTTATAGCCCCGATAAGGATCTACGCAGTCGGCTGGGCATTAAACAAAAATAATAATAGCACTAAGTGTTTGTTAACATTTCAGGTGAACCAAACTGCAACAAGCGTGGCCGCTGCAGCGTAGACACAGACCCCCCTGTGTGCCTGGATTGTCAGCAGGGCTGGATGGGGACGGCCTGTGAGGAACTCTGTATGAATGGCACCCAGGTCCCTCCCAACAGGTGAGTCAGTTGATTAGATCTATAACGCTGCTAATAGGTGATGACATACATATCCCTGCAAACAGGTGAATTACCGTGTTAACACCTATCTCCTCGCCAACAGGTGAGTCAGTGTGTTGACACCAGTATCCCTGCCAACAAGTGAATTACTGTGATGACACCTCTAGCTATATCCCCGCTAACAGGTAAGTCACTGGGATGACAACTATATCCCAGCCAACAGGTGAGTCACTCTTAAGACACCAGTATCACGGCCAGTAGTGAGTCATTGTGATGACACCTATATCCCTGCCAACAGGTGAGTCACCGTGATGACACCTATATCCCTGCCAACAGGTGAGTCACTATGACACCTATATCCCTGCCAACAGGTGAGTCACTATGATGACACCTATATCCCTGCCAACAGGTGAGTCACCGTGATGATACCTATATCCTTGCCAACAGGTGAGTCACTATGATGACACCTATATCCCTGCCAACAGGTGAGTCACTATGATGACACCTATATCCCTGCCAACAAGTGAGTCACTATGATGACACCTATATCCCTGCCAACAGGTGAGTCACTATGATGACACCTATATCCCTGCCAACAGATGAGTCACCGTGATGACACCTTTATCCCTGCCAACAGGTGAGTCACTGTGATGACACCTATATCCCTGCCAACAGGTGAGTCACCGTGATGACACCTATATCCCTGCCAACAGGTGAGTCACCGTGATGACACCTATATCCCTGCCAACAGATGAGTCACTATGATGGCATCTATATCACTGCCAACAGGTGAGTCACTATGAATTCGAACACACTATATCCCCTGCCAACGGAGTGAGTCACTGTGATGACACCTATATCCCTGCCAACA
Organism: Monoplex corrugatus; assembly: GCA_030674185.1. NCBI lineage: Eukaryota > Metazoa > Mollusca > Gastropoda > Littorinimorpha > Ranellidae > Monoplex > Monoplex corrugatus. Next base: position 20,066,220 of record JAPXFY010000027.1, on the reverse strand, counting down.
GGTGAGTCACTATGATGACACCTATATCCCTGCCAACAGGTGAGTCACTATGATGACACCTATATCCCTGCCAACGGGTGGGTCAGTGTGTTGACACCTTATATCCCTGCAAGTGAGTCACTGTGGTGACACCTGTATCCCCGCCAACAGGTGAGTCACCATGATGACACCTATACTCCTGGCAACAGGTGAGTCACTATGATAACACCCATATTCTCGCTAGTAAGTGAGTCACTATGATGACAACTATATCCCCGCC
>JAPXFY010000027.1:19950961-20060961 GCA_030674185.1 Monoplex corrugatus | reverse complement strand
TGGTTTGTGTGTATGCCTATGTGTGTGTGTGGTTTGTGTGTTTACCTATGTGTGTGTGGTATGTGCGCGAAGTTTTGTATGTTTTGAAGCGGTTATAGCCCTTATATGGCTCTACGCAGTCGGCTGGGCTTTAGGCAACAATGACGATGACAATAACGAGTGCTGCACAGTAAGGTTGTGCCTTTAAATCCAGTTTTTCAGAGAAAAAATGTTCATGTTAACATGAACTTTGTCAGCCTGGTTGGCTGCGTAGCTCGTGTCTGGCTGAAGGAAACTGTGTACATGTAGCTTCCAGACTACCCAGCTGTGAATTACTCGTCTGATCCTGATGGGGAAGATAAAGCATAAGAGACAGGTGGGACCCATTCGCAGAGAAAGCTAACATGAGAATACTGAAATCTTTATCACCTAGGTGACGTTAGGTTTGTTTGTTTCTTTCTTTTGTTTTTTAACGTTTTACTCCCTCACTCTGTTTTTGATTGTTCGTTTCTTTTGTTGTTGTTTTTTAACCCTTTGACTCCCTCACCCTATCTTTGTTCGTTTCTTTTTTTTTTTTTTAACCCTTTGACTCCCTCACCCTGTCTTTGTTCGTTTCTTTTGTTTTTTAACATTTGACTCCCTCACTCTATCTTTGTTTTTGTTTCTTTCTTTTGTATTTTAACATTTGACTCCCTCACCCTATCTTTCTTTTTGTTTCTTTTGTTTTTTAACATTTGACTCCCTCACCCTATCTTTGTTTTTGTTTGTTTCTTTTGTTTTTTAACATTTGACTCCCTCACCCTATCTTTGTTTTTGTTTCTTTCTTTTGTTTTTTAACATTTGACTCCCTCACCCTATCTTGTTTTTTGTTTCTTTTGTTTTTTAACATTTGACTCCCTCACCCTATCTTTGTTTTTGTTTCTTTTGTGTTTTAACATTTGACTCCCTCACACTATCTTTGTTTTTGTTTCTTTTGTTTTTTAACATTTGACTCCCTCACCCTATCTTTGTTTTTGTTTCTTTTGTTTTTTAACATTTGACTCCCTCACACTATCTTTGTTTTTGTTTCTTTTGTTTTTTAACATTTGACTCCCTCACACTATCTTTGTTTTTGTTTCTTTTGTTTTTTAACATTTGACTCCCTCACCCTATCTTTGTTGTTTCTTTTGTGTTTTAACCCTTTGACTCCCTCACCCTATCTTTCTTTTTGTTTCTTTCTTTTGTTTTTTAACATTTGACTCCCTCACCCTATCTTTGTTTCTTTTGTTTTTAACCTTTTGACTCCCTCACCCTATGTTTGTTCGTTTCTTTTGTGTTTTAACCCTTTGACTCCCTCACCCTATCTTTGTTTGTTCGTTTCTTTTGTTGTTGTTGTTTTTAACCCTTTGACACCCTCACCCAATCTTTGTTTCTTTGTTTTTAACCCTTTGACTCCCTCACCCTATCTTTGTTTCATTGTGTTTTAACCCTTTGACTCCTTCACCCTATCTTTGTTTCTTTTGTTTTTTAACCCTTTGACTCCCTCACCCTATCTTTGTTTCATGTGTTTTTTAACCCTTTAATTCCCTCACCCTATCTTTGTTTCATGTGGGTTTTTTTTAACCCTTTGACTACCTCACCCAATCTTTGTTCGTTTCTTTTGTTTTTTAACCCTTTGACTCCCTCACCCTATCTTTGTTCGTTTTTTTTTTGTTTTTTTAATCCTTTGACTCCCTCACCATCTTTGTTTGTTTCATGTGTTTTTTTAACCCTTTGACTCCCTCACCCTATCTTTGTTGTTTCATGTGTTTTTTTTAAAGCGTGTCATTTTTTTGTTTTCCGAACTAACTGCCAATTATCACCTGTTACCTGACAGGGCTGGTACGGCCATGACTGTAGCCAGGTGTGTCTACACGGAACCCCTTCAGCAAACAACGACGCTTGTATTTGTGACCAATGCTACACGGGCAGTGGATGTGAGGAAGAATGTTCCAGTCACGGGAAGTGTGTCGACGGCCAGTGTGAATGTGAACCCCTGTTCACAGGTCAGGAATTGTCAGGGTTTTGTTTTTGGGTTTTGGGTTTGTTTTGTTTTTTCAGTTCCTTTCTTCTTTCTTTCTTTCTTGTTTTTCTGAGTCCTCGCTTTCTTCTTCATTTTGTTGTTGTTGTTTTTGCTGTCTTCTTCTTCGTCTTCTTATTGTAATTATTTCATTTCCTTCTTTCTTTTCTTCTTCTTCTTCTCCTTGTTCTTCTTCTTCTTCTACTTCTTCTTCATGTTCTTCATGTTCTTCTTGTTCTTCTTCTCCTTCTCCTTCTTCTTCTTGTTCTTTTTCTTGTTCTTTTTCTTGTTCTTGTTCTTCTTGTTCTCTTCTTCTTCTTTTTCTTCTTTTTCTTCTTCTTTTCCGTCATCTTCTTCTCCTTCTTTTCCTCCTTGTCCTCTTAATCCCATCCTGTTCTTTTTTGTCATCAATGTATTAACTCCTCCATTTTATAGAAATGGAATGAAATTTATATTGAAATCAAGAGTTTCCCTGTGACTTGTGCTTTCTAGAAGCACTAGTTCAATAACAATTGACTGTTATGAACTGTTGATATAAATTGTATTTGATTTGATTGTGCAGATTGTTTTAGATTGCTATAGACTGTTATGTGATTGTTTATAAACTATATACTGTTATTTAATGGTTATAAAGTGTTATTTGATTTTATTGTTCCTTTTATTGTTAATTCTTGTTAATTATATTCTGTTATTTAAGTGTTATAAATTGTTATTTGATTTGATTATTCCTTTTATTGTTTAATTGTTATAAATCATATTCTGTTATATAATGGTTATAAATTGTTACTTGATCTGATTGTTCCTTTCATTGCCTTCAACCCTTCCCCCCCCCCCCCCCCCCCCCCCCCTCGTCCTTTTTTCTTTTTGTCTAAAATCATGACTGAGCAGGCATTAAATAAAATTTTCCATTCCATTCAAATAAAAACTAGACTGAACTGAAACTGAAACTGATTGAAATTTACAAAATTTGTATTGTGTGCCATTGTTGGGGCCAGGCCAGGCCAGGCCATTGGTGTGCTATTGGTATCTTTGGTTGTCCGGTACTGTCTCCTCATGGTCGGACAGTCAGCGACTAAACCAGTACCCCATCTGACTTGCTTTGTGAGGAGGGTAGTGGGACCCTGACAGGATACCTTTCAAAGGCAGGATGAACCTGATTAGGGTCAGTGGTCACCCACAAAACCCTGCTGCCTTGCAGGATGACAAGGCTAAGGAGTAAACTTGACAAATACCAGGTTCAGTCCTTTAAGCAATTTGCTGCTGTTCTCAGCCTCGTTCCTGCCACTTCTGCGACATCATTGGTGAAAGGCTATACTGGCTCTTTCCATATACCCCAAATATCCCCACCTAAGCTTGTGCACTGGGAGAATGAGTGTGCAGTTCCTTGATCTCTCCAGATCAGTGGAGTCTGTTCGATGCCATTGTTTGTCTTGTAGTATCTAGCTTATGTTCCATGGACAGCAAAGAAAACAAACGAGACAGTCTTGATGGAGGCAGACACAAGTAGATCACTCATAAGGAAGGTTAGGAAAAGACAGGCTACATTTATAGGCCATTTTATGAGGAAGGGGGATTTGGAGCACCTGGTCACAACGGGAAAGCTGGAGAGAAAGAGACCACCAGGTAGACCCAGGGAGAAAATGCTTGACGGATTTTTGCAGAGTGGCTGGGGACGAGAAGGGTGGGGGAGATGCTAGGGGCAACGAGAGATAGAGACAGATGGAAGTCCATGATCGCCAACGCCGTGCGGCAGGGCACCTGATGATGATGATATCTAGCTTATAGAGGTGAAAAGGAATCAGCAAAATGGTATTCTCTGCCATTCATAATTCTCTGCCATTGTGAATCTTGTAGTGTCTAGCTTATAGAGATGAAGATAAATCAACAACGTTGTTACAATGCTCTGCCATTGTTGATCTTGTAGCATCTAGCTCATAGAGGTTAAAAGGAATCAGTAAAATGGTTACAATTCTCTGCCATTGTTAATCATAGTATCAAGCTTATAGAAATGAAGATGTATCAACAAAATGGTTACAGTGCTCTGCCATTGTTGATCAGCTTGTATTAAATAGCTTATAGAAATTAAGATAATCAATTTAGTGATTACAATGCTGTAGGTTATAGAATTGAAGATATATCAACGAAATGGTGGCAATGCTCTACTATTGTTAATGTTGTACTAACTAGCTTATAGAAATTAAGATAAATCAACAAAGTGGTTACCATGCTCTGCGGGTGACAGGATACTTCATTCTGTAAGCTCCATTGCCAGATTAGTTTCAGTTTCAGGTTCAGTTTCAGTTTCAATTTCTCAGGATGACGTCTCCATGCTCGGAATGAATTCCATATGCACTAACGTCACAGATGTCATGTGATGGAGAAGATCCAGAATGATCACAGCACAAGCCTTAAGCCTGCACATTAACCCATGAGCTGGCCAAGTGATGAGGTCCTACCTAGAGAGTTCAATAACCCTGGGGTCGTAGGGGAGTGAGGTGGCAGAGACCTCAATTAATCCCGGGGCCAGCACCAGATTAAGAAAACATGGAGAGGAAACAACTGGTCTCACAACTGTTATGTTTAACAATAGCATGCACACAAAGTTGACGATTTGTTAATGAACAAAGGACTTATAGATAAATGCAACTGCAGTGTTCTGTTCTTAATGTTTGGAAAAAAATAGGAGCAAAAAGTGTTCTGCCCATTTTATTTAATGATGAAAATAAATATCTCGCATTTAATGACACGGACTAGTTGCCATCAGGTTTTGATGGCAAAGTTGATCAGGAAACCTGTAATCGTTATGCTAAGAGCACACTGACATTTCCATGGGGATGCCAGGTGCTCTTTCAGTATAAACAGTATCCCCACCTTCTGGAAATTCTGTGCTAGAAATTACCTCTTTTCTGTCACTCTGTTTCTGCCTTGTTTCTTTGCTTTCTTTCATTTCTACTAATCATTTTCTGCCTTGCTGGTCCATTCACAGTATGTGTTCGATAAAGTCTTAGTACATTTTCTTAGGATTGATAAATGGGTATATGTACTAAATGCATTTTTGGCTCTAGGGAGGTGAGATATGCGGAAGCGATTTTAGGTAATTTACGCCTGTTTTATACATGTTTTGGTGTCCTCAGGTATGCTTAAATTTGTATTCAAGTGTGTTTTTTAAATCCCCTGTGCGATAAATTGGACAGAGTGGTCAACGTCAGGGGGGTGTTCTTAGATTATGTGCGAGAATGCATTGATATGTGTACTTAATTTTCTTTCTTTTTTTTTCATGTTGAAGTTTTGTGTGTTTTGAAACGATTATAGCCCTGATATGGCTCTCCGCCGTCGGTTGGGCTTTAAAAAACAATAACAATAACATTGACATTTTTAGAGTGAAAAGTACACCATGTGTAACTGATTTGTGGTAATGTGCTTCAATATGCAGGTCAGCTGTGTGAAGAACGTGGATGTCCTGGTGATGGTGAGGGCTTTTCATGCAGCGGACATGGAAGGTGCGACAGTCAGTTTTTTGTCTGCTCTTGCTACCCAGGGTGGACGGGCTCCGACTGCAACTCCCCTGTGTGTCCTGAAGAATGCTCGGGTGAGTTTAATGTCTGTAAATGACTGTTTACCTTAACTGGACTTTCGGTCGTGGATGGTCATATGTCTTTATATTTACTTAAGATTTGAAACTGGTTTTCGTGGTCTCTGTTGTTTATGTGATTTTTTTTCCCGTGGTTCCTTTGGTTTTATTATCATTTTCAGTTCGGACTGACCATCAGTGAACAGTAACTTAACAATTTTTGTCTTGATGAAACGGCTCCAAATAAGAATATAATATTTTGAAGAAAATGGGCATTGTGATTAACGATATGTTTACTTTCTGACACAACTGAACAGGCTTTGTAGAACACTATCTGTAGCAGTGTTAGATATCATTTTGTTTTATAGGTAAAACTTAGTGTTTTTAAATAGAAATGGAAACATTGTGTGCAGCTGTCATTGAACATGTTCTATGATAATCATAATAATGACTGTTTATACAACGCCTCATCTCACAGGAATCCTAAGCATTTCACAAAAAGTTTAACAGCCAAAGGTGGATATAGATGAAACGAATACAGGTCCACCCAAATGTTTTTTGTGTGTGTGTGTCATACATAATTGTTTTATTGTTTACTATGCTTCATTTAGTTGGTGTGTATGTAATTGTATTTTGTCTAATTAAACAAGACAAAGTAGAATAAAAATATTATACATGCAAACACAGTGTTAGTGAAAGAGTTTCATCCTCTCCCATAAATGTATTCGTTTGATTAACTTTGTAGTTTCAGTGTACGTATGGGAGGTGGAAAAGCTGTGACAGTATGAAAGATTCTGGCTTCAACAGTCTGCAGTGTTGCACAAGTGTTTCACCGAAATATGAATTTGACAACTGTAGCTAAAAGTAAATAAACAGAGCGTGTTACGGTTTCCCTGCACAGTGTTTGCTCAGTGAATTCCTTGTATGCAAGTGATGCGGGCTGTCATGATTCATACAGAAGCAGATGTGTAGCAGCTTATTAAATGATCTTTTTTAGCTTTGGTCTGATGATTAGTTCAGCTGGTTTCTTTTCTTTTCTTTTATTGTTGTTTAAAGCCCATCCCACTGCGCAGAGCCACATCAGGGCTATAACCGCTTCAAAACACACAAAACTTCAACAGGAAAAAAAAAAGAAAAGAAAATTAAGTACACATATCAATGCATTCGCGCACATAATCTAAGGACATGCCCCCGGCATAGGACCATTTATCGCACAGGGGAGATTTAAAAAACACACCTGAATACAAATATAAGCATACATAAGGACACCAAAATATATAATATAAAAACAGGCATGAATTACCTAAAATTGCTTCAGCATATCTCACCTCCTTAGAGCCAAAAATGCACTTAATACATGTACCCAATTATCAATCCGAAGAAAAAGCACGTAAGACTTTATCGAAAAAATACAGGTGAATGGACCATTAAGGCAGAAAATAAGTAGAAATGACAGAAAGCAAGGCAAGACGGCAGAAACAAAGAGAGTGACAGAAAACAGGAAATTTCTAGCACAGAATTTCCAGAAGGTGGAGATACTATTTATACTGAAAGAGCCCCCGGCAACCCAACGGGGGGAAGTTGGTGTCTAACTAATAAGCATGGGTTAGCTTAAAATTACATCAAACGTGTACAAAATACCAAAATGTGTCAGGGTGAGTTTCTGTGTTGTTTAGTGAAGAACATTTATTGGTAAATCAGTTCGGCAGTATGGCAGTGCAACGTTCTAAACCTTAATGAAACAAACCTTTGATGTTAATAGTATAAATCTAAATCAACAAATCTTTGAATTCACTGTAACAGGTCGGGGTGAGTGCGAAGAAGGAGGGGTGTGCAACTGTGAAAACCGTTTTGCTGGACGAGCGTGTGAACTTGAATGCGTGAACGGCACTAACCCTGGCACAGGAAGCTGTTCCTGTATTTTCATCTGCATCACTGGCCTGCGCTGTGACCACCAGTGTTCTCACAACGGACACTGTGATGCTGATGGTGAGTGTGTGTGTGATGCGCTCAGTGGCTACAAGGGTCCTCAGTGCGACATCCATCGTTGTCCCGGCTGGCCTCTCGACTGTTCCGGACACGGTTCCTGCAACGAGGCAGTGCATGAATGTGAGTGTGAGCCCGGGTGGAAAGGGGTGGACTGCAGCATCCCCCAGTGCCCCGGCACCCCGCAATGCAGTGGCGTGAACGCGACGTGCAAGCTGGTGGAAGGCGAAGAAAAGCCGCGGTGTGTGGACTGCGCGTATCCCCATATGGGCGACGCCTGCCAGCTAAGGTGTGTTCATGGTAGCCCGCATCGTCACCAGGATGGCGACTGGGAGTGTGTGTGTGAAGCTTGCTACAGCGGGGTCAGTTGCGACGAAGAGTGTTCAGGTCGTGGAGCGTGTAACGCCACACTGAAGGTGTGTGACTGTGGCTACGAAGGGGGCAGAGGGGACAAGTGTGAGATAGACGGATGCCCAGGTTGGGGAGAGGACTGCTCCGCCCATGGCACGTGTAACTCTGTCACGGGGCAGTGCACGTGCGACAGTGGATGGAGTGACCGTGGCTGTGACAAAGCTGCCTGCCCTCACAACTGTCATTTCCGTGGTGACTGTGTGGCTGTCGGAGACCAGCCAGAGTGTCGGTGTGAAACTGGATACTTTGGTGATGCCTGTGAGTACCGGTGCCACAATGGCACAGTCCAGAACGACACGTGTGTCTGTGATCCATGCTACTCAGGCCCTCTGTGTGACAGCCTTTGTTCCGGGACTGGACAGTGCACTGTCAATGGATCCTGCGACTGTGGCTTCGATGGGGGTAGGGGAGATTTCTGTCAACTGCCAGGATGTCCTGGACATGGGTCAGACTGCAGCGACAGAGGCACATGTAACAAAGCCACAGGGACTTGTGTCTGCACAGAAGGCTGGAAGGGACGTGGCTGTGAACAGCCAGACTGCATTGACAACTGCAACAACCGGGGCGTGTGCGACAGCTCGGTGGACAATCCTGTGTGCAGGGACTGTGTGGAGGGATGGATGGGGGTGGCTTGTGAGATACCCTGCAACGGTACCCAAGTGCCGATGGACAGCGGTATTTGTGTGTGCGCTTCACAGTGTCAACACGGCAGGAGCTGCCAGCAGGTAACCTGCCCACTTGGGCTTGCTTTTGCCATTTTTACATTTCTGTTATTTTGATACATATTCTCACCTGTCAGCGTCACCAGGTTCGGTGTTGGCCGCTGCACACTTTGTCACCACTATCTCCCTCCAGGCCGCTCTGTCTTGACGTCTGTGGACAATTTCTTGAATATTTAGGCCCCTGATGTTGGTTATGTTCTTCATGTATTAGATTGGAGGTCTGCCTTTCTTCCTTTTTGCCACTGTATTTTCCTTGAAAGATGGTTGCTATGTTCTTGCTGCATGACACTTGGCCAGTGTATTTTAGTCTTCTCTTGTTGATGTCTGCCTGTAGTTTTGTGGTGGTATCCAGTTCTTCCAGGACACTTTCGTTAGTTCTTCTATCTATCCATTTGACAAGTAGTAGTCTCCGATAAAATCACATCTCTGCTGCCTCAATTCTTCTGTAATCAAGAGTCTAGGCTTCGCAGCCATAAATCATGCCTGGCCATATCAATCATTTTAAAAATCTAACTTTCAGGCCATTAGGTATGCGTCTGTTTTTTCAGATCTTGTTGAGTTGGACCATTTTCTGCTTTGCCATTCCAGTTCTTATTTTGATGTCTTTGGAGCACGTTCCATCATCAGTTTTTACAGAACCAAGATATTTGAAGTCCTTAACATTTTCTAAAGGATATATTCTATAATTTCCTTTAACAGTATGTGTTGAGATTGAATCAAGATATCGTGAACAGGCTCTAGAACAATGAAACTCTGCTTTCTCCCCAAGCTCTAAACATCAGTTTTTGTTTTAGAAAATCCGTAAAATTTATGATACCATTTATTGAGCAGTCCACTTGGATCAAGTAGCACAAAGACATAAACATGGACAGCATAAGATTAAAAGAATTGATAAAGGGGACACTTGTACTGGGAAATTTTAATATAATGGTTTGTAATTGATATCATTCATGCTTTGTGAAAGAATATACATTTATTTGTGCTGTTTTGCTAAGTAAATGATTTATCTTTTTCAAGGATTTATTTGCATAATCATTTATCAACAAAGTCAGAGCCCTTGTTGATGTGGCATATATCTAAAAGAATGAAACACAAGTTGCTTTTAATTCTGAGTTACTGTAGTGTATGCGCGTTGTGGAACTGCGTGCTGATTACTGACTCTATCTGAAAGGTGCCTCACCTTGGTTGGTGATTATTGTGAAACGGTCTTTTCTTTTTGAGAATGTAGATTGGTCTTTTCTTTTTCCATAAGCTTGTGTAGTTTTCCTTACGGCTGCATACAGCATTAGGCAATATCATGAGTTTTAGCTTAGAACGGGTTAGGTAAAATCTCAAGACTTCATCAATATAGAGATTTCGCATAGGCAAGTATTATTGAAGTATAGCATGTACACAGTCTGTCTCATTTATGCAGGGTACTTATGGTTGGCTTTTTTTTCTTTTTCGACTCCCTTTTTTTTCTTTTTAATATTTGACTTGGACAAAACATTGTGCACATGGCCTCCAGTACACCCAGAGGTGAATGAGTTCAGAGTTAGGTAAGGTAAAACTCCCGTGGGGATGCTGGGGGCTCTTTCGGTATAAATAGTATCCTCACCTTCTGGAAATTCTGTGCTAGAAATTGACTCTTCTCTGTCACTCTCGTTGTTTCTGCCTTGTTCCTTTGCTGTCTGTCATTTCTTCCTATCATTTTCTGCCTTGCTGGGCCATTCACCTGTATGTTTTTGATAAAGTCTTACGTACGTTTTCTTAGGAATGATGATTGGGTACATGTATTAAGTACATTTTTGGCTCTAGGGAGATGAGATATGCGGAAGCAATTTTAGGTAATTTATGCCCGTTTGTATATATGTTTTGATGTCCTTAGATATGCATAAATTTGTATTATTCAGGTGTGTTTTTTTGAATCCCCTTTGCGATAAATTGGCGGAGTGGTTAACGCCAGGGCATGTCCTTAGATTGTGTGCGCGAATGTATTGATATGTATACTTAATTTTCTTTTCTTTTTTTTTCCTGTTGAAGTTTTGTATGTTTTGAAACGGTTATAGCCCAGATGTGGTTCTACGCAGTCGGCTGGGCTTTAAGCAACAATAACAGAAAATGTGTTTGACTTGGATAAAACATTGCGCACATGACCTCCTGAGCACCCAGCTGTGATTGAGTACTTAGCCCTGTTCAGAGTTGGATAAGGTAAAGTGGGGGAGAGGAGACAGGTACTGCTTGCCCTGAGAAGAACTGAGAACTCTACCACCTCACTCCCCTGTGGTTATGGGACAGACTTTGTAGATGTCTGTCATTTTCTTCCCCAGAGTCATGGTAAAAGTGTCATTACATTTTTATAACTAAGAAGAACTGAGAACTCTACTACCTCACTCCCCCTGTGACCTCATGATTATGGGACATTCGTGCATGTCTCTTATTTTCTTCCCCAGAGTCAAAGTAAAAGTGTCATTATATTTCTATAACATAGAAGAACTGAGAACTCTACCACCTCACTCCCCTATGACCTCACAGTTATGGAACAGACTTTGTATACGTCTCGCATTTTCTTACCATTGTCATGGTAAAAGTGTCATTACATTTTTATAAGAAGAACTGAGAACTCTATACCACCTCACTCTTCTGTGACCTCATGATCATGGGACATTCGTGCGTGTCTCTCATTTTGTTCCCTAGAGTCATAGTAAAACTGTCATTACATTTTCATAACACAGAAGAACTGGGAACTCTACCACCTCACTCACCTGTGACCTCATGGCTATGGGACAGACTTTGTAGATGTCTCTCATTTTCTTTCCCAGAGTCATGGTAAAAGTGTCACTACATTTTTTAACTTGTTCTATCTCTGTCCCACAGCTGTGTAATGGCATCGGTACTTGTGACAACGACATCTGCGACTGCGCTGGTGCCTCGGGTTTGAACTCAGGCTGGTGGGGCACACACTGTGAGCAGCAAGACTGTCCAGGTGTGGGTAGCGTGTGCAGCAGTCACGGTACCTGTATTTCTGCTACCCTTACCTGCGTCTGTAATCCTGGCTGGTACGGGGATGGCTGCCACCTGCCCGACTGTCCTGGCACACCAGACTGCAACAACCGTGGCCTGTGCTCTGCCGAAGGTAATACCGAAACAGAACCAAGTTTTGACAGTCATTATGATGTCATTTTAGTCAGCTTATTTCCTTTTCTCACGCTGGACGGAGCAGCAGGAAAGTTCCAGTCTTTTTTCTCCTCATTTTTGTGTCCGGTGTTTGTTTGTTTGTTTGTGATCTTACCCTATTCCTTTTCTCACACTGGACGGAGCAGGAGGGAAGTTTCAGTCTTTTTCTCCTGATTTTTGTATCTTGTGTTTGTTTGTTTGTTCGTGATCTTACTCTTCACAAAGGCCAGTTGGCCGAAAATTTGCGCCTGTCTTGTCTTGTTGTATTAAAATACGCGGTCTTATTCTTTTTTCGTGTTTTTATTTTTCTGGTTCAAGTTTTGACTGTTTCAGAAACCCCAGGGTTTCGCAGGCATGGCAGTGATATATAACCCTTTGACTCCTGCACCCTATCCACCAACTGCAAAAACTTAACCCTTTGACTCCCTTGCCCTGTCCACCAACTTCCTGCAGAAAGCTGGTGGGTAGGGTGGGGGAGTCAAAGGGTTACGTTTTTGCTTTGCTGACATGGTTGACTGTGCAGGATGCTGGTGGACAGGTTGCAGGAGTCAAAGGGTTAAACAAGCAGTGGTACCCTCTGTAACTTAGTCTAAAAATAAAATGATTATGCTTATTACTCATGTGACTGATGTCAGCCAAAAAGGCACATTTTTAGGTCACAGAATAAATTTGGAAATAATCAAATCACAAACATCTTTTGTGTAGTGTCATTCTGACATTATATACTGGGCAAAAAAAATTAAGTCTAAATTTGCAGACTGTTTAACAAGATTGAGCATCTCGTAGGAGATTTTCTCTTATAGATAAACAAAAACTATGTGCATGATGCTTACACCTATACAGCTATAATGGAAAAAACAAGATGGTTAAGCCATTTTGACAATTTCCTTTCTCATGAAAAATGTTATTACAGAACCTAAGATTCTGTACTTTCCAGCGTCACTGTGACTTTGAAGAAGCTTAAGATGAAATACTTTTTTTTTCAAACTTATTTTTAATTCGTTTTTGACAAAACACAAAGACAATATTTCCTGAACATTAGTACGATGTCATTGAGAAAACTAAATAAGATTTATATACAATAGGTTGAACAAAATTTACATACATATATCTGCTAAACTGGTGTGTGTTTTTTAAACAATATAAAGTCATTTAATTCATACCGTTTCGAATTTCAGTTGATGTTGTTGATGTTTCTTTGTTTGTTTGCTTGCTTGCTTGTTTGTTTGTTTGTTTGTTTTGTTTGTTTGTTTGTTTGTTTCAATTTTCCTTGTTTCGTTTTCAACAAAATACAACGGTGTTTGTTTGTTTGTTTGTTTGTTTGTTTCAACTTGACTTGTATTTGTTTTCAACCAAATACAACGGTAAAGAGATTAAATAAAAATTGACACGTATCAAGGGCACTAGGAGATTGTCACAACTGTGGAAACATTTCAGATACTGGTATTGTCAAAAGTTCCTGGGAAAGTGCTGTTCTCTCGCCTTAACGTGCTGATTTTAGGTAATTTTGGCCTATGTGATCATGACCTTGGAGTTTTCCTTCCTTCTAAATGTGTGCTTTCGTGACTCCTCAACAGATTTCAGCTAAGACCAAACATTGGTAAATATCCATCCGAAAAGAGATGAGCAAATCTTGTGCTCACATATTTGTCACAGACAGACACATACACACATAAACATGCACGCACTTACACACACACACACACATAAACACACACGTAGACATGTACGCTCACAACAGACACGCACACACACTCACACACACACACACACACACACACACATATACAAACATGCACGCACGCACGCGGCGCACACACACAAACACACACACACGCAAACACACACACATCATTTCTCTCTCTCTCTCTCTCTCTCTCTCTCCTCTCTCCCCTCTCCTCTCTTGTGGTCAGTATAAAGGAATCTTTCTTTTCCTTTTTTTCTCTTTTGCAAAAAAGGAAGATTGCACAGGACGCATCATGATTGCCTACAGTCGGTGCCCACTGAAGATGGAGTTCAGTGCAGGCATTATGTTACTGTACAGTGTGGCTCGAACAACCAGGACATCATACATGTTATGTGTTTGAGACACAAACAACCATCCACAAAGGTGGAATATGTAGACTCTGCAGCAACATAAGGCTGACACTGTGGGACAAACGACCAAAATAACGTTCATGCATGCATTTGAGACAACACTACTCAGGCATACCTCAAATCAACTACACCTGAAGATGGCATATCACGCACGTTTACTCATACAATTTTTGCGTATTTTGTATGCAGTTTAAGGCGCCAATACACTAGTACGTCAGAAATTATTTCAGTACAATCACTAGAGGGGTGGGGGGGAATGCCTCCGACAAGTAACGTGTGTATGTCAGTATAATCGGAATTTCATTTTCTCTAAAAATATTTTTGCACCAGGAGAGAACCCAACCTGTGTGTGTGATGATGACTGGATGGGGAGGGAGTGTCAGCTGCCCTGTGTCAACGGTACGGCACAAGACGACTTCACCTGTGTCTGTGATGCCTGTTATGCTGGGCCAGGCTGTGACCAGGTGTGCAGCGGACATGGCACCTGTTCTAATGGCACCTGTACCTGTGATTCTGGCTGGTGGGGTAAGTTATAGATTGTGATATTATCAATGGTGATGCACATGTCTGTGGTTACTGGTGACGAATGGTAATAATGATGATAATAATAAAGTTGCAGCAGTAAAGTTGATTATCGAATGGCCGATGTTGGTTGGTTGATTGATTGGCTGATGTTGGTTGATTCGCTGATATTGTTGATGTTGATTGATTGATTGATTGAAGTTGTTGATGCTGATGTTGGTTGATTGATTGGCTAATGTTGGGGGATCGGCTGATGTTGGTTGATTGATTGGCTGATGTTGGTTAGTTGATTGGCTGATTTTGGTTGATTGATTGGCTGGTGTTGGTTGGTTGATTGGCTGATGTGGTTGGTTGATTGGCTGATGTTGGTTGATTGATTGGACCAGTGTTGGGTGATTGGCTGATGTTGGTTGATTGATTGGCTGATTTTGGTTGATTGATTGGCTGATTTTGGTTGATGGTTGGTTGACGTTGGTTGGTTGATGGCCGATGTCGGTTGATTGGCTGATGTTGGTTGATTGATGGATTGGCTGGGATTGATTGATTGGATTATGTTGATTGATTGAGTGAGATCGATTGATTGATTGGATGATGTTGATTGATTGATCGATCGATTGATGTTGGTTGATTGATTAATTGGCAGATTTTAGTTGATTGATCGGCTGATGTTGGTTGAATGGCTGATGTTGGTTGGTTGATTGGCTGATGTTGGTTGATTGATTGGCCAGTGCTGGTTGATTGGCTGACATTGGTTGATTGATTGGCTGGCATTGGTTGATTGATTGGCTGAGGTTGATTGATTGAATGGGTAATGTTGGTTGAATAATTGGCTGGCCAATGTGGTTGATTGATTGTAATGTGTTGAATAATTGGCTGGCCAATGTTGGTTGATTGATTGGCTGATGTTGATTGATTTATTGATTGGCTGATGTTGATTGATTGATTAATTGGCTGATGTTGATTGATGGTTGATGTTGGTTGGTTGATTGACTGATGTGGTTGGTTGGTTGATTGCTGATGTTGATTGATTGATTGATTTTGGTTGAATGATTGATTGGCTGATGTTGATTGATTGATTCATGGCTGATGTTGATTGATTGATTCATGGCTGTTGTTTGTTGATTGATCATGGCTTGTTGTTGATTGATCATGCTGTTGTTTGTATTGATCATGGCTGTTGTTTTTTGTCGATTCATGGCTGACCGCGGTTGGGTGTTCCGTGTACAGGCAGTGTGTGTGAAGAGAAAGGCTGTCCAGGCGTGGGTGAAAGCTGTTCAGGTCACGGCTACTGCACCATCACTGACCAGACCTGCACCTGTGACCGTTACTGGGCAGGTGACGACTGCAACTCTCCTGACTGTCCCGGGGATCCTGTCGACTGCAGTGGCCAAGGTATATGTCTGTCTTGTGGTTTTAAGAGTACAAAGCTGTTGTTTTTTTTTAAGTGGTCTAATTTGTCTCGGATGTTTGTATACACATAGTTTTTGCCCATACTGTAAAGGCGGCATGCATTGTCCGTGTTCAGTGGGCATACATGCTGGGTGTGTTCATGATTCCATTTAATCGCCTTTACTAGACAAAGGAAGACCGCTGTTTTGTTCATTACGCAATAATTTCCCCCTGTTATAATTAATAGCTCCATTTTCTGGGAGTAGTATGTTAAAACACTACTTTCTGTCTTTTTTGTTAAAGTGTTAATTTACCTGATCTGTTGACTGTTTCTGCCCAGAAGTCAATATCAATAGCATGTATGCCAGAAAGTCTCCGTGTATAAGCCTCGGGAGGCCTGCTATACGGCTTTACTGTGAAACCTAAACAGATTGTCCGTTGTTGGCTGGTTGCTGGGCAGTCCATTCTGCAATATTATATGTCAGTATGGTTTGACTCTTTACAGTACACATCTGATCTGTTGAGTAGAGATCCAGTGAGTGTAGCATCCAACCAGGATGCCAGAGAAGCTGGGGTTTGGGGTTAAAATCATAAAATCAGTAGGAACCTTTCCACCCCTCCACGAGACTTTCAGTAGTAGTCTGGGTGCATGTCATTCAAACTAGATAATACACCATCAAAGGTCCATGCAGCATGCCCTTAACATACAAGAAAGAACGCTTAGTAACGACAGATTGTCCATGGCCAAATTTTTTTTCTCAGTAAAATCCACTATACTTGGTAAACACAAACAAACAAACTCCATTCACGTACCTACAGTAATAACAACCCCCCCCCCCCCCCCCAAAAAAAATGTAGATATGGCTGTCTGCTTTCACTATCCACTCTTGAAGACTCGCAAACTTTTCAGCAGTCTAATGCCTGTGCAGTGCAGTTTAAACAATCCTTACAGTGTGTGTACATACAACTCTAGACACCACTACTGTCACAAAGAAGAAGACTAGCTGTGGTGTTTGTGTGTTCACAGGGCGTTGTGACGGCGTCAACTACTTCCCCCCTCTCTGTGTGGACTGTGTCCAGTCTATGGGGGAAGCCTGTGAACGCCCCTGTGTCCATGGCAACGAGACGGAACCCTTCTCCAACATCTGCCAGTGTGACCCTTGCTACTCTGACCCCGGCTGTCAGACAGAGTGCTCTGCCCGTGGCGCGTGCCACAACCACACGTGTGTCTGTGACAAGGGTTACAAGGGAGACCGATGTGAATTGCTGAACTGTCCAGGTAACTCTATGGGTCTCTAGTTTTTTGTTTGTTTGTTTCTTTGTTTGTTTGTTTGTAGAGCTTTGTTTCTGTAGAGTGTTCAGTGGAGGGATTATGTAAACAACAAGGTAAAAGAAACAGGAAAACACGAACCAGAAAAACATGAAAATAGAATCAGAACGCGTACTTAATACATGTACAACAAGACAAGACAGGCGCAAATTTTGGCCAACTGGCCATTGTCAAGCGTAAGATCACAAACAAACAAACACCAGATACAATAATTAGGAGAAAAAGACTGAAACTTCCTGGCTGCTCCGTCCAGTGTGAGAAAAGGTGTTTGTGATTTATTTACGCTTGACAAAAGCCAGATCCTGTCTTGTCCTGTTGTATTAAATACGTGTTCTTATTCTTTATTCGTGTGTTTTCTTGGTTCCTGTTGTTAGCCTCTGTTTTGGAACTCTCTCCTTGTTTTGATTCATCATGCCTGTGATATATGTCCGATGCTCAGGAGATCCAGACTGCAGTGGTCGAGGTCAGTGCACCAGTCTGGGAGAGGAGTCCATTTGTGTGTGTGACGCCGGCTTCACTGGAGATGACTGTTCCATTTTGGTCTGTCCTGGGACCCCTGCCTGTAGTGGAAACGGTAAGACTCTTGTGTCACTTTCAGGTTGTCCGTCCATGTCTGATTCTGCCATAGTGGTTCTGGTATTGTCTTTGACATTTTGGTTCTGTTTGCTAACATGGAGAATTTGGTTGTTTGTAAACCGACCATTTTGTGCAGTTGTGTGTGTGTGTGTGTGTGTGTGTGTGTGTGTGTGTGTGTGTGCGTGTGTGTGTTGTGTGTGTGTGTGTGTGTGTGGTGTGTGTGTGTGTTGTGTGTGTTTGTAGGTCAGGTTTTTACGTTGACTTTGGCCTTTTTCTATGTGTGTGAGAAGGACTGGTTGTTGTACACTTAAGTTTTGAGTTGTAGTGCACTTCTTTTGTTTGTTTGTTTGTTTATATATTATTGTGTGTGTGTGTGTGTGTGTGTGTGTGTTGTGTGTGTGTGTGTGTGTGTGTGTGTGTGTGTGTGTGCACGCGTGCTAGGACAGGTACCGGCTGTTTGACTTCGATATATACAATGCAGTTCTGTGTGTGTATGCATTTCTCACTCTTATTTGTTTCTTTCTCTCCCTCAGTAGGTCTGTCTGTTCTGTCATTGTTTCACTATAGCCTCTAATTGTTCAGTTTCCTGTGTCTCGTTTTCCTTCTCTCTCTCTCTCTCTCTCTCTCTCTCTCTCTCTCTCTCTCCTCTCTCTCTCTCTCTCTCTCTCTCTCTTCTCTCTTCTCTCTCTCTCTCTCTCTTCTTTCCCTCTCTCTCTTTCTCTCTTCCTCTCTCTCTTTCTCTCTTTCCCTCTCTCTCTTTCTCTCTCTTCCTCTCTCTCTTTCTCTCTCTCTCTCTCTTTCTCTCTCTTTCTCTCTCCCTCCCTCTCTCTCTTTCTTTCTCTCTGTGTTTCTCCCCCCCCCTTTGTCTTTTTCTGCCTCTGTCTGTCCTGATTGCTACTATCTGTTCTTTTCTTGGAGAGTGATGGAGTTGTAATAAGAGAGGTCTACAATTCAAGTTTTATGTTTTAGTGATAGATGATGTAAAGACTGAACGATAAGAAAGTATAAAAGTCAAGTGTAGCAGAACCTCAGAATCCTGCCAATACGTAAGGTTTATGTATTGTATTTACCTTGTTAGCTTAGATCCTTTGCACAATATGGCGTCTGAGGGCTGTGGCATGTCGAGGTTTCTTCTTAAGCACCTGATACTGTCTTGAGTAACATGACATTTTGCTTATATACTGTCTTGATAAAAAAGGCATTCATTATATACTGTCTTGAGGAAAGACATTTCATTATAGACTATCTTGAAAAAGAAATTTTATTATATACTATCTTGAGTAAAAGACATTAATACTACCTGAGAAAAAGACATTTTATATACTGTCTTGAAAAAAGACATTTCTTATATACTTCTTGAGAAAATGACATTTTCTTACATACCATCTTGAGAAAAAAAGACATTTTGTTATATACTATCTTCAGAAAAGACATTTTATCATATACTATCTTTAGTAAGACATTTTCTTATATACTATCTTCAGTAAAAGACATTTTGTTATATACTATCTTCAGAAAAAGACATTTTATTATATACTATATCAGAAAAAGACATTTTATTATGTACTATCTTGAGTAAAAGACATTTTGTTATATACTACTTGATAAAAAAGACATTTTATTATGTACTATCTTGATAAAAAGACATTTTGTTATATACTATCTTGATAAAAAGACATTTTGTTATGTACTATCTTGATAAAAGACATTTTGTTATATACTATCTTGATAAAAAGACATTTTGTTATGTACTATCTTGAGTAAAAGACATTTTGTTATATACTATCTTGATAAAAAGACATTTTGTTATGTACTATCTTGAGTAAAAGAAATTTTGTTATATACTATCTTGATAAAAAGACATTTTGTTATTACTATCTTGAGTAAAAGAAATTGTTGTTATATACTATCTGGAGTAAAAGAAATTTTGTTATGTACTATCTTGAGTAAAAGAAATGTTGTTATGTACTATCTGGAGTAAAAGAAATGTTGTTATGTACTATCTGGAGTAAAAGAAATGTTGTTATGTACTATCTGAGTAAAAGAAATGTTGTTATGTACTATCTGGAGTAAAAGAAATGTTGTTATGTACTATCTGGAGTAAAAGAAATGTTGTTATGTACTATCTGGAGTAAAAGAAATGTTGTTATGTACTATCTGGAGTAAAAGAAATGTTGTTATATACTATCTGGAGTAAAAGAAATGTTGTTATGTACTATCTGGAGTAAAAGAAATGTTGTTATGTACTATCTGGAGTAAAAGAAATGTTGTTATGTACTATCTGAGTAAAAGAAATGTTGTTATGTACTATCTGGAGTAAAAAGAAATGTTGTTATGTACTATCTGGAGTAAAAGAAATGTTGTTATGTACTATCTGGAGTAAAAGAAATGTTGTTATGTACTATCTGGAGTAAAAGAAATGTTGTTATGTACTATCTGGAGTAAAAGAAATGTTGTTATGTACTATCTGGAGTAAAAGAAATGTTGTTATGTACTATCTGGAGTAAAAGAAATGTTGTTATGTACTATCTGGAGTAAAAGAAATGTTGTTATGTTACTATCTGGAGAGTAAAAGAAATGTTGTTATCTACTATCTGGAGTAAAAGAAATGTTGTTATGTACTATCTGGAGTAAAAGAAATGTTGTTATCTACTATCTGGAGTAAAAGAAATGTTGTTATGTACTATCTGGAGTAAAAGAAATGTTGTTATGTACTATCTGGAGTAAAAGAAATGTTTATATACTATCTGGAGTAAAAGAAATTTTGTTATATACTATCTTGAGAAAAAGACATTGTGTTATATACTATCTTGAGTAACAGACATTTTTTTGTATTCTATCTTGAGTAAAAGACATTTTGTTATGTACTATCTGGAGTAAAAGACATTTTGTTATATACTGTCTTGAGTAAAAGACATGTTGTTATCTACTATCTTGAGTAAAAGACATTTTATTATTATACTATCTTGAAAAAAAGACATTTTATTGTTTTATTGTTTTTCTTTTTGTCAGGGAACTGTACTGTGCCAGCCAGCGGCTCTGTCCCACTCTGCGTGTGTTACCATGGTTTTGATGGCGCCGCCTGCGACCAGTGCCAGCCTCACTTTGAGGGAGAGTCGTGTGACAGATGCGAAAACAACTACATCGGCTCTGACACAGACTGCAGCGTTCGTTGTGTCCACGGCGATGCTGCCATGCCAGGTAAGAAAGAGTCTATCTTTGAAATGGCTGAGTGGACTTTCGTCTTAAAAAATGACTGGCAAGGGGAATAAACTTGGTCGTATGAGCAGCAATTTTTACTAGTCAGGTCAAAGCCCTGCTGCAGTATAACAGTAGTCTGTACGACCTGCGCCTGTCTCCGCTGCCTTGTGGGTTAGCGCCAACAAGTGCTAGGCTGGACTTTATCAACAACTTTAGTCAGCCATATATATGAGCAGCAAGCATTGTAACTGTTATTGTTGTTTTAAACCTAGCACTATATCAGCAACGATAGTCGACCATATATATGAACAGCAAGCATTGTAACTGTTAATGTTGTTTTAAACCTAGCACTATATCAGCAACGATAGTCGACTATATATATATGAGCAGCAAGCATTGTAACTGTTATTGTTGTTTTAAACCTAGCACTATATCAGCAACGATAGTCGACCATATATATGAGCAACAAGCATTGTAACTGTTATTGTTGTTTTAAACCTAGCACTATATCAGCAACGATAGTCGACCATATATATGAACAGCAAGCATTGTAACTGTTATTGTTGTTTTAAACCTAGCACTATATCAGCAACGATAGTCGACCATATATATGAACAGCAAGCATTGTAATTGTTATTGTTGTTTTAAACCTAGCACTATTTCAGCAACGATAGTCGACCATACAGTATATACGAACAGCAAGCATTGTAATTGTTATTGTTGTTTTAAACCTAGCGCTACATCAGCAACGATAGTCGACCATATATATGAGCAGCAAGCATTGTAACTGTTATTGTTTAAAGCCCAACCGACTGCACAGAGCCATATCAGGGCTATGACCGCTTCAGAATACACAAAATTTCAACAGGCTCTTCTAGCATGCACTATAGAAACAAATTACATTCACCACATTTAGGACAAAGACAGCGAATCAGTCAAGTTTCTTGATGTTTTGTTGAGCTGGAAAGGGTGTTTGTCCCAAGTGAGTTACTGTCATCAGTTCAAGAAAGCATCAGGACAGTTGTATGACCTGCTCTTTTTATCAAAAACAAAAAATGACAGATCAGATAACTTCCCTGATGATAAAGTTGTTGTTGTTGTTACTGTTGTTGTTGTTTAAGAAATTGAATTGGCGCTCTCATAGTATTTTCATGTGTTTCTGGTTTTTATTAATATGAACACTGTCACTTTATGTTCTGATTGCGTTTGTGCTTTAACCCTTTGACTCCCGCTCCCTGTCCACCAGAATCCTGCATTGTCAAGCATGCTAGCAAAGCAAAAACTTAATCCTTTGAACCCCACATCCTACCCACCGGCATCCTGAGGGAAGCCGGTGGGTAGGGTGAGGGGGTCAAAGGGTTAAGTTTTTGCAGTTGGTGGAGAGGGTGCAGGAGTCAAAGGGTTAACCCTTTGACTCCCGCACCATGTCCACCAGCATCCTGCATTGCCAACCATGCTAGCAAAGCAAAAACTTAACCCTTTGAGAGAGTCAAAGGGTGAGACAATCAAAGGGTTTCTGTTTTTGCAGTTGATTGATAGGGTGTTAGAGCCAAAGGGTTATTTTGTTGAGAGCGTGAAGTGTGTATGACATGAGTCTAGTGGATGTCCATTTACCTTCTCTAAAGGATTCATAAAGAAGTCAGGTATCTTGTATCTTGTCACGCAGGAAGCGACGTTTGCATCTGTCATGATGACGAGGCCAGAGGTCACTGGACGGGTGCCAGCTGTGAGCAGTGCATTCTGGGATGGGGAGCAGGGACATGCACGGAATGCGACACTGGTACGAGTTGTTGTTGTTGTTGTTGTTGTTGTTGTTGTGTGTGTGTGTAGTTTTTTTTTTTAGTGGTTGATACCGTGATTAAGACTGAAATGATGGTTTTGTGTGTAGTTTTGTGTGTGTTTATTATAGTGGTTGATACAGTGATTAAGACTGGAAAATGGTTTTGTGTGTAGTTTTGTGTGTGTGGTTTTTTTTTATAGTGGTTGATACAGTGTTAAGACTGGAATGATGGTTTTGTGTGTAGTTTAAGACTGGAATGATGGTTTTGTGTGTAGTTTAAGACTGGAATGATGGTTTTGTGTGTAGTTTAAGACTGGAATGATGGTTTTGTGTGTAGTTTTGTGTGTTTATTTATAGTGGTTGATACAGTGATTAAGACTGGAATGATGGTTTTGTGTGTAGTTTAAGACTGGAATGATGGTTTTGTGTGTAGTTTAAGACTGGAATGATGGTTTTGTGTGTAGTTTTGTGTTTATTTATAGTGGTTGATACAGTGATTAAGACTGGAATGATAGTTTTGTGTGTAGTTTTGTGTGTTTATTTATAGTGGTTGATACAGTGATTAAGACTGGAATGATGGTTTTGTGTGTAGTTTAAGACTGGAATGATGGTTTTGTGTGTAGTTTTGTGTGTTTATTTATAGTGGTTGATACAGTGATTAAGACTGGATGATGATTTGTGTGTTTTGTGTGTAGTTTAAGACTGGAATGATGGTTTTTGTGTGTAGATAGTTTTGTGTGTGTGTGTTTTTTTTTATAAATGATTGATACAGTGATTAAGACTGGAACGATACCAATCGCAGTGGTGTAGTGGTGTACGCAATGGACTACCAACTGGAAGGTTGTGGGTTCAAATCCCCATCAGTCCCTTCAAAGTCATTGTGGTTTCTTTTTCGGCTCTAACCGGCTCCTTCCCAGAGTTGGGCGTGCTATGGGCTCACTGGGAAGACTGGGACCAACACAGTCGAGTCTCATCTATTTCATGGATGCGTCATTGAGGGTGTTGCTCAAATCTTCTGACCAGCACCGCAGGTATCTGTATCTCTCAGGCCTGGTTGATGCCAAGCTATATTATGATACAGCGTAGTGTACAGCCCTGTCACGCAGTCTCAATCCTAGATGGAACTTCATACCATCATGATTATCATCCTCATCGACATCATTATCATGGCATTGTAAAAAACAAAACTGCCTCAGCTTCTGTGGCCATTAAATTGGCGTAGGAAATAGGGCGGAAGAAAAGATGAGCACAAAGGTAACCTCCCTGAGTGCGCTGGTCCTAAAAAAAAAGAAAGAAAAAAATGACTGTCATTGATTGTAACAGTGGATTTATGGCTGTAAAATCGTCAAGTATGTCACAAATCAAAAGCGCAGCCCAGATGTTGTAAAAATGGCAAGAGGTCACAAGCTAGTGGCAGTACCAGTCAAGCAAACCAAAGAGGTTGAAAGCTAATAGCTGTATTACCAGAGGGGCCTTGACGTTTGAAAATGACTAGAGGTTGAAAATCTGATTGGCTACAGCAGTGCCAACATGCAGAGATTAAAAGGGAAAAAAAATTTCATTTTCAATATTTTTGATTAGCAAGATCAGGAAACAATATCCATGCTATGACAGTTATTTGGGGTTAACGTGTACAGCTACAATTTTTTTGTGTTCCTTTTCTTCTCAGATTTTGTGGGTGAAGGTCACTGCAGCATACCTTGTATCGAGAACCAAGGTGAACATCGAGAACAGGGAGACAATCCTGACCCGACTACTGCACAGTTACTGCCCGTACATCCTGCTTTCCGCTGTTACGAACTGGACAGTGAGCGTCATCTGACGGCCTGGTTTGGTTACAACAACCCTAATCCTTACAACGTGTATGTGATGGCCGGCCCCGATAACAGAGTGGGAGGGGAGGTGGAGGAGGTGACCACTCTGACGGGCAGTGGGACTGTGCCAACCAAGTTTATCTCAGGCTACGTACAGTATGCCATGTCCGTCAGGTAACCAGTGTAGTTCTGTCAGTGTTAATATATGTTGTGTTTTCTGACACTATGGAATTTTTTTTGTTTTGTTTTGTTTTTTTGGTAACCAATGTAGTTATGTCAGTGTTATATTGTGTAATCATACATTATGGAATGAGCAATATTTGTTTGGAATGTGCTATATTTTTTTGGTAACGAGTGTAGTTACGTCAGTGTTAAATTATGTTGTGTTGTAACATTATGGTGCTGTATTTGTTTGGAATGTGTTATATTTGTCTGGTAACCAATGTAGTTACGTCAGTGTTGAATTCTGACGCTATTTGATGGCTCTAAAAAACAAAAACGATGAATACATTTCAATAAAGTTTGAAGAAGTGTTTGAGAACGAGCATAAGCAGATCAGGGATGGTGTTGTTATAAGACTGAAAGCTGTGTAAACCCAATAGTCTGAACTTAAGAAGACGAGGTATTCTGATGTTTAGATGTGAAGTAGTGATTAGTACTTTGTGGTGTGAAGAGCTAATGATATTTTTTTACATTTCAGATCCGCTGTGAACGCAACAGAAGTGTGGTGGTTTGTGGCCTACAACCCGTCCAACTCTGTGGTCAATGCTTCTTTCTCCTTGACAGGAAACGAGGAGTATGTTTGTCCCGACACTCCCGTGCTGGTGAGTCTGACCTTTGACCTCTCTCTTTCTGTCATTAGAGTCTGGTTGGCATAGAGTTAGAACTCTCTTAGTGTGACCACACAGTTTCAGTGTGGGGTCGGGGAAAAAATGTGTGACTTCCAATCCCACCCAGCTGTCTATAACTGAATAAGAACAGTGCCTCACTTTGCATGGATAAGACGGCACAAGAAGTGATGGTGTTGCATTGTGGTTTGAGATTATTTAACAGGCTTTAATCCGTGCATATCACTGTGATCTATCGTGGATGTCCAGAACTGGGAATACTTAAGGGAATTGTTTTCCACATTTTCTACGCCACCTTAATGGCTACATGTACAGAAGCTGGAACAGTTTTTACAACGTGATGATGATGTCGATGAGGATGATAATCATGATGCTGTGGAGTTCCATCTAGGATTGTGACTGCATAACAGGGCTGTACTCTACACTTACTATCATAATATGTCCTGGCGTCAACCAGGCCTGAGAGATACAGACACCTGCGGTGCTGGTCAGAAGATTTGAGCAACACCCTCAATGATGCATCCGTGAAGTGGATTAGACTCGACTGTGTGGTCTCAGTCTTTCCAATGAGCCCATAGCACGCCCTTCTCTGGGTAGGAGCCGGTTAAAGCCGAAAAAATCCCAGTGATTTTAAAGGGACTGATGGGGGTTCAAACCTTCAACCTTCCAATCGGTAGTCCGTTGCGCTAACCACTACAGCACGGCGACTGGTCAATACTTTAAGGAATTAACGTAAGTTACAAACCACACATGAGAGTGATACTTTGCTTTGTTAATCCAACCTCGCTTTCGAACTCATAAATCCAGTGCTTCAGTGGAGTTAGAAATATTGACTGATTAATTTTATGGCCATATTTGTCTGAGTAGACAATGGATGCGCCCGACTGAGGACTCAGTTTGATGTGGAGCAGTGTCGGCTGTGGCTGAACAAACTGATTGTTGAATGGTGGTCCTTGACACAGCAGCCGCTTATGAAGGTTGATGGTTGTAGCTGAGTGGTCACTGTTTTTTACTTTTCAAATTTAGGCAAGAATTCATACAATATGAACATAAACTGCATTTTTGTAGAACACACAATCAAATGGATATCACGTGTATTCAGGTGTGATTTTTAAATTCCCATTTGCAATAAATTGGACGAGGTGGTCAACGCCTTGGGCATGTCCTTAATTTGTTTATGCGAGAATGCATTAATATGTGTACTTAATTATTTTCCTGTTGAAGTTTTGTTTTGTATATTTTGCAGCTGTTATTGCCCTGATATCAGCTCTATGCAGTCAGCTGGGCTTTAAACAGCAATAACAATGGAGAAAACGGGTATCATAAAAGTTTTGATAGGTTAGTATAAATGCAGGCTTATTGCTGGCTGTTGTGCGCTCTAAACAATTACTGTTTTCACTCAACAGACCCCTGCCGTGTTTGAAGGGAACTACAGTGGTTACTGTCACTGTCTACCTGGCTACTGGGGTCCTGCCTGTCAGCACACCTGTCCAGGTGGCACCGACAACCCTTGCCATGGCAACGGTGTGTGTGACCAGGACACGGGTCAGTGCATATGCTACGCGGGGGTGAAACAAGGAAACAACTGCAGCCAGTGCGAGGACGGTTGGTTTGGGACAGACTGCAGTATAGCCATGCTGGACAGTCCTGCCAGTGCCACCAGCCAGGAGTACAAGTACGTGGCCAGTAGTTACGGCTCCGGCCATTTCAGACCTTTGACGGCAGCCTGTACAACTACCAGCAAGTCGGTGAGCACGTGCTGCTGAACACAACATTGCCTACTTCAAGTCGGCAGTGGCTGAGGATTCACGGCAAGTTTGTCATGTCATCCAGCACCGGTGCTGTTCTGTGCCAGGCTGTAGCTGTAGCCGTGGACTCACAGCTGTTGGAGTTTCAGGCTTTGTCCTCAGGCGTTGTGGCTGCTCACAATAAGGTGAAGGTGGGGATGCTGGAACTGCCCAGTTCTCTGGTGGCTGACATGAAGGTGCGCCTGGTGGAGTATGGCCACATCACCCTGCAGTCAGGGGAGGCCATCATCATCGACCTGTATATCAGGGAAGTGGGTATTGATACGAGTGTGAGAGCTAGCTTTGAAGTGTGCAATACCAGTCAGGGTCTGTTCAGCTCATGCAGTGAGACTTTGTCTCCAACCAACGACTTCATCACCAAGGACAATGTTCTGCTGTCTGACCATGCACAACCCTACCTCAACCAGCCGTCCATCCATAACCTCTTCGGGCCGTCATGGTCGGTTGTCCACAGTGACTCTCTCTTTCAGTTTATCTCTGCAACCCCTCCAATCTCAGGCTACGGTTTAAGATTTGAGCATTCACATGCCACCAGTGAGCCGTTATTCCTCTTTACTAACCCCGATGCTGCTGTAGAAGTGCGTTTCAAGCTGGAATCTCTGTCGGTGAGTTGTCAGACATTGTGGTCCTACAGAGCTGGGACTGCTACTGACATCACTGTTAGCGTGTGTCAGAACACGGTGATGTGGTCTATGGTTCCCAGCAGGAACAGACATCGCTGACCGTGGAGGCGTCTGTGTGGTACCACCTCACCGTCAACTGGGCCTCTAGGATCAGCCGTCTTAACTTGATCCTGTTGAATGACAAGGGTTCGGTCTCCTCAGCCAACATTAATATCGGCACCGGCTTCAATTTCTTCATCAACAGTGGTACCTTGATCATTGGAAAGCGGAACCTGGTCAGAACAGACACTGATGGCTACCAGTGGAATCTGAAAGGTATCATTGATGCTGTGAGGATCTGGAAGAAAGTTTTGACCATCGCAGAAGTGCAAGAGAGGCTGACGATGTACCATGTCACAGACCCTTCACTGACCTGCTACTGGAAGCTGGAGGAAGGCTTTGGAACATTCTCCGTGGACAGTGTTGCAGGCATCAAACTGACATTCCCTGAGAACCCGTGGTGGCATCCAGCGTGGACTGAGGTGGACTTCACATACACCTTGCCCACACTGAACGAATACAACATCTACTCCCACCTACACACCACCGTCAGTCTTAGTCCCTACTTGTCTTTCTGCATGCACCATGTGTACTCGTCACAGGTCAATGCCAGCTGCAGCTACCTAGGTGCATCTGCTCAATATGCCTTCTTCCGGCAGTGTTTGTTCAACAGTGACATGTTCCATAGAAGCTCGGCCTCTATGGAGGTGGTGTTATCCCTGGCTAACGTGTGTCAGTACTACAGTGCAGACATCTCCCTGCCCTGGCCTGCTCAGGCCTTCTGTCATGACTTCCCTGGCCGAATGTTTCCCGTTTGGACAGGGACCGACTGTGGCAGTCAGTGTTTCTCTGGCCACTGGCTGGAGGAGGACCAGCAATGCCACTGCCAGGACGGGTTCTACACAGAGAAGTGTGACCACAGCTGCCCTGTGTCTTCAGGTGAAGTGTGTGGTGGAGGAGCGTGTGATGACCAAGGCATCTGTACCTGTTCCCTCAACACACACCTGGACACTACCTGTACCCTCTGCGCCGAGGGCTGGACTGGCTCTGACTGTTCAGTGGCTTTGGTGGCTGACGCAGCATTGACAGGCGACAGGCGAGTGTGCATGGTGTATGGCTTCTCCCACATAATCATGTTCGATGGACAGGCCTTTCACTTGGACAGCTCTGGCGAGTTCACCCTGTTAGACATGCAGTATGTGGGGTTCTATGCTCAGATCCACCCCTGTCCCGGCAACAAAGCCGCCTGTATGAAATCTCTGTGGATCAGGACGATGGACACCAACCTCACTCTTACCATATCCGATTCTGATGCCAGCCGTGGACTTGTTCTCTGGCAGAATGGAGTTCAGATATCAGACAGCTCTGTGCACCTTTCTGACCTTAATCTGACTCTGACCCGGTTCTCTCCTACATCGGTGGACGTGACGGTAGGTGACAGCGCGACGATAAACGTGATTCTTCAAGATTTCCTGATGACTACGTCTTTCACTTCACACATCACGGAATGCACAACCTCCACTGGTGTTTGTGGTAACTGTGATGGGGACATAGACAACGATTTTGTAGCAGTTTCAGGGACCGTGGCTGTGGCTGATGTAAACACCACCTTCATCAATACAGACTTTGTACAGCAGTGGAGTCTAGCTGATTGGGCCTCCACAGGATTTGTCTCTGTTGGAGGTTCGGAGACTACAGCCCGAAACCCTTCGCCTAACGGCTTTGCCATACGTTTCAACGGCTCATCGGCTTACACAGGCAGTCTGCACGAAGTGAGCAACTCGTCTGACCTGAGCCTGGAAGTGAAGATCCTTCCTGAGAACACGGTGTCAGGCACGGTGTTGCTTTACCTGGCCACCACCCAGGTGTCTGTATCTGTCAACCAGTCAGTGATAGTGGTAGTGGTGGACGGGGAGGAATTCTTCACGTCAGTGACTGTGTCTGTCGGGGTGTTGCAGCACCTGTCTGTTATCATCGACAACGCTGGCCGTACCATCACCGTTTACCTGCTTACCCCAGGCACCGGCTTTCAGACCAGTCTTGTCACCATCTCGCACACCCTGATGCTAGGAGGAGGACATCTGTATGTGGGTGGCAATGACGCCATTGCCACATACTTTGTGGGTGTGGCGGCTGAAGTTCGAGTGTGGTTGCAAGCCCTGACTGTATACCAGGTGTTACAGACGTCCACTGTCAGGGTGAACCATGACTACACCAGCCTTCTGGCCCTGTGGTCACTGAATGAAGGTCAAGGCCAGCTGACGGTGGACATCATTTCTCACCTGGAGTTGTACCTGCCTGTCGTTGGAACCCACTGGGTCCTCAGCTATGTGCGGTGGACGGAAGTTGAAACAGGGTTGTATTACAGACGTCATTCTTACAGACCAGAGCTGGTGGGAACGTCCTGCGACCGTTTCAAGTCAGATGCTTCCATCTCTGATGCCTGCAGTAGTCTAGGTGGCGCAGTGCAGAATTTTGCGTTCCGAGCCTGTGTGGGCGATGTGGATGTTTCCCAGACAGATGAGGTCTACGCGTATGATACAGCAGCCTACGTACTGTACTGCATGCGAGTCCTGCAGCCAGCAAACCCACCCACCAGCACCATCTGTCAGGACAGCACTGATCCCCTCTATCCGCAGTTATGTGCCTTGACCTGTAAGTTTGGTGTGACTGATGAGCATGACGGTATTTGTCGCTGTCACTCTGGCTACTGGGGCTATGACTGCAGTAACACGTGCCCAGGTGGGGCCAACAATCCCTGCAACAGTCACGGCTTTTGCAACACAACCTCAGGTGTGTGTCAGTGCCAGCCCACCTGGTCTCAGGAGAGCGAATGTTCCACCTGCAAGGAGGGGTGGTCAGGCAGCGACTGTTCTGTTTTCACCGTGCCAAGTAATGTCAGTGACACGAATGACACCTCTGTTAGCACTGTCAGGTTCTGTTCGATGTTTGGCCTGCACCATGTGGTGTCCATGAACAACGCCACCTTCAGCCTTCAGCAGGCTGGCGAGTTCCACGTGCTGACCTCTCCCACTCAACAGATGGACATCCAGACCAGGGTGACCTATTGTGAGGAAGCCACCTTGTGTACCACCGCTGTCGGTGTCCAGCTGGTTTCAGACACTGTGGTTGTTAGAGCGGGTTACACTATCAACGACCTCCCACGGGTCTGGATCAATGGGAAACCAGTCACATCACCTGATCCTGCCACGTTGTCTTCCTCACTCTCTTCTCTCACCTTGAATTGGGAGTCAACCCATGAATACACTGTCAGTGACTCGTTTGGACACATGGAACTCAAAGTCAGAACAGATCAGAGGCGAATCACATTAACAATGAAAGCTAATTCTACACTTTGTGCTGATGCTGATACTTGTGGTATTTGTGGCTACAACCAGACTGACTCCAGTACTCCAAACTACACCAGCTGGACAGTGTCAGAAAGGGACAGCCTCTTCTCAGTTCTCTTCGTCAACAGTTCTTACGGAGAAACTGCGGTCATCTCCCCTGCTGTCTACGCTCTTGTGATCGATGGAGATGGAATCTCTTCAGAGATTTTACCGGATGTGTTTCCATCAGGACAGGATTTGTCGCTGGCCTTGCTGGTGAGACCAGAAGGAGACAGTGGTGTGGTGATGTCTTATGGGAGGTTCTCCCTCTTTGGTCTCCTTTATGACAGTTCTCTGAAGGTTGTCATCAATGGAACTGCATACGACACGGGGCTAAGCCTGATAGTCAACGCATGGAACGAACTGATTGTTGTCTACACCGCTGCACTCCATAGGTTCGACATCTACATCCACAACAGCGACAGTGTGCTCGTTACCCGACACGTGGTCGTGTCCACACATTTTTACTTTGAGGTCAATGGTGTCATGACACTAGGAGGCTGGACACAGGTCATTGGTGAAGAGTCCTGGAGCATTCCACTGATCACACGTTTCACAGGGAAAGTGGATGAGGTGAGAGTGTGGCATCGTGTGGTCACACGCTCAGAGGTGTTTGCAGCCTGGCAAAACCAGCAGCTGTTTTCCACCGCCAGCACCTTCGCCCACTGGACCTTCAATGAAGGTCAAGGTACCATCAGCGTGGACAGAGTGAAGAAATACACGTTCAGTTTCTACACCTACGACTGGACAAGGTCTGTTGCCGTGTGGACACTCTCAGACTTCCTCTTCACTCCTCCAGCCATCCCCTTTTCCCACACCTTCACTGATGCAGGTCTGTTGAGACGTGCCGAGTCTGTGTGCCACTCTGCTCTTTACAGTGCCTCTCTGTCATCGCCCTGTTCTGGAGTGCATCAGGCTTTTGTGCAGTTTTACTACGCTGTGTGTCTGAGTGACACTGCTGCCGTGGGCTCCGTTTCTGGGGCAGTGACGGCTACACTGTCCATGGCTGATCTGTGTGAAGTGACTCTGACTCTACCCACCTGGCCTGGCCAGCTGCTTTGCCACCTGTTTGATACCTATCCACGCTTTGGAGGTGATCAATGCTCTCTGGAGTGTCTTTTTGGCACAGTTACTTCAGATGAGGGTCTGAGTGATGACACTGACATCGATGTATCGCCGTCACCACAGTGTCACTGTCGTACAGGATTCTGGGGTTCCACATGTCAGTTTACCTGTCCAGGAGGAGTGGCCAACACCTGCGGTGGCCACGGTGAGTGCGACCGTCAGTCAGGTGACTGCGTGTGTGAGGTAGGATGGACAGGTTCCGAGTGCTCCCAGTGTCTGCCAGGCTGGCAGGGTTCCGACTGCGCCATCGCTGTTCAAACCACCACCAGCACCGCGTCCAGTTTCTGCTCCATCACTGCCAACAGTCACCTCATGACCTTGGACGGGGCAGGTGTGACGTTCAGCCAGTCCGGGATCTTCCGATTCTTTGAGGACACGTCCATCTTGTTGACCGTGGATGTGCTTTCCCAGCCCTGCTTCAAGTTTGGTTCTTGCATCGTACAGACGGCCGTGCACGTGTCTGGCGATTATGTGCTGGTTGACGCTCTCAACACATCCCACATCATGGTCAACAAAGTCAGTCACCAGCTCTCCCCTCTTCTCGCTCTGTCCGCCAACGTCAAACTGGTGGCTTTGGACAGCCTCAACTTCCAGATTCAGCATCCATCTGGACTCATCTTCTCCGTCGCGTTGAGAGAAGCCTATATTGACCTTCACCTGACCTTGTCGTCTTCCTGTTCTGGTGCAAGCGGGATTTGCGGCCCATGCGCTCCAGGATCCACCAGCAGCTGTGCCCACGACGATCCAACATGTCTGCTTACCACCCTGGGCATTGCCAGTTATCTGAACACGTATACGTCCATGTCGTCGACAGTGGTTCACACGTATCTAAGTACATGGAAGAGAAGTTTCGTGGACAGTGTGTTTGCTATGGCTGTTGTAGTAGGGTCTGGGGTGTCCCTGCCCACCTCCCTGGCTGTGGCTTTGAGCGGTGGATACCTAGTGACCGCCCCTCTGCCGGATAGAGTCCTGAACACGGAGCATGTGACGGTGGCTGTCAGCTTGCGGGTGTCGTCCGCCACCAATCTGACATCCACCGTTATTTGGACGTATGCGGAGACACACCTTCTGGGTGTGCTGGTACAGGACGGTCACCTGGCCGTGTATTTCAGAGGCCGTGTGATACGCACACACCTGAGCGTGCATGTAGATGTGTGGAGCACCGTGACCTTTGTGTACAACAGACAGACGGGGCTGGCAGTGCTGCATTACCTGTGGCACAGTGGCTCTCAGGTGCGACAGGTGTACCAGGTGGTGAATGTGGGGCTGGGAGTGTGGCCGGCGGGTGGGTCATTGGCTGTGGCTGTATGGCAGACACCACAGGTGTCCGCTACAAGACCAGCAGTAAGTCTTGATGGACTTTTTTTTTTATCATTTTATATATATACATATACATTCCATTCTGTGGGCCACTGTTTTGTCTCCCAGATCTTCTGACAAATCGATGTTACACGAGTGACCAAATCATTCCCTCCATGTTTGAGCAGCTCTGCTGGGATATTGTCTGCTCCAGGTGATTTCCCTGCTGGTAGGCTGCGGATGGCTTCTTCCACTTCTTCTCTCATCACTGGTAGCGGTGAGGATTCCCTCAATGGTGCTGAGTCCCCCTGAAACAAACTGTCATCTGGCTGTATTGGGAAGTTGTATAGTTCTTGGCAGTACTGCGTCCATCTGTTCAGAACAGCGGAGCTTTCTGTCAGCAGCTCGCCTGAGGTATCCTCGATGACTGACGATCTGTTTTGCTGCGTCTTGGTAAGGTTTTTCAGTGTGGTGAAGGCATGTTTGCTGTTTCCTTTTTTCATGCCTTTCTCGATGTTCTCACACTGGTTGTTGATCCATTGTTCTTTGGCTTCAATCATTTTCTTCTTTACAAGGTTGTTGGTTTTACGATACTGTGCGGCTTCTTCAGGGCTGGAGTTTTTCGTCTTCTTCAGTGATCTTCTGTTGTCGCAGAGGTCAAGGATGTCATTTGAGATCCATGCTTGGTGTTTCTTCCTCTGTCGCCCCAGTACCTCCTCTGCTGTTTCGCGGACTGCCTCACCAAAGTTGTTTGTGAGGTCGTTGATGTCACTGTCCAGGAAGTTGAGTGCCGCGAACCGCCCCCCGAGCTGTGCCTGGAATGCCTCTTCTATCTCTGGATCTTTTAGCTTTTCCAGGTCAAACTTGATGCGTGGCTGCGCAGCTTGGTACTTCTTTTTCAATTTGATCTTCATTGTGAGCAGCACGAGGTCGTGGTCGCTGCCTATATCAGCTCCAGGGTATGTCCTCGTCTTTGCTTTATTAATGCTTGATTTGAAGCGCCGCGGTGTGAGGACAAAGTCGATCTGGTTGTGAGTCTTTCCGTTCGGCGCATGCCAGGTTGTTCTTCTTGACAGTTTGTGGGGGTAGAGGGTGTTGGCAATGGTGAGCCGTTGGGTGCAGGCAAACTCCAGAAGGCGAAGTCCCCTGTCATTAGTTTCCCCTGTGCCAAATTGACCCACTGTTCCAGCCCAGTTTTTGTAGGCATCTGGGCCGACTTTGGCGTTGAAGTCCCCCTGAACTATGATGATGTCTTTCCTGGGGGCTTTTCCGATGGTGTCTTCTATTTTCTCATAGAATTCTTCAACCACCTGGTCTTCGTGGCTGGTAGTTGGAGCATACACTTGTATGATGGTGATGTTCTTTGGTTTGGCTGACACCCGAATGCTGATGATTCTGCTGTTGACAGGCGTGCAGCTCATGATGCATCCAATGACTTCTTTGCGTACGATGAAAGCTACGCCATTTTCATGTAGTGACTCTTCGCCACTGTACCACATCTTGTGTCCTTCCTCTGTGATTGCTTCTCCGAAGCCTGTCCATCTTACTTCTGATATACCCACAATGTCCCATTGGTAGCGTCTCAGCTCGTGTTCTAGTTCTTTTACTTTGCCGCACTGATGGAGTGTACGGACATTCCAGGTTCCAATGGTAGCTTTTTCCGTTGGCAGTTTGAATGATGTCTTTGCCCCAGTAGCTGACTTTTCACTTCCACCCTGGTGCTTGTCAGTGGTAAGCGCGGTCGTTTGTAACCCGGGCCCCGACCGATCCGGTATGTTGTTGGCTATAGTGTCTCTCATATCTTTTCTGTGGGCTTAGGTTAATCCTTGGTGGCGCCAATCCCCTCTCCAAGTCTCCTGCTGTGACAGGTAGTACTGGGCTACAGCTTGCCAGTAGCAGACCTATTTGTCTGACCTGACATAAATGAATGGACTCAATCACTCATCATCCCCCTGCCCAAAAAGGGAAATATGCGCCAATGCCAGAACTACAGAACAATAAGTCTCATTAGCCACACCAGCAAGATCATGCTCAGAGTCATATTGAATCGACTGAAGAAAGAAGCGGAAGAACACCTTGCGGAAGAACAAGCTGGATTTAGGGCGGGCAGAAGCACAGTAGAACAGATCTTCACCTGCCGGATAATGATGGAGAAACATCTGCAGCATCAGAGAGACCTGTTCCACAACTTCATAGACTTTAAAAAAGCATTCGACAGGGTGTGGCATAAGGGTTTGTGGCAGGTGCTAAGAAAGTTTGGCATAGAGGAAGGTCTCGTCCAAACCATCCAGGCGCTGTATAACACTGCCAGCAGCGCAGTTCTCCTCAACAACCAGATAGGGGACTACTTCAAGACCACAGTTGGAGTCCGTCAAGGCTGCCTACTCTCTCCTGTGCTGTTCAATCTCTTCCTGGAGAACATCATGCGTGAAGCCCTCCATGACTTCCACTCCACTGTCTCCATCGGAGGAAGAACCATCAACAACCTGAGGTTCGCAGATGACATCGACCTGATGGGAGGCAGCAACGAAGAACTACAAGACCTGACCATGAGACTGGAAGAAAGTGCAGGTGCACACGGAATGGAAGTGAGCACAGAAAAAAGCAAAGTCCTGGTCAACAGCACAACCAACACCCATGCTGAAATCTACATGAACGGGCAACAGCTTGAAGAAGTGGACGCTTTCAAATACCTTGGCGCCACTCTCACCAAAGACGGTCGCTCTACAACAGAAATCAAGACCAGACTAGCGATCGCAACAGCAGCAATGGTAAAGCTAAACAAGATCTGGAAGAGCAGAGAGATCGGCTTTCCATCGAAGATGAAGCTGTACAAGTCCCTGGTGCTCCCCATCCTGCTGTATGGATGCGAGAGCTGGACCATGACAGCAGAGACCACCAAGAGAATCCAGACGTTTGAAACTAAATGCTTCAGGCGCTTGCTCGGGATCTCTTGGCAAGATCGGAAGACAAACGACTTTGTGTGGAGCCAAATAACAACACTCGCAGGCCCACAAGAACCCCTCCTGGCAACAGTCAAGAACAGGAAGCTGTCGTGGTTCGGGCATGTCACACGCCACAACTCACTGCCCAAAACGGTCCTCCAGGGTACACTGGGAGGCGGCAGACGAAGGGGACGACAAGCCAAATGCTGGATGGACAACATCAAAGAATGGACCAGGTTGGATGGCCCCACGCTGGTGCGACAGGCGGAGGACAGGACCGGTTGGCGACGGCTGGCTTCAAGAGTGTCTCTCATCTCTCCTCTACGCCCATCACGGGCAGGAGAATGATGATGATGATGACATATACATATATATGTGTGTGCGTGTGTGTGCATGTGTGTCCGTATGTCTGTGTGTTCGTTGTTTGAATTAACGTCTTTTCACTGTGAGTGATAGACGATGTGTGTGTGTGCTTGTGTGTGTGTGTGTGTGTGTGTGTGTGTGTGTGTGTGTGTGTGTGTGTGTGTGTGTGTGTGTGTGTGTGTTTGATGTATGTTCATTTCAAATAAACATGTATCTCAGATATAAAAGCATGGATAACAAGTAATGAATTTCAGCTAAATAAACATGTATCTCAGATATAAAAGCATGGATAACAAGTAATGAATTTCAGTTAAATAAACATGTATCTCAGATATAAAAGCATGGATAACAAGTAATGAATTTCAGTTAAATAAACATGAATCTCAGATATAAAAGCATGGATAACAAGTAATGAATTTCAGCTAAATAAACATGTATCTCAGATATAAAAACATGGATAACAAGTAATGAATTTCAGCTAAATAAACATGTATCTCAGATATAAAAGCATGGATAACAAGTAATGAATTTCAGCTAAATAAACATGTATCTCAGATATAAAAGCATGGATAACAAGTAATGAATTTCAGCTAAATAAACATGTATCTCAGATATAAAAGCATGGATAACAAGTAATGAATTTCAGCTGAATGAATATGTATCAGATTATAAAGCATGGATAACAAATAATGAATTTCAGCTAAATAAATATGTATCTCAGATATAAAAGCTTGGAGAACGAATAATGAATTTGAGCTGAAATCAAACGAAATGATCTTCATTGCACTAAAAGAGTTTTGTTTACTGACTCTGTCCCCAATTCTGTCCAACTAGAACATGGCCTCATTCAG
Source organism: Monoplex corrugatus (assembly GCA_030674185.1). NCBI lineage: Eukaryota > Metazoa > Mollusca > Gastropoda > Littorinimorpha > Ranellidae > Monoplex > Monoplex corrugatus. Next base: position 20,023,099 of record JAPXFY010000027.1, on the reverse strand, counting down.
ACCCCTGTGAGTGTGTGTAATAATAGTAATATGGGTGTAAACAGATCTATTCTTTTCAACATTTTGTTTCCCCTGTAGGTCGTGCTTGCTACTTGGAGCTTCGTGGCATTGGTTCTGGTCACTATCTCCTCTCTGAGGATGCCACCAAAATACTCATGTCTGCGTTTGTTCTCTGGATTATTATCATTCTTTCCTTTCTGGCTGTCCACAGAATCGTCTCCTCCGACTTCAGAAAGTGCAAAAGAATACTGCTCAACTGATCTTCAGATGCTCTAAATCCGTTCATGTCACTCCCCTTCCTTCTTGCTCTTCACTGTCTCACCATCGAAAGACGAATTAACTTTAAACTTGCTCTGCTGTGCTTTAAATCCCAGAATGGTCTGGCTCCTTCCTGTTTTGATTATCTTCTCTACCTCTACACTCCATCATGACAGACTTTTCGTCTGATACTCACCTCCTCTGCATTCCTCTTTCATACCAAGACCGCTGGCCAACGTTCATTCTCTTTCCAGCCCCATGTGCATGGAACAAACTTACTGTCTCACTCCTCAGTTCTGCTTCTCTGTGATCGTTGAAATCTTCTCTGAAAACTACTCTTTATATTTTTGGATAAAACGTCCGTTTCATTACCCTCTCCTGTTGCCCTGCTCTCTCTCTCTCTCTCTCTCTCTCTCTCTCTCCTCTCTCTCTCTCTCTCTCTCTCTCTCTCTCTCTCTCTCTCTCTCTCTCTCTCTTCTCTTGTCTGTGTGTGTGTGTTATTGTATGAGTTGGTAAATGTACTGTTTTGATGCTGTTTGACTTGAACATTTTTGTTTTCTTTATATGTATTTTCGTTATTGTAAGTACTTAAGACTTTTTTATAAGATAAACACCATAAATGTTCATCATCATCAACGTATTATCATTATTATTATTATTTTGTTATTATTGTTGTTGTTGTTGTTATTGTTATAATGTTTGTTGCTATTATTATCATTACTATTATTGTTGTTGTTATCAGTATTATTGTTATTATTATTATTCCTGTGATATGTTAGACTTGATGGCATGGTCACTATATTTGTCAGAAAATTATTAGTTTGTGATCATCTCTTTCTCTCTCCTCGTCTTCTCAAAAAATTGGTGTATGTTGAAGTCGTTGGAAAACTTGACACAGCTGTATTTTTGTGTTTCGTTATGTAGACACATATCTATGATACTAAAGTGTTCACTTGCAAGTTTTTTCACATTACAGTGTGTAATGACTTATTTTCTGTGAGCAGACAACACGACTGTACTGCCATGTGCATCAAGTGACTATATGGACAATCCCTCTGACCCCTCGTGAAGTCCTGACCACTTGGCTTCATGTCCGTTTAACTCCGTCCCCTGGCCTCGCTCTGGCCTGGCTCATCAATGCCGGCTTCGGTCAAGACCTTACCGACCTTGTCCACTCCCATCGCCTGTCCCTGTCCTCCACCGGCGCTGCCTGGGTACACACAGACGTTGTGGTTGATGTCAATGTTCACGTCTCTACGTCCCTCACATCATCTGTGTATCAGAATGCTTCATCCACATGTGCCACGAACTTCAATCAGGTGGACCAGGAATCATGCAGCTCTCTCACCGCCATGCAGAGTTTCTTCATGTCGGCGTGCGTGCAGGATGTGGTTGCTGGCAGAGCCGCTGATTGGTCCATGGCTTCTGTCTTGACCTTTACCCGGAAGTGTCAAGCTGCTAAAGGTTTGGATTCCTGGCCTGGTCAGTCGCTGTGTAACAGCTTCCCCTCTCGACATTTTCCTGTGTATGTTGGGCTGCAGTGCAGCCAGCGCTGTGTGTTTGGACACTTGGACGATGAGACTCAAACCTGCGTATGCCAGTCAGGGTTTTGGGGTGAGACCTGTAACCAGACCTGTACCAAGGGGGGAGGAAACTCAGTCTGTCATGGACACGGTGACTGTAACCAGAATACTGGAAGGTTAGTCATTGTACCTTGGGGCAGCAAATGCATTTCGTAACATGAAGATTGTTTTCTGATCTCAATGTTAGAAACATGAATTCTCTCCCCTGCAAGGTGCAAAACGGTTGGCAAAATCACCAACTTTTTCCATCACAGGGCTTGCATCAGATGGAGTGAGCGGTCCTCCACTACATCAAGCAGTCCTTGAGTTGTGTGGCACAGTGTGTACACCCTGCTTTCGGATCCGGATAATGCTGAGGGCTGCTCACTCCACCTGAGTACATCATTGTGAGAAGATCAGTTTACTTGTGGTCTTTTCATACAAGTTGATGATTTTAGAGTCCAGTAAATGAAGCCTGTGAGAGAATTTGCTTTCATGGTTAACAGTGATGACAGGGAACAGTTTCAGCAGCACCAGCCTAAAAAGGGAGAAGAAGAAAGATCCCCAACGGCAGTTAGGAAGAAAATGGTTAACACATTCTAACAATTTCCACTTCGTTTGATCTGATACTTCTTCCAGGTCATTGTGACCTTGCGAAATGTAAAATTTGAATAATCATCTCTTGTATAAAAATAGAGATTGTTAAAATGGGTCGACCAATTTGTTTTTAGCCATTTTTATACAGAGATGATTATGCAAATTTTGTACTTCTCAAGGTCACAAGGACCTTGAAGAAGCATCGGATCAAACGAAATTTAATAGAAAGCAAGGACAGTGGTGGACTGTTATAACAGTTGAAATAGAGTGAATGTAGATATTGTCAGAAGTTCCTGGGATAGTGCTGTTCACAAATCGTCCTCAAAAAGTACTCATTTTAGATTTTTTGTTTTTGTTTTTGGTTCACGTGATCTTGACCTTAGCGTCAGGACTGTAAAACTTACGTATTTGTAGCCCCTCGACAGTCTACACCTTTGACCTAAATTTGGAAAAAAAAATCCACACAGAAACAACAGAAAATCTTGCTAACATTTTGTGTCATAGACGGACAAAAAGAGAGACAGGAAAAAAGGAGGCAGAGAGAATAGGGAGGAAAAATGAAAAGAGATTCAGAGAGAGATAGGCAATAGAAACAACAACAAAAACACATGTTGGTCAGTGTAACAAGTAACTGACCAATTACGAAAAAGATTATTTGAATTGATAAAAGTATTTCTAGAAAATGATAATATTCTGAAGCACAGCCGCAGGTGAGAAGTATGTCTGAAGGAGCACATATTGAAACAGACTTTGAATATTAACTGGTTGCAGCAGCATATGTACATTTGACATCTTGCAAATTATTGTCACCGGAAATTACAGCAAGAGTCTGAAACTATGAAAGCTGGACTTTTAACTGTCGTATTTTGTTAGAGGAAATGGAACAAATCAAACTTAAAGAACTTAAAAAAAGTTTGTCGACAGAAGTGCAAACAGGAGCACAAATAACATTATTTAACAAATCAAACTTAAAAAAACTGAAAGAAAACTTTGTCGAAGGAAGTGCAAACAGGAGCACAAGTAACATTAAGTAACATTATTGAACAAATCAGACTTAAAAACTAAAAGAAAACTTTGTCGATTGTGGTGCAAACGGGAGCACAAGTAACATTATTTAACAAATCAGACTTAAAGACTACAAAAACCAAACTTTGTCGATGGAAGTGTAAACGGGAGCATAAGAAACATTATTTAACAAATCAGACTTAAAAAGCTAAGAGAAAACTTTGTCGACGGTGGTGCAAACAGAAGCACAGGTAACAGAAGTTATCCTTGCCCACTTACACAAACATTTACATGTAAGAACGCTGAAGCATTGAAAGCAAGTGGCTGAGCCAACCATTTCGACATTGTAGGTCAGAATTTCCTGACTATACTATGATAATTGTTTTCTCCTAATTTTTGTATTTGGTGTTTGTTCGCTTGTGATCTTACGTCTGCACTTGACAAAGGCCAGTTGGCCGAAAATTTGCACCTGTCTTGTCTGGTTGTATACTTTTTCTGTGTGTTTTTTTTTCCTGGTTCCTGTTTGCTTGAACGAGGGCAGTCACTCTTGTTTGGAATTTGTTTCATTGTTTTTTGCAGCTTAAAATGGTAATCTTTTGACCTGTCTGAAAGTGGGTGTGTGGTGATCAGTGTAAGTGCGTTCAGCCAGCCTGCTGTTTGGGAAGGGAAATAAGTCCATATAAACAAGAGTGTTAAAGTAAGAATGCTTAGTGATAATGTTACCTGCCCTGTTTTACATGTATATGTATATGTATGCAACTTTCTTGTGGTATCCCCCGTTCTCACATAGTTTTGTTATGCAATGGCGTGATCAGCCGCCTGATTTCTCCCTTTGGGAATGCTGGGGGCTCTTTCAATAAAAACAGTATCCCCACCTTCTGGAAATTCTGTACTAAAAAGTTCCTCTTTTCTGTCATTCTCTTTGTTTCTGCCTTGTTCCTTTGCTTTCTGTCATTTCTTCCTATCATTTTCTGCCTGTATGCATTCGTTAAAGTCTTACGTGCTTTCTCTTAGGATGATAATTGGGTACATGTATTAAGTGCATTTTTGGCTGTAGGGAAGTGAGAGATGCGGAAGCAGTTTTAGGTACTCAATGCCCGTTTTTACATATGTTTTGGTATCAATAGGTATGCTTAAATTTGTATTCAGGTGTGTTTTTTTAAATTCCCTTGCGATAAATTGGATGGAGTGGTCAACGCCAGGGGCATATATGTCCTTAGATTATGTGCGCGAATGCATTGATATGTGTACTTAGTTTTCTTTTCTTTTCTTTTTTCCTGTTGAAGTTTTGTATGTTTTGAAGCGGTTATAGCCCTGATATGGCTCTACGCAGTCGGCTGGGCTTTAACACTTTGACTCCAGTACCCTGTCCACCAACAATCCACACTGTCAGTTATGCTGGGAAAGCAAAAACTTAACCCTTTGACTCCCTCACGCTGTCCACCAGGAAGCTGGTGGATAGGGTGAGGGAGTCAAAGGGTTATTAAGTTTTTGCAGTTGGTGGATAGAGTGCTGGAGTCAAAGGGTTAAAAAAAACAATAACAATAACAAGGTACCTGATTGTATAACTGGGTATTATGAAAAGGCGATCTGACCTTGTAAACATGGGGCACATATGGCCCACGTGATGTGGATATGTTCTGATGACAGCGAAACATCCCCTCGCATCTGTGCCGAGTCCCACTTTGGACGTTGCCTTCATGGACCTGAACAAGGACTAGACGTACCAATAGGTGGATGAAGATATATTCTTAACGGCTATGAAGGCGGATGAAGACAGAGAGACAAAGTGGACATACTCCGGAAAAGAAAAGGCTAAGGAGCACAAAGCGGACATACTCCTGAAAAGAAAAGGCTAAGGAGCACAAAGCGGACATACTCCGGAAAAGAAAAGGCTAAGGAGCACAAAGTGGACATACTCCGGAAAAGAAAAGGCTAAGGAGCACAAAGTGGACATACTCCGGAAAAGAAAAGGCTAAGGAGCACAAAGTGGACATACTCCGGAAAAGAAAAGGCTAAGGAGCACAAAGTGGACATACTCCTGAAAAGAAAAGGCTAAGGAGCACAAAGTGGACATACTCCGGAAAAGAAAAGGCTAAGGAGCACAAAGTGGACATACTCCGGAAAAGAAAAGGCTAAGGAGCACAAAGTGGACATACTCCGGAAAAGAAAAGGCTAAGGAGCACAAAGTGGACATACTCCGGAAAAGAAAAGGCTAAGGAGCACAAAGTGGACATACTCCGGAAAAGAAAAGGCTAAGGAGCACAAAGTGGACATACACCGGAAAAGAAAAGGCTAAGGAGCACAAAGTGGACATACTCCGGAAAAGAAAAGGCTAAGGAGCACAAAGTGGACATACTCCGGAAAAGAAAAGGCTAAGGAGCACAAAGTGGACATACTCCGGAAAAGAAAAGGCTAAGGAGCACAAAGTGGACATACTCCGGAGCAAATCGTACAAAAATTGGGAGTAGAACCAATACGGCGGGTCGAGGGGAAAAAGCAGCTCTTAAGCTAAGTTGATACCAAACACAATGTCTACCATTCCTTTTGAGGAGGTCAGCAATGCTGAGAGGATGGGGGAGGGACCTGGGTGTCTGGGCAGCCTAGCATCTCCACAGTCATCGCCCAGGCATGGATCCAGAGAGGTCTGTTTAGTGCTTCTGCACAATAACAATCAACACGGGAGGCAATTATGAGTTTTAAGTCCAAACTGGACTGACATAAAAGACAGACCTCTACTCCTAATGTTACAGGAGTATATATGAGAGGGAGTGGTAGTAGAATAAGCATTGGTGTTTGTGTTTTACATGAGTGTTTGTAAAGGTGGGGGGAGAGTATGATTATTGATGTTTCCTCTGCTCTTGTTCTGCAGGTGTTCGTGGGAGTGACAATGGCATAGGATAACTATTTACTGTGTCACCTGTGCTCCTGTTCTGCAGGTGTTCATGGGAGTGAGAATGGCATGGGATAACTGTTTATTGTCACCTGTACTCTTGTTCTGCAGTGTTCATGGGGTGAGAATGGCATGGGATAACTGTTTATTGTGTCACTGTACTCTTGTTCTGCAGGTGTTCATGGGGTGAGAATGGCATGGGATAACTGTTTATTGTGTCACCTGTACTCTTGTTGTGCAGGTATTCATGGGGGTGAGAATGGCATGGAATAACTATTTATTGTGTTACCTGTGCTCTTGTTCTGCAGGTGTTCATGGGGGTGAGAATGGCATGGGATAACAGTTTATTGTCGCCTGTATTCTTGTTCTGCAGGTGTTCATGGGGGTGAGAATGGCATGGGATAACTATTTATTGTGTTACCTGTGCTCTTGTTCTGCAGGTGTTCATGGGGGTGAGAATGGCGTGGAATAACTATTTATTGTGTTACCTGTGCTCTTGTTCTGCAGGTGTTCATGGGGGTGAGAATGGCGTGGGATAACTATTTATTGTGTTACTTGTGCTCTTGTTCTGCAGGTGTTCTTTGGAGTGAGAATAGCATGGGATAACTATTGATTGCGTTACCTGTTTCAGTTTCAGTTTATCAAGATGATGTCTCCGCGCTCGGAACGAATTCCATATGCACAAACGTCACGGGTGCCACGTGTATGGTGACCGTGGCACAAGCCTTAAGCCTGCACATAGACCCATGAACTGGCCAGGTCCTGAGGCCCTACTTAGACTATGCTTTACCTAGTCTATATTTTGTATTGGTATTTTATCAGCATGTGTCACCTGTGCTCTTGTTCTGCAGGTGTTCATGGGGGTGAGAATGGCATGGGATAATATTTAGTTTGTTAACTGTGCTCCTGTTTTGCGGGTGTTCCTGTTCTGCAGGTGTTCGTGAGAGTGAGAATGGCATGGGATAACTACATGTATTTATTGTGTTACCTGTTCTCTTGTTCTGCAGATGTCCATGGGAGTGAGATTGGCATGGGATAACTATTTATTGTTACCTGTGCTCCTGTTTTGCAGGTGTTCATGGGGATAACTATTTACTGTGTTACCTGTGCTCTTGTTCTGCAGGTGTTCATGGGAGTGAGAATGGCATGGGATAACTGTTTATTGTGTTACTTGTGCTCCTGTTCCGCAGGTGTGAGTGTAGCTGGGAGTGGCAGGGAGATGCGCAGTGTGGCAGCTGCACGGCAGGCTACACGGGCCCAGACTGCAGAGTGATGGAGTCGGAGATCCCTGAACTAGATGAGGGTGCCCTTTGCTCCATAAACTCTGGAGGATACCTGTTACAGTTTGCTGGCAAAGGCACCACCATCAAGCACATTGCCTCTTACTACTTAGTTGCCCTGCATCACTTTCATATACAGGTCAGTGGGTTGATCCGTTCAGAGTTCTTTGGTGTTTTGGTTGGTGTGTTGTTGTTGTTGTTGTTGTTGTTATTGTTGTTGTTGTTGTTCTTTTCCCCCTTGGGGGAATCGGGGACAATTATAGTGAATTTTCTGTTGAAAGTAGGTGATCGAAGGAGGTTTGAATCATCTTAGAATGAGGACAGTATTTTTAGTCAGTACAACACTACTTAATATGAAATAAATGGCTTTTGAATGAATTGAATTGAATTTGGTTTTACGTATACTCCACGTGTATAGGATTCCACAGCCTACTTCATCGGCATCGTCAGCACTGCTTTTTAGAACGGTCATAGACTGGACGATGAGATGAGTGACTGGAAGACAAGCTAAGGGACATCAGATGGAATATTTTTTCGACACTGGAAAATCTTGATTTTGCAGACGACCTGTCATTGATCTCCCACACTCGTCAGCTCTTGTAGGAGAAAACATCTTGTCTCTTATCTTCTTTGCAGGAGACTCAAATCTTGATTTTGCAGACGACCTGCCACTGGTCTCCTACACTCGCTGGCTCTTGTAGGAGAAAACATCTCGTCTCTTGTCATCTTTGCAGGAGACTCAGAGTTCGGCCATTGAGGAGTGCAGATATTTTTTTTTTAGTTATACAAACTAGTCTTCACACACTTCACATGCCAGTTTAATAAATCTAGGTCTTCCTGGTTCGAATTCATATTGCTTATAGCCCAGCCGACTACTAGGGCCATATCAGGGCTAAGACCACGTCAGAAACGCCAACCAGATTAAGATAAAAGACAACAGTTAAAAACCACGCTCACCATTAACCTTGCAAGTCTAAAATGCAGTTAAAGAAAACCATATTTGGACGTAAAATCATATCAAGTGAAATCTGTTGATCTCTTGTAAAACACATGGAAAATTGCATCATGAGGGACGTGAGTCTTGCTAACAGTTTGGAAACGTGTGTTAAGTCAAACACAAGGCTTCCCTGTCATTCTGTAAAATCTGCAGTCAGAGTTATTAAATGACAGTCGTTCTGCGATTCCATTCGATACCTGCTGGACAGAACCAAAAAGCCGGTTTTAGAAGGAAACATGTATCTCAGTGAAGGCGCCATCAGGATCGACAACTGTAGGAAGCTGGTGGATAGGATGAGGGAGTGAAAGGTTGAATTTTTTTTTATCTATGTTATCATGGCTGACAGTGCGGGATGCTGGCGGATAGGGTGAGGAAGTCAAAGGGTCAGTGATAAAGGATTTCTTCTGTAAGGTGATGTGACTTAGAAAACCGCTAAAGATGCCATAGTTTCAGTCTTTCCAATTTCAGTTTCAGTTTTCTCAAGATGACGTCTCCGCGCTCGGAATAAATTCCATTTGCACTTACGTCACAGGTGCCATGTGATGGAGAAGATCCAGGATGATCACGGCACAAGCCTTAATTAAGCCTGCACATAAACCCACGAGCTGGCCAGGTCCTGAGATCCTACTTTGATAGTTCCATAACCCTGGGGTGGGTCGTGAGGTGGCAGAGACCCAAGACAGCATTAACTCTTTTTACCACTTCTCTTCCAAGCCTAACCATACCTTGTGATCTGGCCGTGGACAGCTGGTGTACAGCTGCACACAACTTATAAAAGCAGAACACTGTATGGTTTCAAGGCAGCTGAAAGTCAGATTTGCCCCCTGCCCCATGTAGAGAAGAGCAACATGAAAAGATAGTCATCTAGGCCCAGTGCACTTGCCCCAGCTGACTGACTGACGCCCCCCCCCCCCCCCAATCAGTACAAAATATATACTAGGTAAACTTTGTCTAGGTAGGCCTTAGGACCTGGCCAGCTCATGGGTCTATGTGCAGGCTTAAGGCTTGTGCCACGGTCACCATACACGTGGCACCTGTGACGTTAGTGCATATGGAATTCGTTCCGAGCGCGGAGACGTTATCGTGAGAAACTGAAACTGACTGACAGACAACGTGTCATTTGGAATCAGCTACAGTTTTACATCTCAGTGGTCAGACTCTAGTCACTCAAAATGGCGAAATAGTGAAAGTATTTAGGAAACTTACTGTAGTATGCACTATCGCTGCTCATTTAATATAAACAGTTATCAAAATAATTATGGCAAACGCCAGAAGGCTGCTCATTGATCTTACGTTAACAAGAAACACCACGAGGGTGTGGAATTAACAAGAAACACCACGAGGGTGTGGGATTAACAAGAAACACCACGAGGGTGTGGGATTAACAAGAAACACCACGAGGGTGTGGGATTAACAAGAAACACCACGAGGGTGTGGAATTAACAAGAAACACCACGAGGGTATGGATGGGACCCGGAGCACCAATGCCCCGCCACTCTCGGAACACTCACGTCCCAAGCTCCTGACGCCAATCGACAGTCATTTCTTTAAGCAAAGGGGGGCTGTCCATGCGTTGCATGACCCATTCGGACGCAGTCATCAGCTACCTTGTTTACAAACCGAATGGCAAGGTGGGGGAGATGGCAAACCCCGGGACCTAGCCACACAACGCGCACCAACCAGGTCCAGCCCAGCCTCTGGACCAAGAGAGAATGGAAGACCCCTCTCTCGTCCCACTCTGGTCTTCATCGAAAGTGGGGCAAGAGAGTGTCTTCCATTCTCTTATGCAATAGTAATAATATCTTGAGTTTGTACCTGGATTCTATGTACAATTGCCCATCCTTGTAAAGGTGTCACATGACTCAAGGAAAATGTTTCTTTAAACAGATTAGTGAGATGCTGTGCCCAAGGCCAATACAGCAGGAGCCGTGCATCAGAAGCGTGTCGGTCAGTCTGCACAACCTGAGGGTGACCGTATCATACATAGAGCCCCGTAAGGCGGAGGTGTTGGTCAACGGGATGGCCATTGCCGTGAGCCAGTCCTATGCGATGGAAGTGATTGGGTGCCATGTGAAGATCATTCAGTCAGTGTTCGGCTACACCATCACCATCCCTATGCTGAACTTGACTCTCGATATTAATGTGATCCGCTCTCTTGACGTCATTCTGGTTATCTCCAAACAGGTATGTGCGTGTGTGTACGTATGTATGTATGTGAAGTGGGGGAGTTTGTGTGTGCATGCATGGTGGGGGGGGAGGGTGTTTGTGTGTTTTGTGTTTCAGTGGTGTGTGTGTGGCTGACTGAACTTGAAGTGGACTGATACTGTGGATGACAACCTCAATGTTACTTTAGTTACCTTGAAATGAGAGTGTATTTGTATGTATGTGGGTGTGATGCAGCCTAATAGAAGAAAATGGACATGGTTGAGTCCAGGAGATAATACCAAAAATCAGATTGATTACATCATGAGCAATAAAATATTTAGAAATTCTTTACTGACAGCAAAAACACTACCAGGCGCAGACTGCAACAGTGACCACAATCCTGTAGAGGGAAGATTTGGGCTGAAATTAAGGAAAAGGAAACAGACCAAAAGCAACATCAAACTAAATCTTGGACTCTTAAAGCAGATGAAGTGATACGTAAAAAATTTAACGTACATGTTCAAAACAAATTCAGTGCTCTGGAAGACAGTGACAGTGAGTGTTGTGGATCGTGTGTAGCAGTTCTAATTAAGGCAACTTTGCCTGCAAATGACTAGGTGAGGCTGCCACACTGGAGTTTGATTTTTTCTTTGATTTCAGAGGAAGATAATAGTTCAGCTGCTCTAACACGTGGAATTCTGGCATTTTCTCTAAATTTTGCAGCTTTGACTATGTCATTTTCGATTTCTGAGATATCCAGTTCAAATTCAAAATTAGCCTGTGCTTCATCTAAGTTGTCCAACCGTCTATCATATTCTTCGACTGCATCCGTTAATTCTATAACTAGTATAAGATTGATTGAACTGGAACAAAGTTTATCTAAGTTATTGCTGTAACGAGTTACCCCAGCTTCTTGCAGCTGCACGCAGTTTCATAATAGTTTTCAACTTATAAGACATATTTACGATCGTTTCAAACCACAAATCCAAATCTACTGAGCGGAAGAAATCGTTAGAGAACAGTTCACGTAGGCCTACCCAGTCACAAAAACAAAAAACGAGCAACGTCACATAAAAACCTTCAGGGGCCTAAACAGTTTCCTCCACAAAGTAACACAAATACCAGCTGCACACTCAGCAGAGGCATTGTTCCCGGGTTTCGGCACCAAAAATTATGTTCAAAAACACACAGAACATAATAGTAGTCACAATACTTAGACTTCGAACAAATGAAAACAACCACCATAGAAAACTGTTTACCGTTGCTAAAACTTTTTAATTTTCAGATCGGAGAGCTCAAAAGAAACAAATGCGCATGCGCACACATATATTCATACGCACGCACGAGCACACATCACCAGACTGTACTACTGTCACACACGATCCACAACAGTGAGGAACAATGGACAAAGTTGAGAAATTCGATAAATGAAGCTTGTGAAGAAATCCCTAGAGTAGATATAAAAACAAAAAAGAACTGGATAACAAAACAAATTCTATGCTTGATGGAGGAACGGAGGAAGGCAGAGAGAAAGGAGGAGATATACAGGAAGATAAACAAAGAAATCCGTCTAAAAGCACATATGTGAATAGACGTTAAAAGAAATAACGAACGAAACAAAGAAATCAGGAACAGATGCAATGAAGCTAAGCTACAAATAACGTCGGCGTTGCCCACTCAAGAAAGATGGCCGCCTTACTTCAGACCCGAAGGAACAAGCAGAGTTGTTGAACGAGCACTTCCAGTCAGTCTTCGGAGATGGTCACGAGTACACAGCTGAGGAATTTGAACTCAAGACTGGAATGACTGACAAAAATATGCCGGCTATGGACAACATCACCATTAGCTGTGAAGGAGTGAAGGGACTCTTGAAAAACCTAAACCCACACAAAGCAGGAGGTCCTGACGGTATAAGCCCGAGAGTGTTACGGGAGCTTGCGGAGGAATTAGCACCAGCGCTGACCACCATCTTCCAGTCATCGTTATCCTCAGGCATCGTCCCAACTGACTGGAGGAGTGCATACGTTACACCAATCTTCAGGAAGGGTGAACAATATAACCCTGTTAACTACAGGCCAGTTTCCCTGACGTGTATCGTATGCAAGCTCATGAAACACATAGTCGTCAGTTCTGTGATGCAGCACCTCGAGGCTCTCGCCATTCTCAACGACAGCCAACATGGTTTTCAACGGGGGCGATCATGTGAGAGCCAACTCCTGGAGTTTGTAGAGGAGATAACCACCAATTTGGAGAATGGGAAGCAGACAGACATCCCAATTATGGATTTCGCAAAGGCCTTTGACCGTGTTAACCACAGTCTGCTGATCCACAAACTCCAACGCTATGGTATACAAGGCTCCACTCTCACATGGATCAACAGCTTCCTCAAGAATCGACGCCATGCAGTCGTAGTTGACGGTCACCACTCCTCCTATGTCAGTGTTAGGTCAGGAGTCCCTCAGGGTTCCGTGTTGGGACCTTGTTTATTCCTGGCCTATATCAACGACCTTCCGGACAAGCTGACGGCACTGGTAAGACAATTTGCGGATGACACAGCGGTGTACAGGGTTGTAGTCAACAGCGTACAACAAGACCAGCTACAGCAAGACCTCCAGCGCCTATCGGAATGGGAGAAGAGCTGGGACACGCTGTTCCACCCTGCAAAGTGCGTGTCTATGCCAATCACCAGGAGCAGGAGCCCACTGGATCACTCCTACGTCCTGCACGGCCACAACCTGGACACCGTCCACACAGCCAAATACCTGGGCGTCACACTACATCGTGAAATGACATGGGACACCCACATCAACGAGATGGTAAACAAAGCTAACCGAATGCTGGGTTTCCTCAGGCGCAATTTAAAGATCAGCTCCAGTTCCATCAAGGAGAAATCGTACAAGGCGTTCGTGAGACCCCTTCTTGAGTATGCATCATCAGTATGGGATCCATACACACAGAAGAGCATAGACAAGTTGGAGGCCGTTCAGAGACTTGCCGCCCGTTTCGTGCTCAACCGATATCACAACACATCAAGTGTCAGCCGATTGATCGACCAACTGGGCTGGCCATCTCTTGAGCAGCGAAGAAGAACCACACGCCTGGGGTTCATTTATAAAATCCACCATGGACTAATCCAGTACCCAGTTATCAGGAGCAAGCTAGTCCCACCCCCCCACGACAGCGCCGTACCCACAACCAGCAGTTCTGCCTCATCAACACCAGAACTCAGTACAGATGTGGCTCTTTTTTACCCAGGACTGTTGGGGACTGGAACCATCTTCCCAACAAAACAGTAGAGGCAGCAACAGTCGATGCTTTTGTGTCGCGAGCCTCCGCCCAACAGTGAGTTTCTGGACACCACGTGGCCCTTACGGTAACGGATTTCAGCAATGTCTACGGACAATGAGAATAGTGAAATGATCGGAGCTTACGAATGGACTGTCTACAACACCCCCCCCCCCCCCCCACCTTTATGTGCCGGAATGATCATCCTCAAGATCGTGGGCACCAAAGAAAAGGAAGGAAAGGAAGGAAGCTTGGCTGAACACAAAATGCAAAGAAATAGAAGACCGACAAAAAACGGATCCTCAGGGTATGTACAGAAGAATTGAAGAAATTGTCCACAGGGAAAATACATGCACATCAACCGCTTGCTGAAAATCGAAAGATGGCACGCTTATCATGGAAAAAGACAAAATATTAGATAGATGGGGAGAGTACATTAAAGACCTTTTTGAAGCTGACAGAAACGAAGACACATTATAAGAAAGAACTTTGAAGGACCACCCATAATGAAAAATGAAGTTAGAGCAGCCCTGAAAAAGATGAAACCAGGTGAAGCCCCAGACCGTATGTAATTATGTGTGGACGTGTTTAAATATTTGTGGACGTGTGTAAATGTGTGTGGATGTGTGTAAGTATTTGTGGACGTGTGTAGATATTTGAGGACGTATGTAAATATGTGTGGACGTGTGTAAATATGTATGGATGTGTGTAAATATGTGTGGACGTGTGTAAATATTTGTGGACGTATATAAATATGTGTGGATGTGTATAGATATTTGTGGATGTGTGTAAATATGTGTGGACGTGTGTAAATATGTGTGGACGTGTGTAAATACTTGTGGGTGTATGTAAATATGTGTGGACGTGTGTAAATATGTGTGGACATGTGTAAATACTTGTGAATGTGTGTAAATATGTGTGGACGTGTGTAAATATGTGTGACGTGTGTAAATACTTGTGAATGTGTGTAAATATGTGTGGACGTGTGTAAATATGTGTGGACATGTGTAAATACTTGTGAATGTGTGTAAATGTGTGGACGTGTGTAAATATGTGTGGACGTGTGTAAATACTTGTAAATGTGTGGACGTGTGTAAATATGTGTGGACGTGTGTAAATACTTGTGGGTGTATGTAAATATGTGTGGACGTGTGTAAATACTTGTGGGTGTATGTAAATATGTGTGGACGTGTGTAAATACTTGTGGGTGTATGTAAATATGTGTGGACGTGTGTAAATACTTGTGGGTGTATGTAAATATGTGTGGACGTGTGTAAATACTTGTGGGTGTATGTAAATATGTGTGGACGTGTGTGTAAATATGTGTGGACGTGTGTAAATACTTGTGGGTGTATGTAAATATGTGTGGACGTGTGTAAATATGTGTGGACGTGTGTAAATACTTGTGGGTGTATGTAAATATGTGTGGACGTGTGTAAATATGTGTGGACGTGTGTAAATACTTGTGGGTGTATGTAAATATGTGTGGACGTGTGTAAATATGTGTGGACATGTGTAAATACTTGTGAATGTGTGTAAATGTGTGGACGTGTGTAAATATGTGTGACGTGTGTAAATACTTGTGAATGTGTGTAAATATGTGTGGATGTGAAGGAAGTTTGCTTGGGAGCGGGTGGTGGTGGAGCGCAAACAGGGACATTTCTTGTGCCTCTGTGTGTGTGCGTGCGCGTGCTTGCGTGCGTGTGTGTAAGGGGCAGTGGACATGAAGGGAATATTACGTCTCTTCAACAGTGATAAACTCTTCCTCTAAGTCTAACTTGAACACAAACCTTTTTGTCGAAAACCTTTCTATCCAGCTGTGATTTGCCCATTGTCTCCCACCCTCTTCGTTCCACCCTTTGCATGCCTTCCTGTCCTGGTATGCATATGCTTTGTGTCGTCAAGTTGCTTTAGTTATGGAGAGTGATCGTTTGCGTGCATATGAGAATTCCTTTTCCCACACTGGACAGTGCAGCAGGGAAGTTTCAGTCTTTCCTTCCTAATTTTTGTATCTGTTGTTTGTTTGTTTGTTTGTTTGTGATCTTACGCTTGACAAAGGCCTTGGCCGAAAATTTGCGCCTGTCTTGTCTTGTTGTATTGAATACGTGTTCTTTTTTTTTTCGTGTTTTTTTTCTGGTTCCTGTTTGCTTGAACGCGGACTGTCACACTTGTTTTGGATGAGAATGTTTACTTTGATTTGGTTTATGCATTAATATTCAACGCCTTATAAATATTATTATCATTATATAATGGAGGCTAGGCGTATATGTGTTTATGTATGTGTGTGTATATGTGTATCGTGTGTGTGTGTGTGTGTGAGAGAGAGAGAGAGAGTGTGTGTGTGTGTGTGTGTGGTACCAGTGTACATCATAACATATTCACACAGGTGTTTCTCTCCCATGGTTTTGTTGGATCTTCATTGCATGTTATATAGGGCCTATACTTGAGTGGACATACACTTATCAACGCACTGTGATGATTTTATCAACGCACTGCGATGCTTCTTCTTGATCAAAATGAAACCGTTGTGTGTATTTCAGGTGTGCTGCAGCCAGAACACCACAGGACTGTGTGGGGTGTGTGCCCACTGTCCCACATCCCCCGATCCTCTTCCTTGTGGGCTGTCCGCTCCAATCAAGGATGGCGTGCCGTTACCTCCCCCTCTTGACCTTAATGACCAGAATGACAACCAGAGCATCGACGAGAAAGTGGAAACACTTCAAGTTCCAAAGGACAAGGATTTGTCCGGGACTGTGCTGGCAGATGGAACTGGTCCAGGCAAGATGATACAGTTGGACGATTCTTCAGCCATCACTGATCCAGTTATCCACATCAGTACGTCCTGAAACTTTTTTCTTTAACATTGGTGTGACTGTGACTGTGACTGCAGTTGTGTGTGTGTGTGTGTGTGTGTGTGTGTGTGTGTGTGTGTGTGTGTGTGTGTGTGTGTGTGTGCGTGTGTGTGTGTGTGTGTGTGTGTGTGTTTAGGATCATTGCACTCAGGGAGGTTACCTTTGTACTCACTTTTTTTTTTCGTCCCATTTTCTACGCCATCTTTAATGGTCACAGAAGCTGGCACATTTGGTTGGTTTGTTTGTTTGTTTGTTTGTTTGTTTGTTTGTTTGTTTGTTTGTTCTACAATACGATGATGATGATGTTGATGAGGATGATAATCATGATGCTATGAAGTTCCATCTAGGATTTAGACTGCGTGACAGGACTCTACTCTACGCTTATGTCATAATATATCCTGGCGTCAACCAGGCCCGAGAGATACAGACACCTGCGCTGCTGGTCAGAAGATTTGAGCAACACCCTCAGTGATGCATCCGTGAAGTGGATGAGACTCGACTGTGTGGTCCCAGTCTTCCCAATGAGCCCATAGCACGCCCAGCTCTGGGTAGGAGCCGGTTAGGGCTGAAAAATCCCACAATGATATAGTTTTGAAGGGACTGATGGGGATTCGAACCCACAACCTTCCAGTCGGTAGTCCGTTGCGTTAACCATTACATCACGGCGGCTGGTGTGACTGCAGTTTCTGTTTCTCAAGACGACGTCTCCATGTTGGAATGAGTTCCATATGCACATACGTCACAGCTGCCATGTGTATGGTGATCATGGCATAAGCTTTAAGCCTGCACATAAACCCATGAGCTGGCCAGGTCCTGAGGCCCTACCTCGCTTATGTTTTACCAAGTCTATATTTTATACTGGTATTTTATCAGCGTACCACTGGAATAATCTTGGTTACATGTAAATGACATGTGTATCTGTGTATCTTAGCTTTGTGACTGCACAGTTTTGTTTGTGTTCACTTTGTGCTCTAACATTTTGTTTCTGTTGTGTGTAACTGTCCTTTGTTACTCTAACATTGTTTCTGTTGTGTGTAACTGTCCTTTGTTACTGCAACATTGTGTTTCTTTGTGTGTAACTGTCCTTTGTTACTCAACAGTGTTTTGTTGTGTGTAACTTCCTTTGTTTCTGCAACATTGTGTTTCTTTGTGTGTAACTGTCCTTTGTTACTCAACATTGTGTTTCTTTGTGTGTAACTGTCCTTTGTTACTGCAACATTGTGTTTCTTTTGTGTGTAACTGTCCTTTGTTACTCTAACATTGTTTCTGTTGTGTGTAACTGTCCTTTGTTACTCTAACATTGTGTTTCTTTTGTGTGTAACTGTCCTTTGTTACTCTAACATTTTGTTTCTTTTGTGTGTAACTGTCCTTTGTTACTGCAACATTGTGTTTCTTTTGTGTGTAACTGTCCTTTGTTACTCTAACATTGTGTTTCTTTTGTGTGTAACTGTCCTTTGTTACTGCAACATTGTGTTTCTTTGTGTGTAACTGTCCTTTGTTACTCTAACATTGTGTTTCTTTTGTGTGTAACTGTCCTTTGTTACTCTAACATTGTTTTCTGTTGTGTGTAACTGTCCTTTGTTACTCTAACATTGTGTTTCTGTTGTGTGTAACTGTCCTTTGTTACTCTAACATTGTGTTTCTGTTGTGTGTAACTGTCCTTTGTTACTCTAACATTGTGTTTCTGTTGTAACTTGTCCTTTGTTACTCCAACATTGTGATTCTTTTGTGTATAACTGTCCTTTGTTACTCCAGCATTGTGTTTCTGTATGTGTAACGTGTCCTTGTTACTCCAGCATTTTGTTTCTGTTGTGTGTAACTGTCCTTTGTTACTCCAGCATTGTGTTTCTGTTGTGTGTAACTGTCCTTTGTTACTCCAGCATTGTGTTTCTGTTGTGTGTAACTGTCCTTTGTTACTGCAACATTGTGTTTCTGTATGTGTAACTGTCCTTTGTTACTCCAGCATTGTGTTTCTGTTGTGTGTAACTGTCCTTTGTTACTCCAGCATTTTGTTTCTGTTGTGTGTAACTGTCCTTTGTTACTCCAGCATTGTGTTTCTGTTGTGTGTAACTGTCCTTTGTTACTCCAGCATTTTGTTTCTGTTGTGTGTAACTGTCCTTTGTTACTGCAACATTGTGTTTCTGTATGTGTAACTGTCCTTTGTTACTCCAGCATTGTGTTTCTGTTGTGTGTAACTGTCCTTTGTTACTCCAGCATTGTGTTTCTGTTGTGTGTAACTGTCCTTTGTTACTCCAGCATTGTGTTTCTGTTGTGTGTAACTGTCCTTTGTTACTCCAGCATTGTGTTTCTGTATGTGTAACTGTCCTTTGTTACTCCAGCATTGTGTTTCTGTATGTGTAACTGTCCTTTGTTACTCTAACATTGTATTTTTGTATGTGTAACTTGTCCTTGGTTACTCCAGCGTTGTGTTTCTGTCTCTGTCTGTCTGTCTGTCTGTCTGTCTGTCTCTCTGTCTCTGTCTCTGTCTCTCTCTCTCTCTCTCTCTCTCTCTCTCTCTCTCTCTCTCGTTATCTGTTTTGTACGCACTGTTCGTTTGCAGCGTGTTTTGCACTTCAGTTTCATTTCGAATAGTTCCGTAGACAATGTCAGTTTCTTAAGACCATGATCATTTGTGGAGGAAATAGGATAGGATAGAGTCCTTTTTGGTGATTCGTTTGTTTTCGTTCATTAAACACAATATTTTCAATTGTCTCCACTTTTCTTCAATAATGATTATTTACCTGAGAAAAGTTTTTAATCGAGCAGTTTTTGAAGAACAGTGAATACAGTGGACACATTTTTTTACCTCTGAACAGTACAGTTGTACAGAAGGAAAAGGCAAGGGCACACAGTATACAGCACTGTATAGAGACAGGTGATGGTTCTCTCTGCATTGTCAGAATGAGGTGTGATGGTGACGATGTACTTGTCCAAGTCTGTAATAGTTCATTGCAAGTAGAGATGTGGTTGCTTGGACAGAGAGACTTCGTGGCATAGAGTTCCTCCTCAAGTCCTGTGCATCTGTTGACCCGGCGTGTCGAGGTGTCCTTCTGTCTTACGCCAGCAGAGAGTCGTTCACTGTGTATCTGATGGATACCCTGGTTGTGGCCGTCAACAGTCGTTGGTACAACACCAGTCTGGTGGTCGATGACGACACCTGGTACATGTTGACCTTGACTTATGACAATCGGGACAGGCAACTGAGTGTTTACCTGGTGAGTATTGTTGTTGTGGTTGTTGTTATTTTTGTTGACGTTGTTTTTGTTGTTATTGTTGTTGACGTTGTTTGTGTTTTTGTTGTAGTTGCTGTTGTTTTTGTTTGTTGCTGATTTTTTTTAACTACTTGGTGGGTGTCGTTGTTGGCTAATTATCTGCTTGTATATGTGTGCCTGATTTGTCTTGTGTGTGTGTGTGTGTGTGTGTGTGTGTGTGTTTGTGTCTGTGTGTGTGTGTGTGTGTGTGTGCGCGCGCGCGTGCGTGTCTGTGTGTGTTTGTGATTTAGATGAGTTTGTTTTTGATGTGCTGATGGTGAATTTATCTGCGTGTTTGTGATTTAGATGATGGTGAATTGTTTCTGTTTCTGGTGTTGTTCTGTTTTAGTTTGTTCGGTGTGTGTGTTTGTCATGTAGCTCATGTGTTATTTGTGTGTTTCTGATTTAGTTGATGGTGAATTGTATGTGTTTCTGATGTAGTTCTGTTATATTATGTTCGGTCTATGTGTTCGTCATGTAGTTCATGTCTTATTTGTGTGTTTCTGATTTACTTGATCAATGTTTGTTTTTCATCTATTTCATTTCACTGAGTTTGTTTTAGCACGTGTATTTTCTGATCTTGTCGATTCTTTTTGTTCTTTGGTCTCTGCCTTTCCGATTTGACTGTTGTGATTTACGTGATGGTCTGTGGTAGTATGATACACCTGACAATTCGATTGTGGTGTTTCTCTGATTTAGCTGATATTTCATGTCCTGTGCTTGTCTCTACAGGTGAAAAGTTGGGATGACATACAGAAATATGTCGTGTCCCTGGATAAACGCGTGCTGAAAGGTGGTGGACAGCTGTCCCTGGGTAAATGGTTACCTGCCCCTAGGAGGGGCGGTAACCAGCCCAGTCAAGGCGCCGTCGCCTCCATAGACGAGCTGCGTATCTGGAAGAGGTGTGTACAATTATGTGTATGTGATGGTATGTATGTTGTGTGTATGTATACATCAATGTGTGCCCGAGAGATACAGAGAGAATGAGAGAGACTGGGCAGACGTTGTACTCTATCAGTGGCCTTTATGAAGCAATTAAATATCAGTTCCCCCAACCCCACCCCCGTGGGGATGTCGGGGGTTCTGTCAGTATAAATAGTATCTCCACCCTCTGGAAATTCTGTGCTAGAAATTTCCTCTTTTCTGTCACTCTCTTTGTTTCTGCCTTCTTCCTTTGTTTTCTGTCATTTCTTCCTATCATTTTCTGCCTTGCTGGTCCATTCACCTGTATGTGTTCGATAAAGTCTTACGTAGTTTTTCGTAGGATTGATAATTGGGTACATGTATTAAGTGCATTTTTTGGCTCTAGGGAGGTGAGATATACGGAAGCAATTTTAGGTAATTTATGCCCGTTTTTAGATATGTATTGGTGTCGTTATGTATGCTTAAATCTGTATTCAGGTGTGCATTTTAAATCCCCTGTGCGATAAATTTGGACGGAGTGGTCAACGCCAGGAGCATGTCCTTTTCCTGTTGAAGTTTTGTATGTTTTGAAGCGGTTATAGCCCTGATATGACTGCGCAGTCGGCTGGGCTTTAAACAACAATAACAGTGATAACAAAAACATCAGTTTTAGTAAGAATGATGATTCAATTTGCATAGTGCAAACAGTCCATGTCAGCATCCGTATTGCACTTTACATAGTAATAGATGGGGGTGGGGGGGGGGGGGTACTAAGCCCGTACATTAGTGCAGTAGTAACTTAGTCAGATACATAATGCTGAATCTGGTTCGTCCTGTTATGTGTGCAGGTACATTGACAACACGGAGGTGGCAGAACACTGGAACAAGAGCTATACAGGCACAGAGAGAGGTCTGGTGTACCTGTGGAAGTTTGATGAGATGTACTCTTCAAAGTCAGGTGAGACAACTTCATCATCATCTCGTTCCCTGCCACATGGCGTTGGCGATCATGGCCCTCCATATGCATCTATCCCTTGTTGCCGCAAACACATCTTCCACCCTCTCTTCTTCAGCCATTCTGCAAGTCCGTCCAATATTTTTTCCCTGGATCTACCTGGTGCTGTCTTTCCCTCCAGCTTTCCTGTTGTGACCAGGTGCTCTAATTCCCTTTCCTCATAAAATGGCCTTTAAATGTTGTCTGTCTTTTCCTAATCTTCCTTATGAATGATCTTCTTGTGTCTGCCTCCATCAGGACTGTCTCGTTTGTTTTCTTTGCTGTCCATGGAACTCTCAACATTCTTCTGAGAAACCACATCTCGGCTGCCTCAATCTTGCTCTGGCTTTGCATGTTGACTGTCCACGCCTCATAACCGTACAACATTATCAGTTCTACATAACATTCAAGAACTCTCTTCCTGATTGTTGGCTAGAATGCTTTCCATCTTATTGAATTCTGTTTTGGCTTGGCTGATTCTTATGGCTGTTTCTGATGTACATCTGCCGTCAACTTGAACACATTCAAATATCTAACCGATGTAGTGTATCGCTTTACTCGTGATGATGTATCAGTATGTAAATGGCAAAATCTCCAAAAATATGTAGAATTTCCGTCCGATGGTTTTCATTGAGTTCAGTTTTCAGCAGTGTCTGTAACAACAAATCAATCATGCCAACTGAGTGACAGTTGAAGTCAAGGCAGGGTTTGGATATGATTGAACTTCTGTGAAAATAGCTGAACATAAAAATGTGTCCAACACTGAACGTAATACTTGTATTGTAGCACTAATGGTTTGGTCTTTTTTCTGATTTCTGACTCGGTGTCGTGCCATCAGACTATCTGCTGTACATCAATCAGAAATACCCATCATTTGATGAAATCTGTAAGTTTTTAACATTTTGTGTGCGGAGGGTGGGGGGGGGGGTGGAAGCAATACAATTACTTGACACGGGTCTAGAATAGTCTTTAATCCGTTTACCACTATGCAGGGTGTTGTGCCATTAGACTTTCTGCTGTAAATCATGCAGAAATGTTAATCATTTGATAAAATCGTGACCATTTTTGTACATTTTCCGTGGGGAAAAAAGCAGTAAATTACTTGTCACAAGTCCAGAGTACGCTTACCCTTTGACTCCCTCACCCTGTCCACCAGCTTCCTTATTGGTATAAGATAAAATACAGGACTTGTTCACACAACACATGATGTAATACAAAATACGGGACCTGTCCACACAACATTTTGTGTCAAAAAAATACAGGACCTATCCACACAACACTTGGTATAATACAAAATACAGGACATAACCACACAACATTTGGTATAATACAAAATACAGGACATGTCACACAACACTTGGTGTAATACAAAATACAGGACATGTCCACACAACTGTTGGTGTAATACAAAATACAGGACCTGCCCACACAACACTTGATGTAATACAAAATACAGGACCTGTCCATACAACTTTTGGTGTAATACAAAATACAGGACCTGTCCACACAACACTTGATATAATACAAAATACAGGACCTGTCACACAACACTTGCTGTAATACAAAATACAGGACATGTCCACACAACACTTGGTGTAATACAAAATACAGGACATGTCCACACAACACTTGCTGTAATACAAAATACAGGACATGTCCACACAACACTTGGTGTAATACAAAATACAGGACCTGTCATACAACACTTGATGTAATACAAAATACAGGACCTGTCATACAACACTTGATGTAGTACAAAATACAGGACCTGTCATACAACACTTGATGTAGTACAAAATACAGGACCTGTCATACAACACTTGATGTAATACAAAATACAGGACCTGTCATACAACACTTGATGTAATACAAAATACAGGACCTGTCATACAACACTTGATGTAGTACAAAATACAGGACCTGTCATACAACACTTGATGTAGTACAAAATACAGGACTGTCATACAACACTTGATGTATACAAAATACAGGACATGTCATACAACACTTGATGTAGTACAAAATACAGGACCTGTCATACAACACTTGATGTAATACAAAATACAGGACCTGTCATACAACACTTGATGTAATACAAAATACAGGACCTGTCATACAACACTTGATGTAATACAAAATACAGGACCTGTCATACAACACTTGATGTAGTACAAAATACAGCACCTGTCATACAACACTTGATGTAATAGAAAATACAGGACCTGTCCACACAACACTTGATGTAGTACAAAATACGGGACCTGTCCACACAACGCTTGGTGTAATACAAAATACAAGACCTGTCCACACAACACTTGATGTAGTACAAAATACGGGACCTGTCCACACAACGCTTGGTGTAATACAAAATACAAGACCTGTCCACACAACACTTGATGTAATAGAAAATACAAGGACCTGTCCACACAGCACTTGATGTGACACGAAATACAGGACCTGTCCACACAACACTTGATGTGACACGAAATACAGGACCTGTCACAACACTTGATGTGATACCAAGCACAGAAAGACATGTCCACACAACGCTTGGTATGATACCAAAAGTACAGAGGGACCTGTCCAGACAGATATGAGATGGTACAGTTGTGGCATGTCATTGTTTTGCTTTGTTTTATCACACCAGAAAGTCTTTTGACTGGAAATGATGTGTTTTGATTTTCTGATGTACGTGCTCACAATAACTATCATTTTGTTTTTTCATACATTTTTTTTTCATTGTTATGACAGTAACATCTCAAACGAGCCGTATGCGTTTCAGGAGCTTCGAGGATATGTATGCTAAGCGCATAACCCAATAGTTGAAGTATTTAGAAAACGAAATGAACAACAAGAACCAAGTTGTGCCATATGTACCAGTCGCTGTGGTGTAGTGGTTAACGCAACGGACTACTGACTGGAAGGTTGTGGGTTCGAATCCCCGTCAGTCTCTTCAAAAATCCTACCCAGAGTCGGGCATGCTGTGGGCTCACTGGGAAGACTGAGACCACAGAGTCGAGTCTCATCCACTTCACGAATGCGTCATTGAGGGTGTTGCTCAAATCTTCTGACCAGCACCGCAGGTGTATGTATCTGTGGGGCCTGGTTGACGCCAGGATATGTTGTGATAGTAAGCGTAGAGTACAGCCCTGTCACGCAGTCTCAATGTTAGATGGAACCTCATAGCATCATGAATATCATCTTCATCGATATCATCATCATCGCATTCTTAAAAAAAACTGTGCCAGCTTCTGTGGCCGTTAAAGATGGCGTAGAAAATGGGACGGAAAAAATGGTGGGGGGAGCACAAAGGTAACCTCCTAAGTGCTATGATCCACACACAAAAATTAAAAGTTGTGCCATATATACTTTGCAGAGTCCTCTGTGTGCCTGACATAAAGATGTGCCATATGTATTTTGCAGAGTCCTGTGTGCCTGACATAAAGATGTGCCATATGTATTTTGCAGTCCTTTGTGCCTGACATAAAGATGTGCCATATGTATTTTGCAGAGTCCTGTGTGCCTGACATAAAGATGTGCCATATGTATTTTGCAGTCCTGTGTGCCTGACATAAATATGTGCCATGTGTATTTTGCAGAGTCCTGTGTGCCTGACATAAAGATGTGCCATATGTATTTTGCAGAGTCCTGTGTGCCTGACATAAAGATGTTCCATATGTATTTTGCAGAGTCCTGTGTGCCTGACATAAAGATGTGCCATATGTATTTTGCAGTCCTTTGTGCCTGACATAAAGATGTGCCATATGTATTTTGCAGAGCTCTCTGTCTGCCTGACATAAAGATGTGCCATATGTATTTTGCAGTCCTTTGTGCCTGACATAAAGATGTGCCATATGTATTTTGCAGTCCTTTCTGCCTGACATAAAGATGTGCCATATGTATTTTGCAGTCCTTTGTGTCTGACATAAAGATGTGCCATATGTATTTTGCAGTCCTGTGTGCCTGACATAAAGATGTGCCATATGTATTTTGCAGAGTCCTGTGTGCCTGACATAAAGATGTGCCATATGTATTTTGCAGAGCTCTCTGTGTGCCTGACATAAAGATGTGCCATATATACTTTGCAGAGTCCTCTGTGTGCCTGACATAAAGATGTGCCATATGTATTTTGCAGAGTCCTGAGTGCCTGACATAAAGATGTGCCATATGTATTTTGCAGTCCTTTGTGCCTGACATAAAGATGTGCCATATGTATTTTGCAGAGTTCTGTGTGCCTGACATAAAGATGTGCCATATGTATTTTGCAGTCCTGTGTGCCTGACATAAAGATGTGCCATATATACTTTGCAGAGTCCTGTGTGCCTGACATAAAGATGTGCCATATGTATTTTGCAGTCCTTTGTGCCTGACATAAAGATGTGCCATATGTATTTTGCAGAGTTCTGTGTGCCTGACATAAAGATGTGCCATATGTATTTTGCAGAGTTCTTTGTGCCTGACATAAAGATGTGCCATATGTATTTTGCAGTCCTTTGTGCCTGACATAAAGATGTGCCATATGTATTTTGCAGTCCTTTGTGCCTGACATAAAGATGTGCCATATGTATTTTGCAGTCTTTTGTGCCTGACATAAAGATGTGCCATATGTATTTTGCAGAGTCCTTTGTGCCTGACATAAAGATGTGCCATATGTATTTTGCAGAGCTCTCTGTGCCTGACATAAAGATGTGCCATATGTATTTTGCAGAGTCCTGTGTGCCTGACATAAAGATGTGCCATATGTATTTTGCAGTCCTTTGTGCCTGACATAAAGATGTGCCATATGTATTTTGCAGAGCTCTCTGTGCCTGACATAAAGATGTGCCATATGTATTTTGCAGAGTTCTGTGTGCCTGACATAAAGATGTGCCATATGTATTTTGCAGAGCTCTCTGTGCCTGACATAAAGATGTGCCATATGTATTTTGCAGAGTCCTGTGTGCCTGACATAAAGATGTGCCATATGTATTTTGCAGTCCTTTGTGCCTGACATAAAGATGTGCCATATGTATTTTGCAGAGTTCTGTGTGCCTGACATAAAGATGTGCCATATGTATTTTGCAGAGTTCTGTGTGCCTGACATAAAGATGTGCCATATGTATTTTGCAGAGCTCTCTGTGCCTGACATAAAGATGTGCCATATGTATTTTGCAGAGTTCTGTGTGCCTGACATAAAGATGTGCCATATGTATTTTGCAGAGTTCTTTGTGCCTGACATAAAGATGTGCCATATGTATTTTGCAGAGTCCTGTGTGCCTGACATAAAGATGTGCCATATGTATTTTGCAGAGTCCTGTGTGTCTGACATTGTGACAGGACACCCTCTCTATCTTCCCGGCTCCCGTTCCCTGTTGCTCACTTAGAGTATTCCAATGCCCCCATCCCTTTCCTGCTATCCTCACAGACTGTGAAAGTGCCGCCTCCTGACAACAGTGAATCCAAACGTAGGAGACGACAGGCTGTAGACATCTCCTTGTCGCAGTTCCAGACGTGTCAGAATGTCTTCGTCAACAGCCAGTTTGGCAGGTGGGTCCCTGGCTTTTTTGTCTTTGGCGTTCAAGGCGTTCAAGTGATTCGTGTACATCAATCTATCTATCTGTCTGTCTATCTATTTATCTATATATCTATATCTATATCTATCTACCTACCTATCTATGTATATATCTATCTATCTATCTAACTGTCTATATATATATATATATATATATATATATATATATATATATATAATGTGACCCATTCTCACAAAAGGCACAATAAGTCTCAGTTTAGGATTTTTAGGTTTTGGTATCACTATAAAGTTTAGAATCTCAGCTTTCAAATGGTACTAAAGTTGAGTTTCAAGCTACAAAAACAAAAAAAGTTATGGGCTTTCAAAGATGAGAAGGGTCAAGTCAGCCATTTTGAGAAAAACAGTGTTGAAGAGAATAGGTCTGAATTGAAAGGGTATGGTCAGAAACTCCTTAGCAACAAGCATTAAATATCAACCAAATCAGCTGAAATTCCTTACTTCCCTTGTTTACTTAATTGTCCATCCATCCAAAACAACAAAAAGAAAAACAAATTTAAGAAAAGCGTACTTTAATCACCAAAATGTTACGGAACTTGTGAATATTTTAAAAGGAGATAGTAGCACTTACCACACATTAAAACACCAAAACAAATTATACTCATCGATTGAATTTGACTTTATTGTGTTAGGACATGGTGTAAAAGTGGTTATAGGGCATGAAAATGCAGAAAACTCAAAATTGACAAATGTGTCCCTGTTTAGTTTTCAGCCCACAGCAGCAAAAGGCCTCGCCCGACTTACTGTACCTTTTGTCAGAACGGGTCACATGTGTGTGTGTGTGTATATATATATATATATGTACATACATACATATAACATTAGGTCATGTAATTTTCATAAAACCGAAAGGAGAACATAAAAGTACGACTCTCCAGAAAAAAATGAATGCACATGCATACAAAGATATGCTTCCATATGCATACTTGTAGACTTTTATGCATCATGCCCCACCCCCACCCCACAAACATTTTGATGCACATGCAGATCCGCATGAAGCGTGTGCATTCGTATGCACGCCAGGCATGGAAACCAGTGGATGAAAGATTAATTACACAGTTTCTCACGGCATGACCATCCATATACCATAGAAAATATGTTCGAGAGCAGATGAAAAAAAGAGGTTAGACTAATGAACTGTTTGAAGAGATTTTTTTACAGATTTCTTACAGGAAAACAAGACATGTGAAGAATACTGCAGGAAGAGAGAGACATATTTATCCAGAATGAGATGCTCAAACAACATAGGATGGTCACACACTGACTGAACCAGATGATGTCTTGGATAGGTGGAACGAATATGGCACATCACTTTTTGGCAAGCCTGACAGCCATGAAAATAATTTAGAGCCAAATTTGGAATTGACCCCTGGAGATATGGAACCTGAACCTCTGCTCAGCGAAGTTGAATCTGCCATTAAAGATCTAAAATGCAGAAAGTCTCCTGGTCTTGACAATATTCCTGGAGAGTTGTTGAAACACTCAGGTGATGGTGGACTCAAAGTAATGCATCACTTATGCTGCAAGATATGGAAGACTTGTCAATGGCCTACAGACTGGAAGCTCCAAGAATTTGTCATGTTTACATAAGAGTGGAAATGTCAAAGACTGCAACAATTATAGAACAATTGCACTGATCAGTCATGCCAGTAAAATACTGCTGATAATAATTTTAAACAGGTTAAAGCCAAAAGTAGAGGAAGAGCTATCCGACTGTCAGGCAGGCTATAGGAAAAACAGGGGAACAATAGATATGCTGTTTGTACTCCAGATATTGATAGAAAAGATTAGAAACACAGACCAAGAGATGTTCATCGTTTTCATTGACTACATCAAAGCGTTTGATAGCGTGATTCACCAAAGTCTTTTCCACTTCATGATCAAAATGGGTTTTCCAAGACATCTGGTTTCCCTCATAGCTTCATTATATAATGATCAAAAAGCAACAATCAGATGGAATAATCAAAACTGCAAATTTTTTAACATCACTAAAGGGGTAAGGCAAGGTTGCATCCTGTCTCCACATCTCTTCAGCATATACACTGAACATATCATGAGAGAAGCAGACATGGAAGACATGGGAGTAAATATTGGTGGTAGAAACCTGTCAAATTTACGCTACGCAGATGACACAGGATTACTGGCAGACAACATTACAGGCTCTAGGAGGATCCTGAGCAGGGTAGACCGGGTTGGAAAGGCAGCTGGGCTGGACTTAAATTCAAAGAAGACAAAGGTTATGCATGTTGCAGGCAAATATAACACTAGACAGGACCAGATCATGCTAAACCAAGTCCCTCTAGAAAATGTCAAGGACTTTAAATATTTAGGTTCAGTCAAGACACACGATGGAACATGCTCAAAAGACATAAAGATGAGAATTGGAATGGCCAAGAACAGCATGGTTCAATTGAACAATATTTGGAAAGACCACAGCATAACAGCAGACCTTAAGATAAAACTCTTAAAATGTCTTGTCTGGCCAGTGATGTTATACGGCTGCGAGGCATGGACAATGAAGAAAGAGGATGAAAGACGAGTGGAAGCAGCAGAGCTGTGGTTTTACCGAAGACTGCTGAGGGTCAGATGGACGGATAGGCGCTCAAATGAAAGCATACTGAATGAGTTGGGTACTACACGCAAGCTCCTAGTACTCGTACAACGGAGGAAACTGAAATATGTTGGACACGCAATCCGTAATGAGAGAACAGACTTGATGTCCACTGTCCTCCAGGGTAAAGTGGAAGGAAAGAGAAACAGAGGACGGCCACCTGCATCACTTGCTAGAAACATCACAAACATCAGTGGCAAGAAACTCCAGGAGGTGGTCAGACTTAGCCAAGATCGAGAGTGCTGGAGGCAGCTTGTGAGGACATCATGTGCAGCGGCCAACACTGTTCCCGGTGACGCCGACGGGTGAGACGGGTGAGAGAATGAATGCTGGACAAATTCACTACCCATACATACTACAGTGCCGGAACTTCTGGACCATAAATGTTATTAGCAACCTGGAAAAGTCAGACTTACTTAGAGTTTTCCGGGAAAAGGTCTCTGCCACCTCACTCCCCTGCGACCCCAGGGTTATGGAACTATCTCGGTAGGACATCAGGACCTGGCCAACTTATATGTTGTGCAGGCATCAGGCTTGTGCCGTAACCATTCTGGATCTTCTCCATCACATGGTACCTGTGACATTAGTGTTTATGGAGTGTGGAGACGTCAACTTGAGAAATTGAAATTGAAACTGAAACTAGAGTTTTCAGAGACTGCAGCTACATGCAAAGACCATCAGACTGATGATGCTGGCTCCAACTGAAGTTGAGATATCTGATTTCTCACATACCTGCAACCTCGGGCTTATACATGTAGAATAACCTTTACGCTGTCTAAAAGAGTAAGCTGCATAAGAGTAAATGCGGGTATGTTTCCTCAGTGCCCAATTTTTTTGCAGGCATCTTTTCTTAAAAGCAAACAACATCACTACCAAACAGTGAACTGGCTTATATGAGGAAGGAGCATCACAGAATACTTTTCATAAGCACCACTGCACAGAAACATTTTCAATATCAGACTTCTTTATTTATTCATTGTGATCAATTTTTTCTTCCATCATGCGTCGTGTATTTCCTCCTTTTATTGCGGGCCAGGGCTGTATGTCAAAAAAAAACTTTGATTGCTTATATGTAACCGATGTGAATAAAGAATTGGACTTTGCTTACATTCTTACTTTGTCATGAAACTCTTATGTTGCTTTCATGGAATTTAATAAAGCATACGACACGGTGAACAGAAACGTTCTTTGGCCTGTGTTATTTCGTGCAGGTGCATAGACAAGGATCTTTAAGATGATCCAGGCAATGTATTTCAGTGTTCAAACCTGCCTTTTGTTTCACAGTAAAATTGCATTTTCACATTTCTTTGTTTCCAAGGCCTAAGGCAGGCTGCATTGTACCCCCGTGGGGATGCCAGGGGCTCTTTCAGTATTTATAGTATGCCCGTCCCCCCCCCCCCCACACACACACCACGCACGCACCACGCACGCGCGCGTGCGCGCGCACACACACACTCACACAGGTTCTCTCTGTATCTATCTATCTATCTATCTATCTATCTGTCTATCTATCTGTCTATCTATCTATCTATCTGTCTATCTATCTATCTATCTGTCTGTCTATCTCTTTTTCTGTCTTTGTTGTTACAATAAGTAAAATTCTGTATGAACGTCGACTAAATAACAAGAAGCTGTACCACATTTTTGTTTGTTTGTTTGTTTGTTTAATTCTGATAAACATTACGGCAAAAAGCTAAGCTCTGTTTTGTCTTCCTTTCAGGGAGTGCGTGAATGCCAGCCAAGCCGTGCAAGCACAGTATTTGTTCCGTTGTTACTCCACACTGCATCTGACGGGGGATCTATCAGCTACCCAGGATACCATCGTTAGCTACGCCACCTTCTGCCAACAGGTGCTGGGTCTGTCACAGTGGCCGGCACAGACCCTGTGCACTGATCAGCCTGAGGTAGGATTTTCTTCTTCTTTTCCTGCGTTTTGAATTATCAACATTATCATCAAGTGCCCTGCCACGTGACGTTGGCGATCATGGCCCTCCATATGCATCTCTCTCTTGTTGCCGCAAGCACATCTTCCACCCTCTCTGTCCTCAGCCACTCTGCAAGTCCGTCCAATATTTTTTTCCCTGGTCTACCTGGTGCTGTCTTTCCCTCCAGCTTTCCTGTTGTGACCAGGTGCTCTAATTCCCCTTTCCTCATAAAATGGCCTATAAATGTTGCCTGTCTTTTCCTAATCTTCCTTATGAATGATCTTCCTGTGTCTGCCTCCATCAAGATTATCTCGTTTGTTCTCTTTGCTGTCCATGGAACTCTCAACATTCTTCTTAGAAACCACATCTCGGCTGCCTCAATCTTGTTCTGGCTTTGCTTGTTGACTGTCCACGCCTCACAACCGTATAACATTATCGGTTTTATATGATTATGTTTTGAGTTATGCTGTCTTGAATATGTTTATACACGTTGTGAGGTTTGTTGGTTCTTTCAGTATAAATAGTATGCCTGCCACCCACACTGTGTAGGCTTTGTGTTCCTGCACAGTCTGCGTACTGCGTCTTGATACTGAGTGAGGATAATTCCATTTACGTAGTGCAAGCGTGCCTGTCAGAGCATGCTTGTCGCCCTTTCCGAATGGCATAAGCATTGCAAGTCTTAAAACATGAATGCTGTACAATCAGATACATATACCAAAATATCCTTGCAGCATAAACATTAATATATCATTGCTTTATAATGCAGTACAAACATATGCGATACATTATACACCAGTACATCAAAGCATCAAAAATATAGTTCTTATAAAATAACAATAAATATGTTTTTCACTTCATAAGTGACAAATGACACAAATGAAATTACACACGCATATGAACACGCACACGCACACACACACACACACACACACACACACACACACACACACACACACACACACACACACACACACACACACACACAATATATATATATATACATACACACACTTCGCATACACATAGACTATACATACATACATACAAGCACCCACATAACACGCACACGCATACACACACACACACACACAAATACACACACACACACACACACACACACACACACACACACACACACACACACACACACACGAGAGCGACAGGCATTAATTTATTTATTTTGAGGATATGTCTGAAACCCCCCGTAGGGATGCCGGAATATCTTTCAGTATGAATTTGGTAGTGAGATTTTGAATAAGTGTCAGTAGTAGTAGTAGTAGTAATAGTAGTAGTATCTTTTTCTGAATGATATGTTTACTTGGGTATGTGTCAAATCACCACACTGTTTTGCACTGTATGTGATTACAGATTGCGGCCGTCACAGTGGTACAGAATCTGTGTGGAACTCCCTGTCACTTCGGCACCAAACCCCCTTCCACTCCGGACACCTGTCTCTGTCAGCACGGTTACTGGGGACCAGCCTGCGACCGGGTGTGTCCAGGTGGAACAGAAAACGCCTGCTCAGGGTTTGGCACCTGCGAACAGTCCAGTGGAAAGTGCAACTGCCCAATCCATCGTCAGGGGGCCAGCTGTTCATCGTGCTCACCTGGCTGGCTGGGGGATAGGTGTGAGATCTCTGAGACCTCCTTCCTGTCAGTTAATGGCACCTCTACGCGCAAAGCCTTGCTGTTTCCCTTGGGTCACGTACTCAACGCAGATGGTCTGGGTTTTCTACGTCAGCAGCCCGGGGGTGTACTCTTTGCTGGCCGTTTCCGATCGAATCATGATTCAGGGCAAATTCATCAGGTGTTTTGAAAACTTCACCTGCACCAACTTTGTATCTGTGCTGGCAGGGGACTCGAGTAAAGGGTATGCTAGAATCACCGTCCAGTACTCCAGCTTGCGTGATGGAAAACCACGAGTGTACATCAGCAATGCCTCTTCCTCTGTGGACTCTGAGGTGTTTTTCCATGGGGTGACAGTGTCCAGGATGTCTTTGACTAGAGTGAAGGTGGCTGTGTCTGGCGGCGTGGACATCGTTATCAGCAGCTGTGGACTGTTCCTCACCGTGGCTGTAGAGATCCCCACCACTTACCTGACCAGCACGTCAGGACTTCTCAGTGGGTCAGGATTCCTCAATGCCTCACAGAAACTTCAGCATTTGAACTCCCTGCACAACGGCTTCCAGTTGAGCTTTTGTCAGGGTGGTGTCAATGAGCAGCAGATGTTGTCAGCCAGGTCCTCGGCCTCCTTGCTGACTGGTGTGTCGCCCGTCACCTTGACCCCACTGATGAACGTCACCTTGAACTTTTCATCCTTCGTGGTGGCGGACTGTGAGGTGTTCGTGCACTTCCCCACTGATCAGCACCGGCGCCAGTTGTCCAGTGGCTTCAGTCTGGACCTGGGTGGGTCGGCAGTGTTCCGCAACTTCTCCTTGCCTGCCACTTCAGACAACGTGACGGTGGAGTTGATGGTGAGACAGCTGGTGGCTACAGACCAGCGCCAAGTTCTCCTTTCCTTCACCCACACTGACAGCCTGGTGCTTTATCTGTTCAACAACACCCTGCACGTTCAGGTCTCCACCCCCACCAACGTGTCTACTGACGACACGGGCGTGGTGCTGAACCATGGCCAGTGGAACAAACTGGCCTTGACCTACAACGGGATCACAGGCACGATGATCGTCTACCACTTCAGCAGCAATGCCTGGTTAGAGAGACACGATTTCCTCGTCCAGACAGCCCTCTTCTCTACCCCGGGTATCCTGGCTGTGGGCAGCTGGCAGCCACCCTATGATGGCGATCCCCATCCTCGCGTCTACCCCTTCCAGGGAGAGATTGAGAACCTGTTGGTGTGGGATAGATTCATCGAACCCAACCTGGTGCCTGACATCTGGTTAATGGATCCAGTTGTGGCCCGCCCTGCCCTCACCCTGGCCTGGACTTTTGACGAAGGTCATGGTTTAACCACCCAGGACTTTGTGCGTGATCAGTCCCTGATGCTTCCTGCACCGCCACTCACTTCACCCCAGTGGCTGGCTTCTGACATTGACTACATCATGACGAGGGGTCAGGTGTATAGCATGGACCTTGTACTGATTCACAGCAAGTCTGCATCAGGGGGAGACCTGTGCTCAGCCTTCATCACAAGCCTCAACAGCTCGGGTTGTCAGGCTGTCAGCAACGCCACCCAACAAGACTTGCAGGCTCTGTGTCTCTATGCTGAGAATGCCGTCAATTACACGCAGGCCTCACTCAGCACTGTCCTAACCTACAGCACCTTGTGTGAGGACTCCCTTGCTTTCCCTCCTTCCCACCTTCACACTGTCTGTGAATCAGACCAGGCATGGAATGACCTGGCTGTCTGTTCCCCAGACTGTGTGTTTGGAATGTCTGTGTTGTCATCGGGTGTGGTTGCCACCAACAGCAGTGTTTGCTCTTGCTGTGCCGGGTACTACGGATCACAGTGCCAGTCTATCTGTCCGGGAGGGTCCTTGTCCCCATGCAGTCATCACGGTGTGTGCGAGAGTGATGGGACCTGTACCTGCCAGCCCAACTGGGCAGGGTCGAGTGACTGCAGCAGTTGCAGCTCCGGTTACACAGGTGTGGACTGTTCCATCTTTACCACAAGTCCCCTGACTACCAACAGCAAGACAGTGGCCATGGTAACAATGACAGGTGATGTCATCACTTTCTCCGGTCTGCACTTTGGCCTTTCAGGTCTGCGTGGTGTCTACACCATCTTCAAGGACTCCACTCCTGTGCCTCGTACGGAGGTGCAAGTCTTACTGGTCTGGTGTTCTTATGGTTCCTGTATCGCTGGTGTGGCCTTCACTTTTGAGAGCCACAACATCATCGTTTTGCCTTCACCTCAGTCTGCCTTGCCTAATGTCTACGTCAACGGCTCCCAGTTGGACCTGCCCCTGAACCACACCTTCAGCCCCATCTGACCCTGACCATGACCTCTGTGCACAGTCTGACCTTCAGTCTGGGAGCAGATGTGGAGGTGGGGGTGATGACCAATGGGGGCTATGTAGAAGTCATGATGAAATCAGAATCTTCAGCCTGCAGTAACTCTGTTGGTGTGCTGGATGTCTGTTCACCGGGAACCTCAACTATCACACCCCTCACCTCCGATACCCTGAATGATATCCACAGCTACATCGCACAAACTTCAGGGTGACAGATGCTGACCTGCTTTTCCAGTTTTCCGATGAAAACAGTATGTTTTCCGCAACAGCTGCCAGCTACTCTCTGTCCTTCAACGGTACCTCAGCCTGGTCAGGCCCATCACTGTGGGGTCTTCAACTGGGCTGCAGGATTTCACTATCAGCCTTCACATTAAGCCTGACTCTTATGGTGGCACCATCC
Organism: Monoplex corrugatus; assembly: GCA_030674185.1. Classification (NCBI taxonomy): domain Eukaryota; kingdom Metazoa; phylum Mollusca; class Gastropoda; order Littorinimorpha; family Ranellidae; genus Monoplex; species Monoplex corrugatus. The sequence continues at coordinate 19,986,602 of JAPXFY010000027.1, read as the reverse complement.
TCTCCTTTGGAAGAAATGTCACGCTGTCTGTCACCAGTGATGACCCGCTGAAAGTGAAGTGTGGCACTGTGGACCTGGACACCGGCCTGAAGTTGACACTGGACAGGTGGAACCAGCTGTTGTTGACTTTCATGGGTAGTGAACAGGTGATACACGTGTTCGTGTACAGCCAGGACACCACCATCCAGCACCAGGTGTTGCCTGACCGATGCGGACAGACTGTGATGGACGGGGCCGTCATGTCACTGGGGGAATGGGTCCCCTCACCTGACGACCAGGTCCGTCAGTTGCGGGACACGTTCAGTGGGCAGGTGGATGAGCTGGTGGTGTGGTCACGGCCCATCCCTGTTGCCATCGTCTACCAGGTGTACAGCATGGACGTTGACGTCTCTTCCTTCAGGGCTGTCCTCACCTCTCTCCTCAAGCTGAACGAAGGCCTGGGAGCGTCGCCCATGACAGCCTGTTGTCCACCAACAACCTTCTCCTTCCCCCAACTCCTTGGCCCACCCCTCTGTGGATCCTGTCTGACCTCCAGCTTCAGAGTTCTGTCCCTTCACTGAGCTCTGCCTTGTCTTGGACAGTGGATCCGGTCTGGGTGAGTGTCTGCGACAGTTTCTTCACCTCCAGCACTGTCCTGTCCACCTGCACCACTAGCAGTGCTGTCTGGTTCAGACACAGGTGTCTCCTTCTAGCTTCCACCACAGGCTCCAGTGAAGGGGCTGTTGTTGCCATGGCAGCCTCCATCAGCGTGTGCAGCGTGACAGTGGGGACGGATGTAAGGACACTGTACAGGACAGTGTGTGACTTGACCTCAACACCCCCATCCTGGCTGCAGCAGCGCTGTGTCCACTGCGCCTTTGGCTCTGTCACCACACACCACCACACTACTACCACTACCACTACCAATCTCACATGTTCCTGTCTGCCTGGATTCTGGGGCCCTGGTTGCCAAGACTACTGCCCTGGGGGTGCCCACAATCCGTGCCACCTTCACGGCCGATGTGCAGAGGACGGGGTGTGTTGGTGTGACCGTCACTGGATGGGCAAGGAATGTGACTCTTGTGCGCAAGGTTGGGAGGGAGATGACTGCATCCTAAGTTCAAACCTGATTTCTGTCTCGTCCTCTTCCTCTCTACATGTAGTTGGCCAGATATCCGCCCTGGCTCGTGTCACCGCTTTTGATGGAGTCACGTTTGACGTGGTTCAGTATGGAGTCTTCAACCTGATCCACAAGGCTGATCTGAGTCTGTACTTGGCGGTGAGAGTGACTCCTTGTTCCGCTGATGTCTTCTCCTCTCACTGCATCGCTTCAGCTATCGTAGGCTTCCAGTCAAGCAGCATGGAAATCAACTACAGGAGCTTCGGCCAGAACACCAGTCACTCTGTTTGGACAGACCTCAGAGCTGGTGGTGCGTGGGAAACTGACTGTAGGTGACCTCCAGTTTGTCTACTCCAGTTTCTCCACGTTGGTCATCTCTACCAGCGACCTGTCTGTCAACATCACCATCACCGTCATCGACAACCACCTGCTGACGACGGTGTCTGCCAGGAAGGATGCCTGGTTCACTGGCAGCAACAGTGTCTCAGGTCTGTTGGCGTCCTGCAACACACAGCTCAGCATCCAGTTTTCTGCCTGTCTGAACCAGTCGTACCAAGTGTGTAATCAGTCCCAGACCCTCTCTTTGCCATCATCCTGCAACCAACGCCTTTCTCTCACCGCTCTGCTCAACTTCCTAACGATTCACCACTATGTGGCTCCCTCCACCATTTCTCCAGATGGAAGCATCATCACTGAAGCCTGCTTAAGGCTGAACAACTCTGGGACCATAGTGAGGGGGGTGTCCCTGCCAGCTCAGCACTTCTCTCTGAGTTCAACGTGAAGATGTTCAGTCTGACGGGGGTCCTGGTGTCCTACATGGTTGACTCCAGTAACTTCTTCATCCTAGGGTGTTCAGGATCCCAGCTGGCCGTCTTCACTGCACAGGGCACTGTACTCACAGGATTGCGTGTGACCGTTAATGTCTGGACCCAGATCCTCGTCTCCTGGCACAATGCACTCAGTTCTGTGGAAGTTTATGTCACTGGTGTGGATGGGCTGGTGGCCTTCAAGTCAGTCAGACTTCACAGGCATGTCTTTGTCTCTGGTGGCGTTCTGACCTTTGGACAAGCCCCGGCAGGAGTGAGTGTTACCACAGACATCGGTGTCTTCATCGGCTTGTTGGATGAAGTGAGGGTGTGGTCACGCCCCACGAACCCCAGTGTGGTCAGCCAGACATGGAGGATGGCTGTGCAGGACACCACACCCAACCTTCACCTTCACTGGCCTCTCAATGATGGGTCCGGCTTGAAGGCATCTGAAAGACGCCGCAGATCCACCATGTATGCCATAAACGTTCAGAACCCTCCCACCTGGGAAATCTCGGATTTGACTTTAATCTCCAAGAAAACCTTTGGTATCGGTGACTTCACTGTGGATGGTACAGATCTTGATGATCACATGTTCCCTGTTCAGCCTTCTACCAACGCCACCAGCGCAGCTGCTGCCCAAGCCACCTGTGGTCGGTTGCTGGGCAACCTGACCTCCAGCCCAGAATGTTCCGGAACGTTTCCAGACACGTCCAGTCTACTGCAACAGTGCAGCGCTATGGTGTACAGCACAGGCAGCGAGCTGAGTGCAGAACTCTTCGCCCTGGCTCTGGCTCAGTTGTGCCAACAGTCCCAGCAACTGACGGCATCCCCTCTGCAGTCACAATGTGGCCAGCTGTACTACCTGGACTCTGTGTTGCCCTACTATGGCCTGGACTGTACAGACACCTGCCTATTTGGCTGGACCCCCTCACTCTCCTCGTGCCTCTGCTACCCTGGTTTCTGGGGAAGCACATGCAGTCAGCTATGCCCATTCACAGAACGCGGGGTGTGTAACGCATATGGAGTTTGTTCCGTCAAATCTGGCATCTGTTCTTGTTCTCCGCACTGGCTTCGCTCGATCACAACAACACTCGCTTACTGGACCGGCAACGTGACGGCGACGTTTAGTGCTTACGCATGCGACAGCTGCACGGCAGCATGGACAGGCGGTGACTGCAGTGTGACTGTGACGGTAGTGAAAGTCAGTGTGCAATGGCGTGCGGCATAGTCTTCAGCAACTATCTGACCACATGGGATGGGGCTTCGCTGGCTGTGGTCACACCAGGCACGTACCGTCTGATCCAGGTAGAGGGAATCCAGCTGATGGCTCTCTTCCTACCTTGTCCTCAACAACGCCTCTGTCGTCTCATCTCCACCGTCTCTCTCACTGTGGAAACGTTCCACGTGAAGGTATCAGTCAGCGGTGCTAAGTTTGACAACTTCACAGCCACAGTGAAGATTCAGGGGCAGACTGAGGACATGAGTGTCCCGTTCAGCAAGTCCTGGGACAGGGTCAGTCTGACCTGGTGGCGAGTCAACTACTTGCGTATCAACGTGGACAGCAAACTGATTGTGGTGATCGGTGCTAGTCCTATAGGTCTCACTGTCAGCACCAAACTGCACCGAGACTGGTTCTCCCAAACCGCAGGTCTGTTTGGAAATGCTGACGGAAACCACCTGGACGATCTTTTACCTGTTTCATCAGCTCCGCAGGTTGACCTGACGGCAGTGAAGATCTCAGAACACCAGCGCAAGAACTTCTTACTGACGGACAAGACCCTGTCTGCATTGCTGGGGGAGGGCACGGCAGGGCTGAACCTGTCCACGTGCGGTCACATGCTGCGTTTGACACATCACACTCTGACCTTCTCAACCCTCGACATTATCGTCTCCACACAGCAGCTGACCTTGACCTTGTGGCTGAGAGTGGAGGTGGTGCTGACGGCGACCACCGTGGTGATGGAGCTCAGAACGTCTGTGGGAAAGATCTCCGTGTCAGTTCACCAACACGTCATCCAGATCACCTGGTTCGGGGCACAGACGACCATCTTGCGTCCTGCCAGCTTCCACACCTGGACCTTCCTGGCCGTTGCCTGGGATGGCAGCACTGGCTCCCTGACAGCATTTGCCATCCAGGAAAGTGGCTTTGACTACAGCACCATCGGAGTGGACCAGCTATCAGGACAGTTCACCATCACAGACCTCAGTCTTGTGGGACCGCACACAGACCAGTCCGCTGTAGAAATGGACTTGTTCCGTCTTTGGCAGTCAGCTAAACCTCTTGAGGCCATCGCAAAGGACCTCAGACTATATGCCCCTGATTCTGACCTTGACCCCAAGTCCTTGTTGCCGGTGCTGTTGATGTGGGCAGGTTTTGATGAAGGAGAGGGAGACAGTGCAGCCATGTCTGTCCAAACCACCGCAACAGCAGTGAACGTATCTGGGGTTATCGGTGTTAATGTACAGCCAGCTTCAGCTGCCCCCAGCGTGTGGACTCCTTCCACAATCCCTGTGCTGGATGTTGTCCTACCTGAAGAAGTCCTACACACGCCAGACACCAACAAGTCAGCTCTGGCCTGCCTGAATGCTTTGCAAGAGTCCAGTCTGCTGACTCGCTGTGGGGATCTGCACGCTGTCTTCAGCATTTACCTGGAGGCATGTGTACGCGAGTACCAGCGCACAGGCCAAGTCAACGTGACAGACACTGTGGCTGACCTGTTGGCCTTCTACTGCCACACCACCAATGATGTAGAAGAGTGCCAGCTGGACCAGTATGTAGATTTCTGCCGACCTGTCCCTGTCCCTGATGAAGAGCTGCCTGTATGGATCATTATCCTCATCTGTGTGGGTGTGTTAATTCTGGCTTCCTGCTGCTGCTGTTTTGTTGTCTTCATCGTCGCCAAGAAGAAGAAAAAGCAACGAAAGCGGGAGCGAGACTTGGCAGCGTCCGAGTCGCGTTTATCCTGGGAAGCAGAAACATCGTTTACCAGAGAAAGCAGTGCAGACCTCGACGCGATTCAACCCAGCACTGGTTTTGTCAATCCAACCTTTGGCCATGATGTCACCAGCAGCAGACCTTTAGGTGCCAAGGACAAGCGTGGGGCATACTACAAAGACAAGGGCAAAAGTCGATTCCACTCCAAGAGCACCAAAATTGGAGGTAGGGCTGTAACTCCTGAACAACGACCGCAGAGTAGCAGCTCTTCGGAACGATCTGGGTTTGACGACAAGCCTCACGTAATGGCGTGGTCAACGTCGGACAATGACCAACCCATCTCTGGACAAGGTGACAAGTGGACCAAGGAATTTCTAAAACACCCACAAGCTCCGTTAGGTTTCTACACGTCACAGGAGGAATCCGACATCTTCATCTACAACCCGGAGCAAAACGAAGCAGAAGGGAAGATGACCGGTGCCCGACCCCCGCAAGCTACCACCATGCGCTCCGGCAGAGGCAGAGAAACAGGGATGATGTCCCAGGCCTCAGCGGCCGGTGATACACCACAGACCTTGGCATCACACGATATATACCGCTTACAGAGCGTGCCTGACCAGGAAAAAATCATCTTGGACGAACTGGAGGTAGAAGAGCCCATGCCTATTGTCTACCGTCACCACGACGATGACCATGATGACCCTTACCGGGCCTCCAGCAGTCGTCGGTCATCACGACCTGGAACCGTGGAGCACATCAACCTGGCTTTTGATGAAAATTAGAACGCATTGCCCACGCGTGCACTGTACTCTTTGCAACCGTCAGGTTTCAGTTGGTGTTACTGTTATTGTTTATATTCCAAAGTTTTGTTGGTGTTGCCATTATTCTTCAAATCTGATATTCACACCCGTTACGTATGCACTGGACTCTTTGCAACCGTTAGAGTTTCAGTTGGTGTTACTGTTATTTTTTATATTCCAAAGTTTTGTTAGTGCTGCCATTATTCTTCGAATCTAATATTCACACCTGTTGTATATTCCAGTATAGGACATTTCCTCTTGTTGCATTAGAACATTACTGTTTACATTGAAGGTGATTAAAAAGTTAATTGGCATTTTTCCTGTCATTTTAAAGCACATCTTGCCTTAATAGTATGTGCGTATTCCAATCATGTATTTGATGCATAGAAATTGTCTTCCATGAAATGATTTGGAGAAAGAAACTGTATATTCGATCACCCATACCATTTTGTTGTCCTAGTTGATTTGTCCATTTACACTCAGTGTAAAATAATCATATAGCCCATTACATCTCAGATGCTCCCCTCCAGTTTGTTTTCTTCACCCCATCCCTTTTGCTTCAGCGAGTTTTTTTGTGTGTGTGTGTGTGTGTGTGTGTGTGCATAATCAGAATACTTTTTTATAAGGAGATAGATTGCCATTGTCTTTGAACAACAAACTGACGCACAGTGGTTACTAAAGATGTAATGTTGTATTTGACAGCACTAAGGATAATCTATATTGACGGCAGCTGTATTGTCTCCACTGCCTTTCACACTAATCATTTCAAAGCGAGTTCGCTGTGTGTATTCCTGCTGAAAACTCTAGGTCAGATAGTGATGGGTTTTTTGTTTGTTTTTGTTTTGTTTTTTGACTGATTGGGATTGTTACTGGCATCTGTTTCATCTTTTTTTTTCTACCATCTCTTCGCCTGTCTTGCTGTTTTTGGTTGTTGTTTTTTTGGGGTTATTTTTTTTCGTCTTTCAATTCTTCTCTTTGTCTTTTAACCCTTTGACTCCCTCACCCTATCCACCAGCTGCAAAAACTTAACTCTTGGACTCCCTTACCCTATCCACCAGCTTCCTGCAAAAAGCTCGTGGATAGGGTGAAGGAATCCAAGAGTTCAGTTTTTGCTTTTGCTAGCATGGTTGACAGTGCAGGATGCTGGTGGACAGGGTGCGGGAGTCAAAGGGTTTAGTTTAAAGTGTTTTTCACACTTTCTTCGTCCCAGTTCTACAATTCTTTTTGCTTCACTTCAATGTGCGTTTGACTTTGTTCAGCACAACTGAAGCTGAATGCCTGTTGCTCAGTATCTCTGTTCTTGTTGTACCGTCTTGAAGTATGCATAATGTTATTGTTGACTCTAGTTAGTTTAGACTAGTATATACTCTTTTTTTTTTCAAATCTTTGCTTACTTTGTGTTTGTATAGCATTGCAAGAAAACCAACCATGTACAGAGATTTGTTATAAAAACTATCATGTTTTGTATTCTACCATTACATTTCCTATATTGTCGCAGAGAAGTAGAGTAAGAAGAACACAAGCCTGTGATATTGTATCATGTCTTCTTTCGTATTCTGTCTTTATTAAAGTTTTGATTAAGAATGAGTTGACTGTTTGTGCAGCAGTGTGTGATATGAAGCAGTGGTGTGTGTGTGTGTGTGTGTGTGTGTGAGAGAGAGAGAGAGAGAGAGTGAGTGAGTGAGTGGTGTGTGTGAGTGTGTGTGTGTGTGTATGTGAGTGTGTGTGTGTGTGTGTGCGTGTGTGTGTATTTTCCCCTTCACATCCCATTCACGCACATTTTTACAAGAAACACAAACATTACTTCAAAAATGTATTTTTTACCCTTTGTACACAATAACCAAATCATGCATATTCTTGGTTTAGAATAAAATGCCAACTGTGCCACTTTACACATGGTAAAAACTGATAGCTTGTACTTAACTCTGGACTGTTGACAGATAGTTGGGATCAGCAGGACTGATCCGTTTCCACTCACTGATACTGAGTGGTGATGACATGGTGCAACAAATTCCACATTGACATTTTTATTAACCCTTTGATTCTCTTGCATCCTGTCCACTAGCATTCAGCACAGTCAAAACCCTTTGACTCTCGTACCTTGTCCTCCAGCATCCAGCATTGTCAACCATGCTAGCAAAGCAAAAACAACCCTGTGATACCCTCAGGAAGCTGGTGGATAGGGTGAGGGAATCAAAGGGTCAGGTTTTGCAGTTGGTAGATAGGGTTCGGGAGTCAAAGGGCTAAGTTCGTTTTCCACGATTTCCTCCAGCGCTTATAATTTTTCTTCTTTTTATCAGTGTTCTCCCATACTATTGTGTGTTTTTTGTTTTTTTGTTTTATGTTTTTTGAATTAGTGCTCAACACACTCTGGTGGTTTCTCTTGCATATTCATCGCTGCATCATCATGTGGTTATGTGGTAAACCACTGCACTTTCTTTTTGGAAGGGGGAAGGAGAGCAGTATGGTTTTTTTTTAACCTTTAAGGTGCAAGAGGTTATGATCAAACTATAGAAGTATACAGCTTTGTGGAAGACCGGTAGGTACTGACTGTGAAAAAATTAAGTCACAGGCTTTATGTAAGGGGTGAATTTCCTTTCCTTTTTCACAGAGCTCCAGGTGTACTTCTGAGACAAGGTGATTGAAAATCCAGACATTACAGCTTTCAAATGCTAAATGTTCAGCTCTATGACAGCCTTCAAATGCTAAATGTTCAGCTCTTACTTTTGTTTTTTATGTAGATGGTATGAGCTACGTGGAAAAAGGAAATTAATGAATTCACTAAACACAGTGCAAATGGTCCATGTCAAAAGTATGCTCATTGCACTTTACAGGAATAGAATATTATTGCAACTTTCAATCAAGTTAAAAACAGACACTGACAAAACATGAAAGGAAAGTGAGTATTTGAAACCTCAACATCACAAGTGGCTGTACTTAGTCAAAAGAAGCACAAATCATATAAATGAACAGACGTGTTCACAGATAAATATGGAATGCCTATATGCAACTGTATGCACAGGTAATCGCACCACACAGGCACACACACACACACACACACACACACACACACACACACACACACACACACAGGTTGTTGAGGTAAGGTACACTCATCCTGTTAGGTAAGTGATTCTTGACCCACGTTGTCATCCTGTCTCATCTACACAAATATGTACACAAACAAAAGCTACGGTACACAATGCCTGTTAGGTGTGTGACCATTGACTCAAGTTGTCATCCTTTCTCCATCTTTCCTCACACACACACACGCGCGCGCGCGAGCGCACATACATACATACGCACAAATGCACACACATGCACACATTCACATGCACACCCGTATATACTTATATGTATACTTTCCTTTCATGTTTTGTCAGTGTCTGTTTTTAACTTGATTGAAAGTTGCAATAATATTCTATTCCTGTAAAGCGCAATGAGCATACTTTTGACATGGACCATTTCCACTGTGTTTAGTGAATTCATTAATCTCACCGTCTAATATCACTTATAGTGAAAAGACGTTAAATTAAAGAACGAACGAACGAACACCCGTGTCTGTACTATAGTACGTTATATTAGGACCCCTTTCTTATTTCCTCACCAATCTAGATATGTGCAAAGAAGGGCGAGGAGATAAGAGCAAGGGTGAGAAGATATGAGAACGAAGATAAAAGGATATAAGAACGAAGATATGAGGATTTTAGGTGAGGAAAGAAAGAGGCTAACTGACATCAGAGATGATGTGATGTCACATGTAAGAGGATGAACAGCATCACAGTTGATAAAAGCGACAGGGTGGAGAGCGAAAAATCTTCATGTAGGAGATAAGGTGATGTCATATAGCTAAGAGGAAAAGTGACGTCATAGTTGATTTTTTTTTCTCAAAAATCAGATGTGGTAGCAAAGAGTGAGGAGATGAGTGACGTGGTGATAAAAGCAAAAGTGCTGAGACGTGAAAGAGTAAGGAGCAAAACGGTTAGGAGCAATGGGTTAAGGAACAGAGCAAGATGGCGCTCGGGGGACAACAAGATGGTGGCTCTGTAGTTGAAGTACAGCGTGTTGTTACACTGGCTCCTCAGCACTTTAACTTTTATCACCTAAATCGTCGCTCAACCTCATCTCCTCACTTCTGACACCGCATCCTATTTGCAACAATGACGTCCTAATTCTCTTACCTATGACATCACCTTATTTATAACGTCACTAATCCTCTTATATCCTCACCGAATTCTCTGATCTCCTCATCCTTCTTTGCACTTACCTAGGTCAGTGAGGAGATAAGAAAGGGGTCCCAACGTAACATGTAATGCTACACAAACAGGACGCTGAGCTAGAGTACTCCAGTTCCTATCTACGGTGTAGCAGTTGAGCTTACAAAAGAAAGATGACAAATTCAAGCAATGTGTTGGTGACACTGCAAGTCTCCAAAACACCTGGCTTCACTTTTGTCCCTTACGTAAGTTTTTCACAGAACAGTACAACCAAAGCAAGTCATCAGTTTCAAGTAGCTCATTGGGAAGTTATGCCAGATTAAAAACTGGTGTCTTATGATGTCACAACCATATTTTTTTTATTAACATTGCAATTAACAAAGCAATAACAGTATCAAAAAGAGGACTAGAACAAATTTTGACAAACAAAATCAAAGTATAATCGTAACAAATCGCTAACTGCTTGTAGTACTGAACATGTACTGATCTATTTGCGCACACAATCTAAGGACATGTTCCTAGCACTGACCATTCCATCCAATTTATCACCGGAGGTTTAAAACAAAAACAACCTGAGTGCAAATGTATTGACATAACTAAGTACACTAATACATATCAAAAGACTGCTTAAATTATCTAAATGCTCTAATATAAATTCCAAGAGCTAAAAATGCAGTTAATAAATATAACCAATTATCAATCTACTAAAAATGTGTAAGGCTTTATAGAACATAATATCTAAATGGCTTCTAATATAACATTTCCCAAGAGCTAAAAATGCAGTTAAAATATAACCAATATCAATCTACTAAAATGTGTAAGGCTTATAGAACTAATATCTAAAATGGCTTCTAATATAACATTTCCCAAGAGCTAAAAATGCAGTTAATAATATAACATTATCAATCCTACTAAATGTGTAAGGCTTTATAGAACATAAACAGGTATAAAATGATAGAAAGTGATGACAAACCAAACGAGCAAGGTAAAAACAAAGAAAGTGACAGACAAGAAGAAATTTCTTGTACAAAATTTTTAGAAGCTGAGGATACTATTTATACCAAAAAAGCCCTCAGCATCCCCATGAAAGATGTTTCCACAGTTTCCACAATAGATATCTTATCAACAAAATCAAGGTGCAGCAAAAGGATCCTGTGTTCCCCATCATAACTGTCTTTTACAGAGAAGATTTTGAGAGAATGGCGCTATAAATACATCCTCATTCACATCCTCGTTCACCAGAAATTCTGTTGCTTAAATGTAAAATTTTCGAAAAAGTTCGAGCCACTTCAAACCGCACAATGAACCCTAAAAACAACATCACTTTTTGATTTGTCACCTCACTTTGAAATGGACGATCACGACAAACCATACTGTTTTGAGATACATAATAATCATTCTTTTCCATCATATATGGCTGGGCCCCCATCTTCAGGAAGGAGATCTGAAGCACAGAAAATTCTGAGGTTTTTTTTCTTCTGAGTATGGAATAACTTAATTACCAATTTCAAGAAACACTTTTCAGTACCTTCCTCAAAATCTCCCTTGCTCCTTTGCTTTCTGTCATCTCTTCCTGTCATTTTCAGTCGTGCTGGTCCATTCACCTGTATGTTTGCAATACAGCCTTACATACTTTCTCTAAGGACTGATAACTGGGTACATGTACTGAATGCATTTTACTTAGGCCCGTTTTTATATATGTTTTAGTGTCCTTAGTTATGTTTACATTTTCATTCAGCTTTGGTTTTTTAAATCCCCTGGTGATAAGTTGGACAGAATGATCAACGCAAGAAGTACATCCTTAGATCATGTGCGCTGGATGCATTCATATGTATACATAATTTTGATCTCCATGTATTTTTTTCCAGTGAGGTACTGCATACAATTTGACATGGTTAGAGCCCTGATATAGCTCTGCCCAGATGGCTGGGTTTTAAACAACAATGAACTTTCCCCCAAAATGCTGATTTTATTCACTTTTTTTGGCCTGTGTGACTTGATGTCGGTGCTTTACCTTAAAAACTTTCTCCTTTATGATTCCTGAATGGGCCACACCTTTGACCCGATTTTGGTAAAGATCTGTCAATGAAGAGCTGAGAAACTCATGTCGACACAATATTGTCAAACATATACACATCTCTCTTCACTCAATATAAAACAATCTCCCTTTAAAAAAAAAAGAAGGGGGGAGGAGATTAAAAAGTGCAGCAGTTCCGCCACAAAATGATATGTGCAGACGTGAATATGCAGGGACAACGGTCAAAATGCTGGCACTACAGTTGAAGAAAACCCAAACTATCGTGAAGGCATCACTTACAAAAAGGGAGAACACTGTAACGAAACAGGACCACAGAGTTCAACCAAAAATTACTCTTTTAAGAAAAAAAATCAGAAAGGCACCGTCAACTATACAGGCATAAAGTTCTTAGTCTCGGCCATCTGTAAACAAGTTCTTAAAACGTGAGAACACCAATCACAGGTGGCAAGGGGAAAACTGTTGTGCAGCATGCCATTCAGTCTGATAAATTTTCCAAGGGAAAAACCGCTGATCATTCTGGTGACTACCATTTGTTCATAAAAAATTGCCACCATGGTAGGTAATGTCTGATAAAGTAATTCTTGTAAGGGAAAAGTGCTGACCATTCTGATGACTACCACTTTGTTCATCAAAAATGGCCACTATGGTAGGTATAGTCTGATAAAGTAATTCTTGTAAGGGAAAAGTGTGACCATTCTGATGACTACCATTTGTTCATCAAAAATGGCCACTGTGGTAGGTATAGTCTGATAAAGTAATTCTTGTAAGGGAAAAGTGCTGACCATTCTGAGACTACCATTTGCTCATCAAAAATGGCCACTATGGTAGGTATAGTCTGATAAAGCATTTTTTCCAAGGCAAAACTGCTGACCATTCTGGTGACTAATATTTGTTCATCAAAAACTGCCACTATGGTAGGTATACTCTGATAAAGTAATTCTTGTAAGGGAAAAGAGCTGACCATTCTGGTGATGTACATGACCACTTTGGTTCAATTCAAAAATGGGCACCACTATGGTAGGTACTGTCTGATAAAGTAATTCTTGTAAGGGAAAAGAGCTGACCATTCTGATGACTACCACTTTGTTCATCAAAAATGGCCACTATGGTAGGTACTGTCTGATAAAGTAATTCTTGTAAAGGAAAAGTACTGACCATTCCGATATGTCATTTGTTCATCAAAAATGGCCACTATGGTAGGCGAAGACTAATCCATACTCCTGAGGTTGCTGGGGAGTGAGGTGGTAAACCAAATCTCCCTCTCCCTTGCAGTTTTACATTCACTACAGAAAGTCGGACAGCTTTTGACATCTGGGTAAAATGCCACTTACAGCTAAATCTTATGACATCAGGTGCAAAATAATATCAAAAAGCTGGAATAAGAGAAAGAGAAAAAATACTGTTGACAAATAACCACCACCAGACTATGCAAGATATTGGAAGTTCCATCTTTACCATTCATCTAGACTTAACAATGCGTAAGGCAAAAAGGAAAACATAAGAAAGGCAAGAGGAACAAAGTAAAATGTTCAAGAGAAACAAGAAGGTCAAAGGAAGGTCAAAGAGGAAAAACTAAACGTAAGAGTTCAAATGAGGAAAACAAAGTAAGGTTCAAAGAGGAAAACAAGTAAGTCAAAATCAAAGAGGAAAACAAAGTCATAAGAGGAAAACAAAGAAGTAAATCAAAGAGGAAAACAAAGAGGTCAAATGAGGAAAACAAACGTCAAAATCAAAGAGGAAAACAAAGCAAGTTCAAAATCAAAGAGGAAAACAAAGTAGGTCAAAATAAGAGGAACAAGTAAGGTCAAATCAAGAGGAAAACAAAGTAAGGTCAAAATCAAAGAGGAAAACAAAAGTAAAGGGTCAAAAATCAAAGAGGAAAACAACAAGATAATTTTTAGCCACCTAAAATAAAACAAAAACAAAAAAAAATTCACAAATAGGAGAAGGGCAGTAATTAAGAGTATGCAATTTTAACAATAAAACCCAAAGAAAGATCAGCAAAAGAGAACCATTCTTAGAATCAGGATAAAAACTGTACAAAAATCACAAATAGTGTGTAACAATTATCAACAAAATCATCAACAGTCAAGGCATGCAGAACAATCTACTGGTATTGGTAAAGAGGCAAAAGTTGTCCAATTACTGAGGTTGTAGAAGGGTGAGGTAGCAGAGGCCTCTAGTTTTCTCAGGTCAGCATTATATGAAAAGTACCCATCTCTCCTTCCTTCTTTATTTTCCATAACCCTCAAGACAGTAAGCAGCCACCCATTCACCGACTGTATATATAGATGTATATATACAAAGCATCCCTGAGCCTGGTTCATTTCCCTGCAGCTTAACCCTTTGGCTCCCGCACCCTGTCCACCTGCATCCTGCGTTGTCATTCATGCTGGCAAAGCAAAAACTGAACTCTCTGACTTCCTCGCAGGAAGCTGGTGTACAGGGTGAGGGAGTCAAAGATTAAGTTTTTGCAGTTAGTGGATAGGGTGCGGTAAATTAATATACCTGGGGAATAATCTCTTGTTAACCTTCTTTCGACTTCACCCACAACTCTTTGAATGAACTAATTATTGTAACAAAAACTGGTGCCTCTAAAATGGGTTTAGTAATTGTAGCCTACTGTTACTATTAATACATACCCCCCACCCACTTAAATATCATCTCAGAAATTTTTTTTTTAAATGTTACACATCAAAAATTCCTATAGTGTTGGAAGTGAGGCCCAAACCATTAAAACTGAACCAAGAAATCCTTTGCGGACACATTTGACCTCTCAACCCTTGTTCATTGCTGCTCTTAATCAACATTACAAATTTCAAAAATGAAGAAAGAAAAAAAACTCAAGCGCGAACAAGTAAAAATATGACAAATGCTAAATTTTCAATTATTTTGACAAAAACTAAATCTGACTTTAGATAAAAATCTTGATATGTTTACCAGTTTTGTGTGTCATAACAATTTGATATATTTTCAACAACAAAAAAGTAACAATTTGATATATTTTCCACAAAAAAAAACCAGTCCAGTACATTCTCATTAAAAACAGAGGTACACCATCTTAAAGGTATCAACACTAGAAAATAAAAATGTGTATGAACACCAAAAAGGTAAAATCATGTATATCACTACATATGTATCCACAATAAGTACAAAATCAAGGCATTTTAATTGCTATCAAAATAATCCTTATGTTCGATTTTCACATGATGTCTCATGTACACAAAAATGTTAGTAACTGGTTGTAACATTTGAAATGCAAGAATAAAATTACATCAAATGTAAGAAACAACAAATAATCTGCCAAGGAAGCAAAACCCTTTGCATTGTGAAGCAGATACCCGTCCCCTCGAGAAAAGAAAATGAAACAACAGCACAGAAAAAAGTGAATACACATAAAAATGGATGTATTTGCAAAAAAGAAAATGAAACAACAGCACAGAAAAAAGTAAATACACATAAAAATGGATGTATTTAGCAAAAAAGAAAAAGAACAACAGCACAGAAAAAAGTGAATACACATAAAAATGGATGTATTTCGCAAAAAAGAAAAAGGAAACAACAGCACAAAAACAAAGTAATACACATAAAAATGGTGAATTTCGCAAAAAAGAAAATGAAACACAGCACAAAAAAAGTCGAAACACAAAAATATGCATTTTCAACAAAAAAAAATGAAACAATCAGAACAAAAAAAGTGAATAACACCATAAAAAGGAAATGTTTTTCACAAAAAGAAGAAATGAAACAAACAGCACAAAAAAATGAATACACATAAAGATGGATGTATTTCACAAAAAAGAAAGAGGAACAACAGCAACAGAACAAAGTGAATACACATAAAAATGGATGTATTTCACAAAAAAGAAAAAGGAACAACAGCACAGAACAAAGTAAATACACATAAAAATAGGTGCACAACCACAAATAACCATGGGGGCAAATATGAGTACATATGTCAACCAAAGGGTAAAAAGTCAAAACAAAAAATCTTTTCATATAAGCAGAAACACAACAGTATGAACAATCAGTTAAACAACAAACAAGATATAGCTTTAACTTTACTCATTTCAAACTGAAGGAACTTTGAACAGTAGCTCTTGTTTCTTTAACATAAACCAGACAGATGCTGGACAGAAGAGGTTCAAACAGACAAAAACAAAAACAGCACTAAAGTATGAAATATATAGTCTAAAAAACATACGTATGAGTGCTACACATATCACCAATAGCAGATCCATACTTTGATTTGTTCCAGTGCATGTATTTTGCAGTGATTTCTTATTATATTCACAACCATACAACCATTCTAAAAATGTTTTACAAACTATTTAGAGAACAAAAACAATGTAAAATATGCCAAATTTTATTCTCATGTGCTTTCATTTCATAAACACTGAAAACTTGCATAATCTGAACACAGATATTTAGAGAATCTAACTGCAATTAATTACCATAAAATAGAAATTTTTCAAATCCCATACTCAAAATTTTATCCCCATTCATCCATGTAGGCATGCTTACATCTTTGGTAGCTCAGGTTGTTGGAAGGCTTCAGTGATTTTTCTACATGTGCTTCCCAGAAATCTTTCTATCGTTTTTCATACTGATGCAATGGACAAAGCAGATACCATCTTTTCTTAAGCCAGTGTCAGCAGAGCGGTTACAGACATTAACCCTTTGACTCCAGCATTCTATCTACCAACTGTACCCTATCCATTAGCCTCCTACAGGAAACTGGTGGATACAGTGAGGGAGTCAAAGGGTTAAGTGTTTGATTTGCTAGCGTGGTTGAGAATACAGGATGCTGGTGATAAGGGTGCAGGAGTCAAAGGGTTAAACCTCAATTTTCTGTGTCCATGTGCTGCAGAAAATCTAGCAGCCTTTTTTTTTCTTTTTCAAATCTCTGTGCACAACACGTGCCTACGGTAACATGTGTATGTTTTCCACAAATCTTTGAGCCCTGAGAACAAATATATGAATAAATTTGAAATATAAAATATTCTTTGTACGATGAAATAAATATTCTAATTGAGCAACATCAATGTACAGGTCCATTAAACAGTACACTACTATTTTTATAAACGCTTTTAGTGATGACTCCCGCACCCTGTCCACCAGCATCCCGCACTGTCAACCATGCTAGCAAAGTAAAAACGTAACCCTTTGACTCCCTCACCCTATCCACCAGCTCCCTGCAGGATAGGGTGAGGGAGTCAAAGGGTTACATTTTTGCAGTTGATAGATAGGGTGTGGGAGTCAAAGGGTTATATTTTTGCAGTTGATAGATAGGGTGCGGGAGTCAAAGGGTTAACAAGTTTCTGTGGTAAAGCAGAACCAAAACCACCTATCTGCAGTTCTGTCACTTGCCCTGCTGTGACACACACAGAATGCTGCCTGCCACAGCACAACGTTCATCATCATTTACACAGTGCTTGCAGCGCTATCTGTCTTTGCCAAGTCTTCTAAACTAATAACCCCTCGACTCCTGCACCCTGTCCACCAGCATCCTGTACTGCCAACCATGCTAGCAAAGCAAAAACTTAATCCTTTGAATCCCTCACCCTTTCCACCAGCTTCCTGCAGGAGGCTGGTGGAAAGGGTGAGGGAATCAAAGGTTAAGTTTTTGCAGTTGGTGGACAGGGTATGGGAGTCAAGGGGTTAAAGTTCTCCATTCCCCACCCTCTGCCTGACGAATTTCTCTGCTTCGATGGAGATCACATAAACTTCTGACATGTATGGTAAAATTACAAACCCATCTATCTTGCTAATCTGTGTCAGTAACCCTTTGACTCCCTCACCCTATCCCTTAGCATGCTGCATCATCATCAGTGAAAGCAAAGCAAAAACTTAACCCTTTGACTCCTTCACCCTATCCACTGGTTTCCCATAGGAAGCTGATGGATAAGGTGAGGGAATCAAAGGGTTTAAGTTTTCGCAGCTGGTGGATAGTGTGCGATGTCAAAGGGTTAAATTCTAAACCCCTGTCGAATCCATGGATTTGAACACAGGTCATTTAGCATCAAAGATTTGACATTCTCATCACTAAACTGCTTGCTCCGCAGTAAAGAGCACACTGTCACTGTACAAAATAGGTATTCTGAATCAGGTAATCTTGAATGCCAAGCACACCAACAAACTGACTAGATGAATAAAAAGAATGTCTGTCTACAGAATTTCAAAAGGGAATTATGTATGTCTATAGGATTTCAAAAGGGAATTATGTATTGATGTGATAATACTCACATCCTCAAAGTAAAAAAATTGAGCACATATACATACAAATGGATATCAAGACGAAAAAAAAAATCATGGGTCAATATGACAATGTGATCACAGTGTCTACCAACATGCAGGGTTGACAACATAAAAGATATTGCAGCAAAACTGTTGGCACTTCCCATAAAAATTCTGACACAGACTCTGTGTCTTTTGTCAATGGAAAGAAGACCAGGACAACCTGGTGACCAACTTATATACAACATGGGGCCTCCTGCACTCATACAAACATGGGGTCTATTGCACTCATAACATAGGGTCTACTGCACTCACACACTACACAGGATCTACTGCACTTATACACAACATAGGGTCTACTGCACTCATACAAACATGGGGCCTACTGCACTCATACAAAACATGGGGTCTATTGCACTCATACAAAACAAAGGGTCTATCACACTCATACACAACTTAGGGTCTACTGCATTCATACACAACATGGGGTCTACTGCACTCATACACAACATGGGGTCTACTGCACTCATACACAACATGGGGTCTACTGCACTCATACACAACATGGGGCCTACTGCACTCATAAAAACATGGGGTCTATTGCACTCATACAACATAGGGTCTTTTGCACTCATACAAAACATGGGGCCTACTGCGCTCATACAAAACATGGGGCCTACTGCACTCATACACAACATGGGGTCTATTGCACTCATACAACATAGGGTCTTTTGCACTCATACAAACATGGGGTCTATTGCACTCATACAAAACATAGGGTCTATCACACTCGTACACAACTTAGGGTCTACTGCACTCATACACAAATGGGGTCTTATCACACTCATACACAACTCAGGGTCTACTGCACTCATACACAAATGGGGTCTACTGCACTCATACACAAATGGGGTCTACTGCACCCATACACAACATGGGGTCTACTGCACTCATACGCAACATAGAGTCTACTGCATTCATACACAACATAGGGTCTACTGCACTCATACACAACATGAGGTCTACTGCACTCATACACAACATAGGGTCTACTGCACTCATACACAACATAGGGTCTATCACACACATAACATACAGTGTATTGCACTCACACACAACATAGGGTCTATCACACATATAACATAGAGTCTACTGCACTCACACACAACATAGGGTCTACTGCACTCATACACAACACAGGGTCTACTGCACTCATACACAACATGGGGTATACTGCACTCATACACAACATGGGGTCTACTGCACTCACACACAACATGGGGTCTACTGCACTCATACACAACATGAGGTCTACTGCACTCACACACAACATGGGGTCTACTGCACTCATACACTACATGAGGTCTACTGCACTCATACACAACATGAGGTCTACTGCACTCATACACAACATGAGGTCTACTGCACTCATACACAACATAATGGAGTCTACTGCACTTGTACACAACATAGGGTCTACTGCACTCATACACAACATGAGGTCTTCTGCACTCATACACAACATAGGGTCTACTGCACTCATACACAACATCAGGTCTACTGCACTCATACATAACATGAGGTCTACTGCACTCATACACAACATAGGGTCTACTGCACTCACACACAACATAGGGTCTACTGCACTCACACACAACATGAGGTCTACTGCACTCATACACAACATGAGGTCTACTGCACTCATACACAACATGAGGTCTACTGCACTCATACACAACATAGGGTTTACTGCACTCACACACAACATGGGGTCTACTGCACTCATAAACTACATGAGGTCTACTGCACTCATACACAACATGAGGTCTACTGCACTCATACACAACATGAGGTCTTCTGCACTCATACACAACATAGGGTCTACTGACTCTACACACTCATCTATCACAACATAACAGGGTCTACTGCATCATACATAACATGGGTCTACTGCACTCATACACACATGGGTCTATGCATCACACAAACATAGGGTCTACTGCACTCATACACAACATGGGGTCTACTGCACCATACACAACATGGGTCTACTGCACTCATACACACTATGGGTATCTACCATACACAACCCTGGGTTACTGCACTAACACAACATGGGTCTACTGCACTCATACACACATGGGTCTATGCACTCACTAACAAAGGGTCTACTGCACTCATACACACTATGGGGTCTATCACACACATAACAAAGGGCTACTGCACTCATACACACTATGGGGTCTATCACACACATAACAAAGGGTCTATGCACTCATACACACTATGGGGTCTATCACACAACAACAAAGGGTCTACTGCACTCATACACACTATGGGGTCTATCACACAAACAACAAAGGGTCTACTGCACTCATACACACTATGGGGTCTATCACACAACATAACAAAGGGTCTACTGCACTCATACACACTATGGGGTCTATCACACACATAACAAAGGGTCTACTGCACTCATACACACTATGGGGTCTATCACACAAACAACAAAGGGTCTACTGCACTCATACACACTATGGGGTCTATCACACACATAAAAAAGGGTCTACTGCACTCATACACACTATGGGGTCTATCACAACATAACAAAGGGTCTACTGCACTCATACACACTATGGGGTCTATCACACACATAACAATGGGTCTACTGCACTCATACACACTATGGGGTCTATCACACAAACAACAAAGGGTCTACTGCACTCATACACACTATGGGGTCTATCACACAACAAACAAAGGGTCTACTGCACTCATACACACTATGGGGTCTATCACACACATAACAAAGGGTCTACTGCACTCATACACACTATGGGGTCTATCACACACATAACAAAGGGTCTACTGCACTCATACACACTATGGGGTCTATCACCATAACAAACACTGTACCATACACATATGGGTCTATCACCAACAAAAAGGTCTACTTACTATACACACTATGGGGTCTATCACACACATAACAAAGGGTCTACTGACTCATACACACTATGGGGTCTATCACACAAACAACAAAGGGTCTACTGACTCATACACACTATGGGGTCTATCACACACATAACAAAGGGTCTACTGCACTCATACACACTATGGGGTCTATCACACAAAAACAAAGGGTCTACTGCACTCATACACACTATGGGGTCTATCACACAACAACAAAGGGTCTACTGCACTCATACACAACACAGGGCCTACTTCACTGACGGGAGATGCAATTTAGATGTCGTACACGATTGAGATTCAAAAACTCAGGACAGAAAGAAAAATACTTTTTTTTTACTGCCCTCCCTTACTGAACATTATCACTGATGACGACAAATTGTTACAGATAATGAGCAGTTACAGTAGCTTATATCTTGACAGGAATAATGAGTGGCCTCCACCACATCCCGTGAGTGATAATGACAAGAACAATGATTAACAAAGTGTATAAGCAGGTGCGTATCACAGGCATCTCCAACACACACTGCTCATAATTTGTACACAATTTGTATGTAAATAACATGGCAAAACACCAGTAAGATATGTACAGAGCACAATAATAACACAGCACACGATCAAGCAAAACTGCATGATGAAACAGAAAAGCTCAGCTATCGACAATGACAAAGAACTGAATTTGGAATAAACACTTGGTTATTTAAAATCACCTAGGAATTGGCTTTGCACAAAAATGTACTTTTATATCGGAATAAACACAGGGTTATTTAAAATCACCAAGGAATTGGCTTTGCACAAAAATGCACTTTTATATCAGAATAAACACTGGGTTATTTAAAATCACTTAGGAATTGGCTTTGCACAAAAATGTACTTTTATATCCATGATAAAAAACAAAACAAAAGGTTTCATTTAACCCTTTGATTCCCGCACCCTTCCACCAGCCTACACATTGTCAACCATGCTAGCAAAAACAAAAACTTAACCCTTGACTCCCTCACCCTTTCCACCAGCTTCCATAAGGAAGATGGTGGATACGGTGAGGGAGTCAAAGGGTTAGTTTTTGTAGTTAGTGGATAGGGTGCGGGAGTCAAAGGGTTAATATCCACAAATTTTAAAACGACCAATCTGGAGGAAGCGTAAACCCTGAGTCAAAACATTACCTGTTGAAAAGTGGGGGACAGTTTCTTTTCACTGTGCTTTCGACAACACTAGAAGCGGGGCAATTCACGACATAGGAATGTCTGGTTACCATTACAAAAAAAAAAGAAAATAAGAAAAAAAAATTGAAAACTGATACAATAATGCAGGTTGACATAAGTTTGGAGCTTGTTCGAGAGGGATTCATCATACTCAAAGAATTCCATATTCTCTATCTGCCAGCAATTACCTGATAGATTCACTGGGTCTACGCAAAATCCTGTGTGCTGGCAAGGTCTTGAAATGGGGAGGGGAGAAAGGGACAATGTAACACTACGCCGACACCACCAGAATGATGGAAACATTCAAATGGGCAGCAAACAAGCCAGCTGCTAATGTTGTGGGCTGGGATTGAACTCAAGATCACCAGATCTTAAGTCCACAACTCTTATCAAAAGAACCAACAGCTTACAAATAAAATATAAGAAAAAAATAAATAGACTGACAATGTCAGACTGGCATAAGAAAAAATCCAAAAATGATACACTGTCAAGTTGTCAATCAAAAAAGTTAAAATTGGTAGACCTACACTTATATCAGGATGCCACAAAATAAAAAGAAGTGATACACTAATCCATGGGTGAAAGTGAAAAAATCTCCCAATCCTGAAACCTTAAATTTCATGTCCTCTAAATGTTCCCATTCCTGAAAACCTGCGTCCATTCCTGAAGCAATGGAAACACTTCGAAACAATCGCCATCTTCTTCTTCTTCTAGCCAGAGCCATCGCCACTTGTTTTTTACTGATTTGTCTATTGCAGAAACATCTGCATTAACAGGCACTTCCTTCATTGTTGCTATCGCATGTGTTAGGCCCAAATTTGCTGTCGATACAAATCTTTGCTCGCAAACTTTTTTTTCCCCCGGTTTAGACTCGGAATGCGCATGAGCAAGAATGAAAAGGAAGGGAAGTAACTTTAAACCCTTTCTGTGTTGCCAAGCACCAGTGAAGAATCGCCGTTCGATACAAACGAAGACTAATGGAAAAATAATATAGATAATTGAATTATGCAGATAAGCCGAGCTGACAGTGTGAAAGACTCTCTCTCTCTCTCGTTTTTTTTTTGTTTTTTTTTTTTGCATTGGCATTTTCCTGAAGTCAAGTTTGCCATTCCGGAAAAGAACTTTTGTCAATCGGTTCATTCCGGAATTCCGGAACACTCCGGAACTACTTTCACCCATGCTAATCTCACATTATCATAAGAACAAAATTTCAAAAGATACATCAATGTCAACTGTCATGGAAAACATTACAAATACATCAAACCAATAAAAAATGAGACCTTTCAAATTGTCATGAAAAATGTATACGCCAGTGTCTACTTGCCAAAAAAAAGTATACATTATACAGCAACGTCTGGCCGCCATAAAAAAAATCATGGAAATTCACATTACAAAACAGCTAATATGAAAAGTTCTAATACATGTGTGCGAATCAACATTTAAAAAATCTGCACAACCTAATAGTATTGCCATTTTCTGACTTGTATCCAAGTCTTCCCAATCAATCAAAACATTTTGGGGGTGGGGGTGGGGGGGGGATATTCTGGAGCAGATATGCACTTACTGGAGGAAAGAATTACAAAAACAGACTTGAACACACACCCCAAGAGATGATGGTTTCTTAGTCAACTCATGCCCATTCTTTCATATTTTTTGTTTGTTTTTGTTTGGGCTCCTTAGTCCCACACTGCCCATAATTAATAAAAAAAATATCTGAAGATAAGACACACAGCAAAACCAGATGGGCAAATGGCATGTATTGCTGTCATATGTCACTGGTAATATGAAAAACATACTTCATCTTTTTTCGATAGACAAAATGGAGAGGAGAGACTCACTGGCACAAATGTCTGCCTCTTGACATTTACACATGGGTGGGTGGGGGGAATCATCATCATCATGTACCCTGCCACATGGCGTTGGCAATCATAGCCCTCCATACCAATCTATCCCTTGTCACTGCAAGTACATCTTCCACCCTCTCTGTCCTCAGCCACCCTGCAAGCCTGTCCAATATTTTCTCCCTGAGTGGGGAATATCTCCCATAATCTTAATGTTCTTAATCGTCTTTGGTCTAATGACCAAGCCGTCTTCACTCTGAGGTGCTCTGGACAAAATACTCCTGCAAAAGGGTTTGGACAGAGGTGACGATTCATTAAGAACAACGATCTACAGAGCCTGCATGTTTCAAAATCAAAGCTCAAGTTATTTTGGCAGGTCTTTGTCATGGTTACTTATGCACTAAGTTAACAGCAGCACTTAAAATACAAAAAGTAAAAGAATGGACAATTTAACAAAAAGAGCTTTTCCTATCACCCAATATGTATGCAAGTACACACAAGGAAGAAAAACTGTTCAAAAACAGAGCATTTACTTTCAGCTTATACCACAACATAACTAAATAATTACAGCAAAACTTTATGTGAGTATCAACATTTTTGTTCAACATGGTAAGGTTGGGTATTGATCAGTCTGCATTTGCAAATAAAACTGTTATGAAATACTATCAACATTTGAGCAGCAGTAGAAGTTATCCACACAAAGTAAGGGTTAAATGACGTACATTTTTCTAAATGTGTTCACATTTTCTGTTTGAGCAATAGCAGAAGTTACCCATACAAAGTAAGGGTTAAATGACGTACAATTTTCTAAATGTGCTCACATTTTCTCATTAATTGTGCCATTAAACAGGAACAATCTCCCTGAAAGGTGAAAGCACTACTACATCAGCAGGAACATTGCATGACATAAAAAGAAACAATGTGTATATTCTCTGGGAAAATACCCTGTGTTCAACAAGTGTAAACATGTATGTATCCACACTGAAATAACAAAAGTGAAATGCTTCCTAAGAATCAAAATGCCAACCAGCCTAAAGCAAAATGGTAAGCCTATTATGGCCTGAACTTGTGAATTCACCTACTACTTCAAATCATAGACAAAGCATAATGATTAGCCTACAACAGCCTGAACTTGTGAATTCACCTACTACTTCAAATCATAGACAAAGCATAATCATAAGCATACTACAGCCTAAACTCATAAATTCACTTACTACTTCAAATCATAAACAAAAAATAATGATAAGCCTACTGCAGCCTAAACTTGTAAATTCACCAACTACTTCAAATCATAAACAAAAAATAATGATAAGCCTACTGCAGTCTAAACTCGTAAATTCACCTACTACTTCAAATCATAGACTAAGCACAGTGATAAGCCTATTACGGTCTGAACTTGTAAATTCGCCAACTACTTCAAATCATAGACAAAGTGTAATGATAAGCCTACTGTAGTCTAAACTTGTAAATTCACATACTACTTCAAATCATAAAAAGAAAATAATGATAACCCTACTGCAGCCTAAACTCGTAAATTCACTTACTACTTCAAATCACAGACAGGATATTACAACCGTAAATTCACCTACTACTTCAAATCACAGACAGGATATTACACTGACAGAAAATGGTCTACTACTTCAAATGTACAGGTACATTAACCCTTTGACTCCAACAGCCTATCCATCAACTGCAAAAACTTAACCTTTGGACTCTCACCCTAGCTACCAGCTTCCTGCAGGAAGCTGCTGGATAGGGTGAGGGAACCAAAGAGTTAAGTTTTTGCTTTGCTAGCATGGCTGACAATGCAGGATTCTGGTGGACAAGGTGCAGGAGTAAAAGGGTTCTTTCAAGTCTAGTCTGAAGACCTATCTTTTCACTCAATACTTTCATTGATCTTCTCTTTCTCTTCTCTCTCAGCCCTGATCATCGTTCCTACATATATGTGTGTGTGTGTGTGTGTTGTGTGTGTGTGTGTGTGTGTGTGTGTGTGTGTGTGTGTGTGTGTGTGTGTGTGTGTGTGTGTGTGTGTGTGTGTGTGTGTGTGTGTGTGTGTGTGTGTGTGTGTGTGTGTGTGTGTGTGTGTGTGTGTGTGTGTGTGTGTGTGTGTGTGTGTGTGTGTGTGTGTGTGTGTGTGTGTGTGTGTGTGTGTGTGTGTGTGAAGCATGTTTATGCGAGCAAGAGAGAGGGAGAGAGAGGGAGAGAGGAAAAGAGAGAGAGAGAGAGGCTGTGTGGGAGGGAGAGAGAGAGAGTGAGCAAGGAATATCGGGAGCACGGTAGAGAGCGAGAGTATGGTTGGGGTGGGGAAAGAGAGTGAGAGTATGAGTAAGAGTATGTGTAAGCGTGATAGAATTTGATAGTAGAGAAACTGAGTGGTTGAGAGAGGGAGTGTGTTTGGGTCTGTGTGTGTGTGTGTGTGTGTGTGTGTGTGTGTGTGTGTGTGTGTGTGTGTGTGTGTGTGTGTGTGTGTGTGTGTGTGTGTGTGTGTGTGTGTGTGTGTGAAGAGAAAGAGAGAGAAAATATTTTTGTATGATTGTCACTATTTTTAGTAATATTTGAATTTACTATGTTAATATGTCTTGTTGAACGTAAATTTTATGTTTTATGTTATATAGTGTTAGCAGCGGTATGTTTAAATTTTATGTTGGTGTATCTATTTGTATTTAGTTATATACTGATTTTATGTGAAGCGCTTTGTGCTCTGGAAAGCGCTATATAAATTGTCTTTATTATTATTATTATTAAATACTGTAAAGCAGTGATACCTTCACCTTCCCCTTATTTCTGAAGGCCAACAGGTCTGAAACTGACACAACCAGGGGCCATGTTCCTGTTTGTATATATATTCTAATCCACAGACATAAAAAGTGTATAATATTCAAAAAGTAACAGTTCTGTTTCTCACTCCATTCCTTCCGATCCCAAATTAATGCAACCTCAAGCTAAGCACCAAGAACATCGCCATCATGTACAACTGCTCTCCATTTAGCAATTGCCAGATTACACATATTGACTTCAGCAATGGCAGCAGATCGTACAAAAACTTTAACACTACCATACAAAAAAAGAGTGATATATGGCAGCATAAAGTCCAAGCCATTTGTTTTGTTGCATAATGTCCTTTCCTGCTCAATATTTCCACAATCATATACGTCATGGAATGTGCTATATCAACTTAAAAAAAAACAAAAATTTCCCCGAAACTTAATAAAATGACATCAGAGACAGTAAATGTCCATCTCCTGGAGTGTCATTATGATTTGGGTCACACACTTCTCTTTTTACCAGGACAACAAACTTTTCTCTTAACCATGACAACCAGCTTTTCTCTACTGTCATGACAACCAGCTATTCTCTACTGCCATAACAACCAGCTATTCTCTACTGTCATGACAACCAGCTATTCTCTACTGTCATGACAACCATCTTTTCTCTACTGTCATGACAACCAGCTATTCTCTACTGTCATGACAACCAGCTTTTCTCTACTGTCATGACAACCAGCTATTCTCTACTGTCATGACAACCAGCTATTCTCTACTGTCATGACAACCAGCTTTTCTCTACTGTCATGACAACCAGCTATTCTCTACTGTCACGACAACCAGCTATTCTCTACTGTCATGACAACCAGCTTTCCTCTACTGTCATGACAACCAGCTTTTCTCTACTGTCATGACAACCAGCTTTCCTCTACTGTCATGACAACAAACTTTCCTCTACTGTCATGACAACCAGCTTTTCTCTACTGTCATGACAACCAACTTTCCTCTACTGTCATGACAACCAGCTTTCTTCTACTGTCATGACAACAAACTTTCCTCTACTGTCATGACAACAAACTTTCCTCTACTGTCATGACAACCAACTTTTCTCTACTGTCATGACAACCAGCTTTCTTCTACTGTCATGACAACAAACTTTCCTCTACTGTCATGACAACAAACTTTTCTCTACTGTCATGACAGCTGATGCAGGTGGAGCAGCAATTAACATTAACAAACAATCAATGCAAGAAATGATTCCATTTGCACTGCACATGGTGCACTGAATATGAAATGTCTTGTTATATTTGATAACAAAAAAAAATACACACACAAAAACCTGCGTTTTTGACCTGGTGGACCAGATAAGAAACACCCTAACCATGGATTATGGCAATGAACTATAAGCAAAGCACAAACCTGCTGTATCATGTAAGCAATGCACTACTGCTGATTTTTTTTTTTTTTTTTACAATAATATTTATATAGCGCAAAATCTTGATAAAATCAAATCTAAGCGCTGAAGCAGACACACACGCAAGCACGCACGCACGCACGCACGCACACACACGCACGCACACACACACACACACATACACACACACACACACGCATGGCTATAAATGGGGAGAAAGAATAAAAGCAATAAAAGCAAGAATAAAAGCAATGGAAAATTATAGAGAGCATAGCATATACAATTATATATTATAACCATGTGATTCCCTCCGAGCGGAGACAGGCTGCAGAGGGGGGTTAGGATTTTATGCGGAGGGAAAAGGTGAGTTTTGAGAGCGGACTTGAAGGAGACAAAAGTAGGTTGCTGACGGACTGAGAGAGGAAGTTTGTTCCAGGAGAGTGGACCAGAAACAGAGAAGGCTCGTGGACCATAGGTATTGAGCTTAGTGCGTGGAAAGCGAAAAGTCAGAGGATCGGAGGCAGAGCGGAGGGTACGTGAGGGAACATAGATCTCGAGTAGGCTTGACAGGTAATCGGGGCTGCGTTATTGAGGCTTTTGTAGCACATGGTGTCTAGTTTGTACTGTATGCGCTTTGATACAGGGAGCCAGTGAAGTTGTGCCAGGAGAGGAGATATGTGGTCAGCTTTTTTCTTTTTGAGTACAAGGCGTACAGCATTGTTTTGAATGCGCTGTAGGATGTGGATGGTGGAGGCAGGAAGACCAGACAGGAGTGAATTGCAATAGTCAATGCGAGACATTATGAAGGAGAGAACGAGTTTTGCAGTTGTTTCCACAGAGAGATACTTCCTGATCAGCCTTATACGATGGAGATGATAGTAGCAGGATCTGGCAGTTTGAGAAACAAAGTTGTTCATGGAGAGGGTAGAGTCAATGCAGACACCAAGGTTTTTAGCTGAATCAGAAATTGGGACTGATGTGTTACATAATGGGAGAGAAAGAGGAGGCAGCTGAGAAAGTTTCTGACGGGTGCCAATGAGGATAGCTTCTGTTTTGTCGTCATTAAGCTGAAGTCTATTGACTATATAAGGAGGGACTATATAAGCAATATACTCTTGATCTGGTGGAATGTATAAGCAATGCACTTTTGATCTGGTGGACTATTTAACAGTACACTGTTGACTTGGTGGACTACATAAACAATACACTGTTGATCTGGTGGACTATATAAGCAATACACTGTTGATCTGGTGGACTACATAAGCAAATCTGGTGACTATATAAGCAACACACTGATGACCTGGTGGATTATACAAGCAACATACTGTTCACCTGGTGGATTATACAAGCAACATACTGTTCACCTGGTGGATTATATAAGCAACACACTGTTGATCTGGTGGACTATATAAGCAACACACTGTTGATCTGGTGGACTATATAAGCATCACACTGTTGATATAGGGGACTGATAAGCAATGAACTGATCTCATGAATTACATAAGAAATGCACAACTGATCTTGTGACTATATGCGCAATGTATTGTTGATCTGAAAATTTCATAAGCAATGCAATGTTGATCTGATGGAATAGAATCATTGCATTGTTGATCCAATGGACTATAAGCAATGCACATTGATCTGACGGACTATAAGCAATGCACTGTTGATCTGATGGAATAGAATCAATGCACTGTCGATCCAACGGACTATAAGCAATGGACATTGATCTGATGGACTATAAGCAATGCACTGTTGGTGTGATGGACTATAAGCAATACCCTGTTGATATGATGGACTAATAAGCCACGGATTGTTGATCTGTAGTTTATGTAAACAATGTGCGTTCAACTGATGGACTGTAATCAACGCATATTGGTCTGACAGACTATAAGCAATGCACTGTTGGTCTGATAGACTATAAGCAATGCACTGTTGGTCTGATGGACTATAAGCAATGCACTGTTGGTCTGATAGACTATAAGCAATGCACTCTTGGTCTGACAGACTACAAGCAATGCACTCTTGGTCTGACAGACTATAAGCAATGCACTGTTGGTCTGATAGACTATAAGCAATGCACTGTTGGTCTGAGGGATTATAAGCAATGCACTGTTGGTCTGATAGACTATAAGCAATGCACTGTTGGTCTGATGGACTATAAGCAATGCACTGTTGGTCTGATAGACTATAAGCAATGCACTCTTGGTCTGACAGACTATAAGCAATGCACTCTTGGTCTGACAGACTATAAGCAATGCACTGTTGGTCTGATAGACTATAAGCAATGCACTGTTGGTCTGATAGACTATAAGCAATGCACTGTTGGTCTGATAGACTATAAGCAATGCACTGTTAGTCTGATGGACTATAAGCAATGCACTGTTGGTCTGATGGACTATAAGCAATGCACTCTTGGTCTGACAGACTATAAACAATGCATTGTTGATCTGATGGACTATAAGCAATGCACTGTTAGTCTGATGGACTATAAGCAATGCACTGCTGGTCTGATAGACTATAAGCAATGCACTGTTGGTCTAATGGACTATAAGCAATGCACTGTTGGTCTGATAGACTATAAGAAATGCATTGTTGATCTGATGGACTACAAGCAATGCATTGTTAGTCTGATGGACTACAACCAATACCCCGTTCATCTGATGGACTGTAGGCAACACATGTTGATCTGATGGACTTTAAGCAATTCACTGTCAATCTGGAGGACTATAAGCAATGCACTGTTGATCTGAGGAATATAAGTAATACCCTGTTTATCTGATGGACTGTAAGCAACACATACTGGCCTGATGGACTATAAGCAATGCACTGTTGATTTGAGGAATATAAGCAATACCCTGTTCATCTGATGGACTGTAAGCAACACATGTTGGCCTGATGGACTATAAGCAATGCACTGTTCATCTGATGGACTACAAGCAATGCACATTCATCTGATGGACTATAAGCAATGCACTGTTGATCTGATGGACTATAAGCAATGCACTGTTGATTTCAGGGATTACAAGCAATGCACTGTCGATCTGATGGACTATAAGCAATGGACTGTAAGCAATGCACTGTTGATCTGCTATAAGCAATGGATTGTAAACAATGCACTGTTGATCTGGTGGACTACAGCAGCACATGTTGATCTGATGGACTACAAGCAATGCACATTGAATTGATGGACTACAAGCAATACACTGTTCACCTGGACTACAAGCAATGCACTGTTCATCTGATGGACTACAAGCAATGCACATTCATCTGATGGACTATAAGCAATGCACTGTTGATCTGATGGACTATAAGCAATGCACTGTTGATTTCAGGGATTACAAGCAATGCACTGTCGATCTGATGGACTATAAGCAATGGACTGTAAGCAATGCACTGTTGATCTGCTATAAGCAATGGACTGTAAACAATGTACTGTTGATCTGGTGGACTACATAAAGAATGTGTTATTTATCTGTAGTTTATGTAAGCAACGTATGTTCAACTGATGGACAAGAAGTAACACATGTTGATCTGATGGACTACAAGCAATGCATGTTGATTTGATGGACTGTAAGCAATACACTGTTCATTGATGGACTACAAGCAATGTACTGTTCATCTGATGGACAATACGCAATTCACACTGATTTGATGGACTACAAACAACACACTGTTCATCTGATGGACCATAAGCAATTCACTGTTGATCCAATTGACCATAAGCAATTCACTGTTGATCAGGCCGACAATAAGCAAGAAATGCACATTGATCTGATAGACAATAAGCAATACACTGTTCATCTGATGGACTATAAGCAATGCACTGTTGTTGATCTGAAGGACTATAAGCACTGCACACTGGCTATATAAGCAAGGCCGGTGGTGTTGAGCTGACTGAAGAGTCTGATTCCGAGGGCTGGCGTGTCCGAGTCTGCACAAATGAAAATGGGAGTAAAAAGCAAAAATAAAGCAAAGCAAGCTGTAAGCAAGCACAACAAAAGCAAGTAGCGTTCTGAGCCTCTGTGTGTTGTGTGTGTGTGTGTGTGTGTTGTGTTGTGTGTGTGTGTGTGTGTGTGTGTGTGTGTGTGTGTGTTGTGTTGTTGTGTGTGTGTGTTGTGTGTGTGTGCTTTGTAGTGTGTGTGTGTGTCTGGTGTCTGTGGTGTGTGTGTGTGTGAGTGTTGTGTGTGTGTGTGTGTCTGTGCGTGTGTGTGTGTGTGTGTGGTGTGTGTGTGGTGTGTTGTGTGTGTGTGTGGTCTGTGTGTTTGTGTGTATGTGTGTGTGTCTGTGTGTCTGTGCATGCACAATATCCTGTCACTCCCACATGCTATTCTGTGTGTGTTGTATGTGCATGCGTATGTGTGTGATTGTGTGATTGTGTGTGTGTGTGTGTGTGTGTGTGTGTGTGTGTGTGTGTGTGTGTGTGTGTGTGTTGTGTGTGTGTGTGTGTGTGGTGTGTGTGTGTCCTGTCACTCCCACATGTTATTCTGTCTCTATGCGTATTTGTGTCCGTGTGTGCATGTGTTGTGTGTGTGTGTGTGTGATGTGCGTGTGTGTGTGCATGTGTGTGTCTGTGTGTGTGCCTATACACGTGTGTATGTGCGCGTGCATGCGTGTGTGTGTGTATATGTATGTACTATTAACTCATACCCCTATCCTGCTCATCCAAGCCCCCCCCTCCCCCCCTCCCCACTAAACGGCTAGTCATCTTTCTACCCTATTCACACCTGTACTGACAACTGTCCCTCTCTTCCCTCACACTTCCCCCCTGAAATACGCACTGTGCACATTGTGTTGCAAGCGGTCATATCTTATCATTTGTACATTCATACACACCAATAATACAGAAACACAGCAGAAGACATAAAATGGCCAATCATCACAAAACAAACATCACACAGGAAAAAATACACACACTCATAAAGTAACACATTAACAGTAGCTACTCCAAACAACGTGCGTCAGGCAGAAAGTCTGCAGATTTGACCTACTTTTTGGTGTTTTTCAACTCGTCATATTTTGCGATGTGTGAAAAAAAATGTAATAAAATCTACTGCAATAAAAAGATTGGTGTTTCGTTGCTTGAATGACGTACTTGTTTAGACTAATACTCATTTTCGTATATGTTTTATTACATGTTCATTCGCCCTACCCTAGCGAGTTCGGCCAGCTGTCTTGACATAACGCCGATTGCCTTCTGTTTACACTACCCTTACTTAATGCTCTGTCGCATCGCGTGAGTGGCTAGATCTAAAAGATCGCCCAATGAAATGAAAGAAGACATCCTAATTGAGATAGAGAAATGATGTTGGTATCATTAGAATCACAATAAAAAGATCTGTTTTTTGGTAATAGTTTCAAAAATCTATAGATAAATCTCAAAATCTGTTTGGAGTAGCTATTAACAGAAGTCACTATGCACTGAAAGACCTTATCAACTGCACATTTATACACATCAATAATACAGTAACACAGCAGAAGACACAAAATGGGCAATCACTGGACAAAACCATCACACAGGAAAATATACATACACTCACAAAGAAACAAATTAACAGAAGTCACTATACATTATCAACAGAAGTCACTATACACTGAAAGAAGTCGCTATTCACAAAAATGAAAACTTCCATGTATATACACGCATACTATGCATAGAATACCCATTAATACATTAGTACGCATACAAACACATCATACCAGTGAGCACATGCGTGCGCGCACACACACACACACACACACACACACACGCACGCACGCAACGCACGCACGCACGCACGCACGCACACACACACACACACACACACACACACACACACAGAGGTGTCAAAGCATGTCACTTTCTGTCATCTCCAGCATCATGAGCTGTAAGGAAACAATGACTATAAGCATGCACTGTTGATCTGGTGGACTATATAAGCATGCACTGTTGATCTGTGGACGATATAAGCAATGCACTGTGATCGTGGACGATATAAGCAATGCACTGTTGATTGGTGGACGATATAACAATGCATGTGATCTGGTGGACGTATAAGCAATGCACTGTTGATCTTGTGGACTATATAAGCAATGCACTGTTGATCTGGTTGACTATGTAAGCAATGCACTGTTGATCTGGTGGACGATATAAGCAATGCACTGTTGATCTGGTGGACGATATAAGCAATGCACTGTTGATCTGGTGGACTATATAAGCAATGCACTGTTGATCAGGTGGACTATACAAGCAATGCACCGTTGATATGGTGGAAAGGAATCGGCTCTTGCTCAGTCTCAGCACACAGAATTTTGGCTTCTTCAAGCAAGAGTCAAATGCTTTTTGATAGTCAGAGATATGGTAGCAAGCTGTGATTTAACTACTTTTCCCACCCAAGTCCTGGATTCTTGAAAACTTCTTGCCTGCCAGTTTTGCTTTAAAATTGGGGGGGTGGGGGGGGGGGGAACAACCAGATCTCACACAGGGCTAAGTTAGGACTGCAGGGTGGGTGAGTGAGAACCTGAACTGTTACAGTTATTTTTGCCCAGCTGACCATGTAGAGCCACATCAGGGCTATAACCATTTCAAAACATACACAATACTTCAACAGGAAAAAATGAAAAGAAAATTAAGTACACATATCAATGCATTCACGCACATAACCTTTGGACATACCCATGGCATTGACCATTCTGTCCAATTTATCACACAGGGGATTTGAAAATACAAACCTGAATACGAATTTAAACATAACTAAGAACACCAAAACATGCATAAAAACGGGCCTAGATTATCTAAAATTGCTTCCACATATCTCATTTCCCTATGACCAAAAACATACTCAATACACATTCAAAGTACATACGACTTTACTGAACATAATGTAGGTGAATGGGCCAGGAAGGCAGAAAATGACAGGAAGAAATGACAGAAAGCAAAGGAACAAGGCAAAAACAAAGAGAGGGACAGAAAAAGGGGGAAATTTCTAGCACAGAATTTACAGAAGTGGGGATACTATTCATACTGAAAGAAAAGGAAATAAACAACAAGTTGAACAAAACACACACACACACACACACACACACACACACACACACACACACACACACACACACACACACACACAACACAACACAATACAACACAACACAACACAACACAACACAACACAACACAACACAACACAACACAACACAACACAACACAACACAACACAACACACACACACACACACACACACACACACACACACATACACACACACACATACAAAATATTTCTGCCCTGTTTCGGGCGATTTCCAACACACCAATCCTGTTTTCATATTTACATTA
>JAPXFY010000027.1:19905961-19945961 GCA_030674185.1 Monoplex corrugatus | reverse complement strand
TTGACAGTGTCTGTTGCATTGAAATCCATCCATAAGAGCTGAGAAAATATCTGTGTCTTTTACACATTCTTTCTTGTTCGTTCGTTCTTTGATTTAACATCTTTTCACTATAAGTGATATTAGATGGGGGGGGGGGGGAGGGGGGTCATAAAATAAAATAAAAAAATAATAATAAAAGTGAACAAAATAAAATGTAGAATGATAGTTGGACGGGTTGGATTTGGGCAGAGGGAAGACAGAGGAAAAAGACATTAGTAGGTGGGGGAACAGTAAAATGGAACAAGAACTTAACACTAACAATTAACTTCAACAACGTGAAGGGAAATTGTAACACTAAAACACAAACTGAATAAAGTTAAAGTAATGCATTAACAGGACTGTGAACTAATGATTCTGAAATTCTAACTAACAAAGTTTGATCTGATGTAATTTTTTGGAAATGATTTTCAGAATACTTTTCTTGAGTAAACATTTTCGGTAAAAAAGAACGTAGCATTTTGCAGTAGAATAAACAGTGAAACAGTGTGAACTGTTTGCCGCAAATACACTTGACATTTTTACAATATTTTGTTTTCAATGCGTTTAGCTGAATACGAAAACGAACAGCAACAATCGATCTCAAATGATACATGGAAGAATACTGCAATTTTTTATATACATTTTGAACGGTAAGTTTAATCATTTGTTGTGACACAAACTGTTCATTTGAAAGTTCATGAAATAGAGTCCGTGAGGCTGATTCGAACAAGTTGCAAGCTTCTTTTACGGAGGTATGAACATGTAATTCTATAGCATTATCAGAATTCTGGGCGCCTTGCTTAGCTGCTCTGTCAACTACTTCATTGCCGTGAAGACCAACGTGAGAAGGCACCGAGCATAAACTGATATCTGTACTTTGACCCTTAAACGATGTATAAGATGATTTGCCTCAGTAATTAAATCAGGTCTTGTGTCGGCATCAAAAGACCGTAAGGCATATAATACAGATTTGGAGTCAATAAAGAGAACTACTTTGAAAGGCACGGGTTTCTGATTTACTAGATAATGCAATGCTTGATTAATAGCGACTAATTCTGCTGTAAAGATAGATATGTTTGCCCCAACGAAAAATGACTTTTTTATTTTAAATTTTGGAACATAAAATGCTGCTCCAGCACATTTATTTTCTAAGACTGATCCATCGGTAAAAATGTGAAGGTGGGTACGGTATTTTTCATCAATGTGTTCTCTTGCTGTGGATATCGAAATGTTGACGTTTTCAGATTTCTTAGCGTCTGTATAATCAATATCAAAAAAGGCTTTTAGCATTTCCCATGTAGGGATAGGCGTTGTTGATGGTGTCTCAGCTATTTCATCCATATTTATGTTAGACTGTTTGACCAAGTCAGATATGTAAGTTGCAACAGTCATTCGTGATGAAATGCTTTTTGCTCACTTTGGAAAGTCAACATCAGACCTGATTTTAATTTCCTTACTCACAAAATTGTCCGTTTGTGAAGTAGTTCTAACTGCAAATTTTGCTGTCGCTAGCTCACGATAGTTGTTCAGAGGCAGAATTCCAGCAACTTTGTACGTTTCCAGATTAGAGGCATGAGTAGGGACACCTAGAGCAATTTTAATACTTTTGCAGTCTAAGCTTTGTATCTTCTTTCATAAATATTTTGGTGCACTGAAGAACACTTCTTGCGCATAGGATAATTTAGATCGTACAAGTGCTGTTGATATATGGATTAGTATGTTCTGATCCATTCCCCAAGGTAATCCGCTTATTATCTTTAGAAAATTTAGGGCTTTTCTTGCTTTTGTTGAAATATAATCAAAATGGACATTCCAGTTTAATTTCGATGTCATAAAGACTCCCAGAAATTTTACAACCTGTTTGTATTGTAACACTTCACCAAGCAATCTGAAAGTAGGCAAGTTACTTAAAGTACCACCAGAATTAAATAGCATCATGTTAGTTTTTTCCGCTGACAATGACAGACCATTTTCTAACATATAGTTTCCAAGATTATCAAGATCAGATTGATACAATTTCCTAATGTAATTCTGTGCTCTCTGTCGAGTTGTCTTTTTTAAAGTAATATTCATCCAAATACATATATCATCAGTGTACTGTGCCAAAACAACATGATTTGAGAGTGCTCTAGGAAGATCCTGTATAAGGATATTAAATAAAAGCAGTGCTATCACTGAACCTTGTGGAATTCCCATATCAAGATGTCGTGAAGTAGAATAACTAGTTCCCACTCTTGCCTGAATAGTTCTATTGGCTAAAAAAGACTTAATATAATCATACATATTGCCAGATAGACCAATAGATTTCAGCTTGTACAATAAACGCGTATGCCAAACTTGATCGTAAGCTTTTTTCACATCAAAAAAAGTAGCTAAAAGACTTTTTCTGCGGGCAAACTGTTTCTTGATGTGAGTGGTAAGTTTAACCAGGTGCTCAACTGTAGATCTCCCTTTTCTAAAACCAGCCTGATTTACTGGAATAACGTTATTTTTATCACAGTAATGTACAAGTCTGTTTAATACCAATTTTTCCAATAATTTGCTCGTATGGGACGTCAAAGCAATAGGTCTGTAACTGTTTTTATTGTTTTTAGGCTTTCCTGCTTTTAATACTGGTATAACAACAGACTTTTGCCATAATTGTGGTATAGTTCCACCAACCCAGCATTTCTGAAAAATTTTGTGTAAAAAAATAATATAGTTTTCTGGAAGATGTTTAATCATTTCAGTTGAAACTGCATCGACACCTACCGAACTCCTTTTGTTGTGTAGAGACAAGATAGTGTTTTTTAACTCTTCTAAGGTGATTGGAGAATTAAACCAGCGATCATTCTGAGGTATTGGATCAGTGTAGATAGGGTTGTTAGCTGCCATTTCCCTGTAGTGTTTGCAGGTAGGAGTCAAACCATCTACTTTACTATTTTTGGCAAAAAGTTCCACAAAAGTTTCAGCTTTGTCCATGTCGGAAGAAAATTTGTGACTTGTATCAATCATTATTGGACACCTAGGTAAGTTGGCTCCATTTTTCATTTGATTCATTTTTGTCCAGACTTTATGGAAATCCTTGAAATCTGAAATTTCTTTTGTGCAGTATGATGCCCAATAATTTTTCTTTGCTTCAATGATGATTTTATTACACTGGGTGTTAGCTTTTTTCATTTCCATATGATCTTCAGGTTTCCTGCTTTTGATGTAGATTTTGTATTTCTCTTTTTTATACTGAACTGCTTGCTCACATGCCTCCATCCACCAAACATTACCCAAACGGTTATTGGCCTTAAAAGTTTTGAGTTTCAGGATGGAAAGGTCTGCAGCAGCTAGAACTGACTCCTGGAATTTAGAAAACATAACATCTACATTTTCACTTTCATAATGTGTGAAATCTCGATTAGAAAGAACAGTCTGAAACAAGGATCAATCAGCGCGTGTATAATTATATTTTGGTATAATATCAGGAATGCTGTCTTTCATCCTGATGTTTTCATTAGTTAGTGTTATGAGGATAGGTAAGTGATCATTCTTTCTCTCTCATTAGATATATATACATATATGCACACACACACACATACATATTTATCACACACACACACAGGTGTGTGTGTGTGTGTGTGTGTGTGTGTGTGTGTGTGTGTGTGTGTGTGTGTGTGTGTGTGTGTGTGTGTGTGTGTGGCGTGTGCGTGCGTGTGCTGCGTGCATGCGTGCGTGCGCTGCGGTGTGTCTGTGTGTAGTGTGTGTGTGTGTGTGTGTGTGTGTGTGTGTGTGTGTGTGCGTGTGGTGTGGTGTGTGTGTGTGTGTGTGTGTGTGTGTGTGTGTGTGTGTGTGTGTGTGTGTGTGTGTGTGCGTGTGTGTGTGTGCGTGTGCGTGTGTGTGTGTGTGGTGCGTGCGTGTGTGTGATATATACATATGTGTGAATGACTCTTATTTGATTATAAATCACGTTATTGTTTCTGTATCTCTGCATTATTACAGTTCACTTGTTTTCATCGTAGCGGTAGGGGTTGACAAGTATCTAATGCACGTGTGCCTGCCTTTGTCTCTCACGCTTTCCTGAAGTAAGATGAGGTGTCATACAAGTGGTCATTATCATATGAAATGAGTAATCCATAGCTGCCACCTTTGAAGTTCAAAAAACAGGAATGATCAGCCGGGGGTCCAGGGGGGTCCAGGGGGGTCCAGGGGGGCCGCTTAGGGGCAACGCCCCCTGAAGCTATTGATTTTTCATTAATTCAAAGTACAAAAATGGCCTCTCCTGGCAATTTAAGCATGAAAAAGAAGTTTTTCAACGAGACTTTCAAAATCCGGGATTTTTTTTACAGATCCGGGATTCCGAGATCATTTTTCAAATCCGGGAAATCCGGGAGGGTTGACAGCTATGGCAATCCCTGCATTGCTATTTTTCCATATGCCCCACTTCCGGTAGGTACTGTACTTACTGGGTAGGCGCCTGCAGATGTCCACCCTTGGGAGTAGGCCACGATGAGGAACACAGTCAAACCTGCATACACCAGCAGTGTCAGCAAGGTCAAGTTGAAGAACTTGTAAGCCTGAAAAACATCACCATCATCCATGACCATGAACCCTAGGGCCTTAACCTTACTGTTGTTTAAAGCCCAGCTGACTGCATACCACCATATCAGGGCTATAACCATTTCAAAACATACACAAAACTTCAGCAAAAAAAAAAAGGAAAAGAAAATTAAGTACACATATCAATGCATTTATGCACATAATCTAAGGAGATGCCCTAGGCGCTGACCACTCCATCCAATTTATTGCACAGGGGATTTATAAAACATACCTGACTACAAATTCAAACATAACTAAGGACACTAAAACATATATAAGAACGGGCCTAAATTACCTAAAATTGCTTCGGCATATCTCACTTCCTTAGAGCCAAAAATGCACTTAATATGTGTACCCAATTATCAATCCTAAGAGAAGGTATGTAAGACTTTATTTAACACATACAGGTGAATGGACCAGCAAGTCTGAAAATGACAAGGAAGAAATGACATAAAACAAAGGCACAAAGAAGAAACAAAGACAGTGACAGAAAAGAGGAAATTTCTAGCACAGAACTTTCAGAAGGTGGGGGGATACTATTTATACTGAAAGAGCCCCCCCCCCCCTTTAACATCCCCACAGGGGCACCCCATAACCCTCTCATCATATAAACTGGATATTTGATTATAAATCGTATTACTGTTTCTTTATCTCTACATTATTACAGCTTACATATTTTCATCATAGCAGTACAGGCAAACATGTATTTGCTTAAGGCGTGTCCGCCTTTGTCTTTCATGCTTTCCTTAAGTAAGATGAGGTGCCGTACAAGTGGTCATTATCATTATTACATGTCTGTCACATTAACCACTGCACCATCATGGCTGGTTCACAAAAAAAAATGTGGAAGCAGCTCCAGTTGTGAACTGACACCTGATTCTGTTCAGGGTTAAAGATGGTAAAACAGCAAAAGACAGAAGATGAGTACCACTATATAATGCTTCTCACAAGAAAAGCTTAAGTCCATATCAACTCACTCCTCTACAGTCTCATGGGTTATGGGACAGCCTTTACCTTCACACTCATAATAGTCAGCCACTTAGTCAAGGCCATTTAAAGATTGTAAAAACATTCAAAAACACTGAAACAGTCCAGCTCAAACCTCACCAAAACTGAACCAGTTCACAACACAATACACACATTCAACAATCAACATTCAAACAATGAAATCCAAAACAAGTGTGACTGCCCGCGTTCAAGCAAACAGGAACCAGAAAAAACATGAAAGAAGAATAAGAGCGCATGTTTAATACAACAAGACAAGACAGGCGCAAAGATTATTCTTATTGTTGAAAGCCCAGCAGACTGCGCTAAGCGCCTGTCTTGTCTTGTTGTATTAAATATGCGTTCTTATTCTTCTTTCATGTTTTTTCTGGTTCCCATTGAAACAATGAGACAGACAACGGAACTACTAAGTCTCAGTATCTATAATTTCTGGATTTTAAAAAACTCAGAAAAAAAGATAATGCACTTCCATGATGTTATATTATTCTTATTGTTTAAAGTCCAGCAGACTGCACAGAGCCATATCAGGACTATAACCATTTGAACACATGGTAGCTATATCAGAGCTAGAACCATTTCAAAACAAACACAATAAAAAAAATCTAGCAAAAAATTGAAGTACACATATCGATGCATGTGTGTAAATAATCTGAGGATATGTCCCTGGCATTGATCATTCCATGCAATTTACCACCAGTGGATTTCAAAAAACAAAGATGAATACAAATATAAACATAACGAAGGACACTAACACATTAAAAATGGCCTAAATTATTCTGCACAGCATATTTCCTTAGATCCAAACATGAGGTCAAGATATGCACCTAATTATCAATCCAAACAGAAGGTATGTAAAGTGTATAGAACACATACAGGTGAAAGGACAAGCAAGGAAGAAAATGACAGCAAGAAATGACAGGAAAGCAAAGAAGGAAGGAAGAAACAAAGGAAGTAACAGAAAAGAGGAAATCTCCAGCACAAAATTTCCAGAAGGATGGGATACTCTTTATACCGAAAAAGCCCTCAACATTCCCAAGGGGAGACAAAGCTAGGAACTCACAAATTTGTTTTTTTTTTAAAAAGGAAACAACAAATCAAAACTGCAGATCAAAACAACTGACAACCTTTTTGAGTTCTATGAAATGTCAAATATAACTGTAAGCATAGCAGCTGTCACTGCAATAAAAAGCACTGTAATGTTTTGAAAACATGTTTCATTCATCACAATTAAAACAAAGGAACCAAGCTTTGAAAACATTTTTCATATGTACTTGTTATGCATGCCATTCAAAGTGTTTCTGCTTTTGCGTTGGATTGAAAACATTGATTCCCTCCTCCTCATCACCTCTACTAATAATAGAGAAGTCTGATTTGTCCAAGGTAATGTCTTAACTGTTTGTCTGTCTGTGCTCTGATGACCTCTGACCTCCATGATCTTGAATTCTATTAAGTTCACTTAAAATTACATCACTAAATAAGGCAATGCATTCAAAACTGTCTGAAAACCACATCTTTTAATCATGATATTATTACACTTCCTAAAATGTGGTTCTTATTTTTGTACCTGTACTGTTTTCAGACCTTTGTTGTTTCAGACCTGCTCTTCCAGAGTGTGTTTATGAGCGTTTGTGTGTGTGTGTGTGTGTATGTGCCTGTGTGCATGTAAGCATGCAAGTGTGTATGTGTGTGTGTGTGTGTGTGTGTGTGTGTGTGTGTGTGTGTGTGTGTGTGTGTGTGTGTGTGTGTGTGTGTGTGTGTGTGTGTGTGTGCGCACACCTGTGTGTGTGCACCTGTGTGCGTGAATGCGTGCCTGCGTGTGTGTATGTGTGATTACAAATGTAGGAATATAATAATAATTATAATGAAAACTTGTCGAGCACTTTCCCCCAAAAGTGAGCCCAGACCACTTCACACCTACAAAAATCATTAAAGACAAAATGACGCCAAATACCAAACATGGAAAAAAAGAAACCCGAAACCTCAGATGACGATAATCATCCGAAACACAGAAATACACCACAAGCATTCATAGCACAGGTAGGTTCACAGTAGTTTAGAAAACTGCAGGGTAGAAAAGTGATCAGTACTGCTTAGCAAAATAAAATGGCTTTCAGAGAAGATTGATAGAGGCCAAGGAAGTGGACTCACATCAAATGTAAGAGTATTCCAGATGGCTGGACCTTGGTAGGAAAGACAGCAATTACCAAACAAATGATTTCTGAAAGATGATAGAGAATACAATCACCACACAATCATCACACCTGCATATATACCTGCATGTGTGCGTGCATGTGTGTGCCCATGTATGGACAAATACAAGTGTAAAAGTGCATATGTGTACGGATGTGAATGCAATGCAAGCATTCTTGCATGCATGTGTGCGCGTGCGTGTGCGTGCATGTGTGGCTGTGTACAAACATACATATGTTCAATGACATGTATACGTACTGTAGATTTCCTCCTGCTAAGGGACGCCCTGACAGCCATACTGCCACACAACACCATCTGCAAAACAATGGTAAAAGATAAAGCTGGTTACATAACCTTTAGGTTATAGGGAATGAGGTGGTAGAGACCTCAATTTCCTTGTGGGTGAGCATTATCAGAGCGGTGTCCATCTCCTTTTCTTTGCTTATTCGCCTTCCCCAACCATGGACAGGGTCAAACACCCATTCACAGTGAAAAATTTGTGCCTGCCTTGCCTCGCCTCGCCTTGCCTCGCCTCGCCTCGCCTTGCCTCGCCTTGCCTCGCCTTGCCTTGCCTTGCCTTGCCTTGTCTTGTCTTGTCCTGTCTTGTCTAGTTGTATCTGATATGCATTGGTATTCATGTTTGTGCATTTCTGTTCCTATTTGCTTAACCCCTTGACTGCCGGAAAAATAGCTATTTGTGAACTCCTGTGTTTTCCTTATATCTCTGTCTATGATGTGATATAACTATAATTTGGTTTTGTTTGTAATTAGTATGGAAAAACATATATATATGGGTTGTTTCCAAAAAAATGACAGTTTCGGAAGATAAACACATATTACGGAA
Organism: Monoplex corrugatus; assembly: GCA_030674185.1. Classification (NCBI taxonomy): domain Eukaryota; kingdom Metazoa; phylum Mollusca; class Gastropoda; order Littorinimorpha; family Ranellidae; genus Monoplex; species Monoplex corrugatus. The sequence continues at coordinate 19,937,338 of JAPXFY010000027.1, read as the reverse complement.
CATAAAACCAATGAAAACGGTACAAAACTTAGTTTTATTGAACACTGAATATCAAAGGAAAGTATCTGGTACTCATTGTACTCCAAGTAGATAAAATTGATGTGGTAATCCATGAACAAAAAGGGGTAACATAGTCCAAGCCTGGAGGCATGTTCTCGGCATGAATATTTCAACTTCACCAAAATCATCGTCATCTTCTCCCAAAAAGTTCTCTTCATCACTATCTTGGTCATTTAGGGCTTCATCTAAAACTTCCAATATGGAAAACCGTCAGAAAACTGATCGAACTGGTCGACCAGACAAGCTGCCTGAACCGTCTGCCATCTTGAATATGCTAATCAGTTTCTCCTAAAGTCTTAGAAATTCCAAGAAAAACTACGGTGACTAGCCAATCATTGGCCAACAATCAAAGGGATACAACCCTGATTGTACCTTCCTAGATAACAGTGAAACAGTTTGTAGTGTTATTTCCCTTATAGTTTTGCCAGGCGAAGCCAACGAAAAATGAACGTGAATTTCACATTGCTAGGCGCCTGCTACTACCAAAACCACAACGTGACAGTTACGTTCTAGGCAGTCAAGGGGTTAATGTTGGCAAAGATTTTCAGATTTCATGCAGTCTGGTTAGAAGACAAGAGGTCCACCTCTATGCAAAGCTGGCCTAAAAACAATGGCACACTACTGTTCGGACTCCCTCTCCTCTTCTTCTTCCTTGACTCTGTGAAGAGTCACTGGGCTGCCGCACTAAAGAACTTTTCACCAGATTCCTCCAGCCATGCTGGCTGTGTGCCAAAGCCTGCGTCCCTGCAAACGGTTTCTCTGTTTGTTCCATGACGTGACGCGGTCAGTCCATCCTTTTTCCTGTGGTCTCCTCTGACTCCTTCCCACAACAACTCTCAAAAGGACTGATTTAGCAAGACCATTGCATCTTGTTACATGGCCATATGCCATACCAACACGGTTTTCTTTTCTTAGTTGATTGGCAGATCTTTACATGGTCTTATGTGCTGGTTGACGGTTTGGCACACTTGTAAATTGGTGATATGATCGATGTAACTGAGCTGACGTTTAGTGTATTGCCATAGCACCTCATTCCCATGGCATGGATTCATCTTTCCAAATCTGTGGTGAGGGTCCACGTCTCGCATGCATACAAAAAGATGAAACACAATATTGTATGAAAAGTCTATCTTGTATGTTTCACAGAGAAAGAACATCTCTGTCTTTCTATACAGAAATATACTACCTAACTTCATTGCTATATAAAATTCTGGCTTTATTGCTGTACAAAATATATTTCCTATACAAAATACTGACTTTATCCCTACACAAAATACGAACATCCCTACACAAACTATATTTTTTTCACTTTATTCTTACTCAAAATTGGCCATTCATACCCACAACAGGATTTATAGTTAGGTAGTATTTTCTGTTATGAAAGGACATGAATTGTATCGATTTACTACTGTTAGTGTATTCCAAAGCATCATTCCCTTGGCATGTTCATTTTCCACTTGTATACCACTCCTCCATGTACAATCATCAACTCCCACTTTCTATAAAACATCCATTTATGTTTGAGAACACCAACTTCAGATATACATGACTCCTTGTATAATAAACAGGCCTGATTGACTCGACAAATAGTTCTATACAATCGGACTTTTTAAAGAAATCGAACATCACACAAACATATTTTTTCACTTTAATGACATCAAAATGGCTTATCCTCATGGATGAAGTAGTCTCTTTCTTCCTGTATGTAACACATCAGTTTCCATTTCTGATTAGCCAAAGACCTTGGTGTTCTTTTACTCTACACCTCCCCTGTGACAACAACTTTCTCCCTCTAAAAGCCAATTCTTGCATACCAACTTCAGAGTGCTCACCGTAATAAGCGCTGATCGAAGTATTTCTCTGTCAATAAGAAACTGTTCTTCCACTTCAGCTTAATGACTCAGCAGAACTATTCAATTGCACTCCTCCTCTTCTTCTGCTCCACATTCACATCCCTCCAAGCGATTCAAAAAATTGTGTCGCATTGACTCTACCACAGAACAACTTGTTCTCCCCAATCTGGCCAGATCTTCACTGCCTCCTGTATAAGCCGATCAGTACAGTACTTCTGACGAACCATCTACAAAAGCCTCCAATAAATGTCCCGCATTGACTATTGCAATTCCTACTTTGGTCTTCTTCCTCACATTCCTCCCAGCGCTCAGAACACTTGACTTACGCTTTACCAAAGCAAAGCTACAATACCCTCCTGGCACGAACTTCACTGGTTTTCAGGCCATTCTAACAAACTTCCCTGCTACAGCTCCGCAGCCCAACCTACTTTTGTTCTTCCCTCCCTCCCAGTACCGCTCTCAAAAACTACCTTTTTCACTCTCCTGCAACCCCATTAAAATTCCTAACCTCTCACACTTTCTCTCCAAACCACCCCTCACCCCCCCCCCCCCTCCCTCTGCAGCCTGTCTCCGTTCGGAGGGGAATCACATGGTTATAATATATAATTGTATATGCTATGCTCTCTATAATTTTCCATTGCTTTTATTCTTGCTTTTATTGCTTTTATTCTTTCTCCCCATTTATAGCCATGCGTTGTGTGTGTGTGTGTGTGTGTGTGTGTGTGTGTGTGTGTGTGTGTGTGTGTGTGTGTGTGTGTGTGTGTGTGTGTGTGTGTGTGTGTGTGGTGTGTGTGTCGTGCGTGCGTGCGTGTGTGTGCGTGTGTGTCTGCTTCAGCGCTTAGATTTGATTTTATCAAGATTTTGCGCTATATAAATATTGTAATTATTATTATTATTATTACACAAAATACTGTTTGACTTTATGCCTATGAAAATACTATAGAAATATTGTTCAGTTTTATCCCTACACAAAATACTGCCATTATCCGTACAGAAATATTGTCTGACTCTATCCCTACATAAAATACTGTTTGACTTTATCCATACACAAAATACTGACATCTGAGTTTCTGAAGACGTGTTTTCACTTTTGACTATTTACTCCACAATATCTCCATATGTGTCTGGTTTGTGTTCCAGAGTGCTCCTTACTATCAGCACATTTAATTTGTGGACTATTTCTTTATCCAGCCTCCCAGTCCCACATTCCTCTTTTGCACTTGCAAGTTGTGTTTCTGATGCTTAGCACCAAAAGACTGTTCATATAACTCAATCCTTGGCACAATGGCTTGCTTCCTGACCTTGGTTTTTCAACATCTTACTTGCTGGTGCAGTGCACTGCTGTTTGTTCATCAAGAGTCTCTGCACAGTCCTGTTTGTCCTGTGACTCTTCATGAAACCAGAACAAGACTGAGGCAGCTGAAACGTTGGTTTCTAAGAAGAATGTTGAGTTCCATGGACAGCAAAGAAAGCAAACGAGACAGTCTTGAAAGAAGCAAACACATTTCTTTCACAACTTAAGTCATATTTTTAACATTTCTTTCACAAGCAACACATTTATCCAAAAAAATTATTCATCATTAATCTAACAAAGCCTTTTAACTCAATGGAGTCGCAGTCAAATAGTGCTTGTCTACCCCTGAAATCACGCGTTTTCAGCCATTTTTTAAAAAAATATTAAAAAATAACCAAACAAGATAGAAACAAACAGTAAAGTGCAAAAGAAAGGCAGAAGCTTGCTACATTACATTCTACTCACAGTTTGTGTGCTGATTTCCCACTTGAATGTAGAAATTACTCCAATTAAGGTATCCAAACAGCATTCCAAACAAAAGTTTTGAACCACATGATCCACCACATAGCAATGTCACTTAGAACCAAACAAGGGACAAACTCGTCATCTGAATCCAACAAATCATCCCTATCTTTGACAGATAATTCGCCAACAAGATCTAATTCATCATCAGATCCTTCAGCTTGGATGATATCGATCGCCTCTTGCACAGAAAACATATGCCAGTTCCGAAGTCGCCTTGCCACCACTGTGAAAAAGTAGGTGAATACAGCGTCGCTTACTGACTCCAGAAGCTTAGTTACAACAAAGGCTGTATAATGATTAGATACAGTCTAGGGGAAGCAATCGATGCATAGATGATTATACTTTGACTTTCAGGAGTTTTCTCCCTCGAATGCAGCTCATGTTATAAATTTAAAAATGGCATTTTCCAACAGCGCTTGCCTGCCATCACGATTCAAACCATGGTACAAATGGACGACACTAGTCTGCCGTCAAGTTTCCATTGAGTTAAAACTGTTGCTGTTTGACTTACCACAAATCCAGCAATGATGCCTGTTCCATAACATGTGGACTTGTTGAACTGTACTTCAGCAGTGTGATTTTCCATCAAGGGCAAGACAAACACCTCCAACAGTCCTGCACACAGACACACACAGACACACACAGACACACACACAGACACACACACACTCAAACACATACACACACAGACACAACACACACACACACACACACACAACACACACACACACACACACACACACACACACAAAAGGACATTCATTATAAAACTGAGCACAGGAAAGAAGCATGGCCAATGAAGTGCATCAATTCCTACAAAAGCTTGTCGGAAGGGAGGGGTATTAATTGGCTGTACCTGAACAAAGCCAAGGGACAATATTTGATTCCTGACCAAGACAGAGAACTGAGCCGGCTAGGATAGCAACTGTTAGAAACGGTAAATTTTTCATGACCACCACCACCACCAACAACAACAAAAAAATTATTCTCCCAGTTTATGCCACCAACCAATGTTACATGGCAGTACAGTATGCATTGATTCTTTGTTGCTTGAATTGCTGCTGTTATAAGGATTGCATCAGTGACAGAAATAGCATTCAGGACAGGTTGCAATGAATTAGTTTAACTATTGTCAAAGAGTTATCAGAATGTGCACACATGAACATACCAAGGAAGGCAATCAGCATGCCCAGAATGATCTGTACAAGCCCAATAGCCCTAGGCCAGCGCAGTCCCCTTTGAACTGATGTTCGCATCGCATACAGCTCTGTTTGGTCTGGTTGGATGGCGGATTGGGGCGCTTCATTGACCAGGCGGTCGTACTGCAGAGACATGGTGGACAGAAGGGTAGGACCTGAAAGAAACAGTTGTTTTTTTTCTGTCACAATGAACACATATGACGATTTAATCAAAAATTCCTGTTTAACTGGTATACTCTCCAAATAAACAAAAAAACGGTAGATAACCTGACCAACTAGCTTTCTGTCATTGGCCACAATCCACACAGCTGTCCATGGTTCTCACATGATTGGCATGTGACCCACCTGGAGAAATCAGTGATCCTCCCCCTCAAACAGTGCTGAATAATGCCTTTTACTATTCATTCTCTGGTCCCTGGCCCTCAGAAAGATCTCTTGTGAGAACCAGACTGATATGAGTGGGGCAGGATGGAAGGGAATGTGGATTTTTGATCTGGTAATTATACCAGACAAACAGGGATTTAAGAAACAAATCCTCATTTTCATTTCGTAAACACCAAATCTAAAACCCATAGCTGATTTTTGATAATAAAGGAGAGGTGTATTGCCCCTTTGGTTCAACTGTGGATCATGGATGGAGACAGCAACGTTTGCTGCCACAATGGACAACCAGAGGTCACACAGAGATATCATTCAAAGAGTTAATGACTACGGAGTTCTGCTAAAGGCCAGAATACCCTTGAGCAGGGTGGAATGTTCTCAGGCCAAAAAAGTATCCAGGGCCTAAACTTGGTGGGCCGGGCCCTGAGGTTTAAAATACTGATAATCTCACCTGCTGGTTTTTAAGCCTGGGAGATCATTCAAATGACCCATCATGATACCATTGCATTGGGACATTCAAATGACCCATCAGGATACGACCGCACTGGGAAAGTCCTTCTGAAGGTTCTCATTCACAGAAAATAGGAGACGTCTCTGACTTGCACAACTGCACCAAGAGTGATTCCAACAGAACTTGAAGCAAGGTACCAGGCAAGCCAATAAATCTTACTTGACCTTACTTGATTTATACATGTAAATGATGTTGCTCAGGGGTCAGATAATCATCTGGATATGTCAGTCCAAAAGGGAGGCATACCAGGCCACGTTGATTTGGGATGCCATCCAAAAAGCAAGAACAGAGAAGAGAGACATTGACGTAGTTTGGCTTGATCTGGCGAATGCATATGGATCAGTTCCACACAATATGATCCAGCTGGCTCTTGAAATGTATCACATCCCAGAAAACATCCGAACAATGCTGAGGAAGTATTTCCAAGGGTTCTCAATGCGGTTCTCTACCAAAGAATACACTACGGACTGGATAGACCTAGAGGTGGGCATTGCAATGGGCTGTGCAATCTCTCCCATACTGTTCGTGTTGGCAATGGAAGTCATCTTGAAAGCTGCAATGAAGAGTTCAGGTCCAGTGAATCTGGGAGATGGATACCAGATGCCTCCTCTGAAAGCTTTCATGGATGACACAACAGTCTTGTCCACGGATGAGGAAGAGACACACCAAATCTTAAAGCAGCTGGATGAGCTGGTGGCCTCTTCAAGAATGAGGTTCAAACCAAAGAAATCCTGAAGTCTCTCACTGTGAAAAGGAAAAGTGGCAGATTCAGTCAAATTCATGGTAGCCAACCAAGCCATCCCCACTGTCACAGAAGAGCCAGTAAAAAGTCTCGGAAGATGGTATGATGACTCCCTGAAAGACACACAAAGGGGATGTGAAACCAAGCAAACAGCAGAAGAAGGCCTGAAGAAAATAGATAACTGCGGACTGCCAGGCAAATACAAAGTCTGGTGTCTACAGTTCATGCTGATACCAAAGCTGCTGTGGCCACTGCTAATCTATGACATTTGCACCAGCACAGTGGAAGCAATGGAAGCCAAAATCAACAAATACACAAGAAAATGGCTCGGTGTCCCACCTGGTCTCACTGATGTTGCATTCTACTGTCGTCAAGCAATGCTGAAGCTACCTCTCAAATCCATAGTGGAGGAATACAAAGTTGGAAAAGCAAGACTGTTGAGCATGCTGGAGGAATCGGAAGACAATATCGTGAGATCAGTTCTGCCAAAGCTGAGAACTGGCAAAAAATGGAAAGTCCAAGAGGCTGTAAACAATGCCAAGAGAAACCTCAGCATCAAAGAAATAATTGGACACACGCAAACCAACAGACAGGGACTGGGAGCAACAAAAATGCAGTGGTGGGACTGGGAGCAACAAAAATGCAGTGGTGGTCCAAAGCCAAAGGGAAGGAAAAAAGAGACATGATCATACAGGAGTTGAAGAAAGAAGAAGATGTCAAAAGAGTGCAGAAGGCAGTCCAGCAAGGTCAACAGGGGCAATGGACAACATGGGACAGTGCACTCCAAAGAAGTCTCAGCTGGAACGATATGTGGCACATGGCTCCTCTAAGGATAAGCTTCCTCCTCAGATCTGTATATGACCTGCTCCCCTCGAATGCAAACTTAGTGAAATGGGGGAAATCAGATGACCCAGCATGTCCGCTCTGTCAGAAGAAACAAACGGAACATGTCCTAAGCTCTTGCAAAGTAGCGCTAGCCCAAGGAAGGTATACATGGAGGCACAACCAAGTTCTGAAAGTGATTACAGACGTGGTTAGCGAAAAAAACATGACCCCAAACGCACCAATTGCTATGACAACGTTCTACAAAGCAGGGAGGAAACAGATCTGGCCCGAAATTGCTATGACAACCAGCACATTGCCAAAGGGTCTTCTGGATGGAGCAGTCGATTGGGAGTGTACAGCAGACCTCCCAGAGTGGAGAAATTACCCAGATGTCATCAGCAAGACAGGCATGAGACCAGACATCGCTCTCCACTCTGACACCTCGAAACAAGTGATTCTGATAGAACTCACTGTGCCATACGAAAGCAGAGTGGAAGAAGCACATATCTACAAGACCGAAAAATACGCCGGTCTTGCCAGCACCCTGAAGAAAGCAGGTCTATGGGGCAAAATCTTCGCCATAGAGGTCGGGGCAAGAGGGTTTGTGGGCACCTCCGCTTATGATCTCATGAAACAACTCGCCATTTCTGGGAAGAAGAGAACTAGAGCCCTTAAAGCGATGGCAGAGGCAGCAGAAAGGAACTCAAGCTGGATCTGGGCAAGGAGAAACCAAAAGTGAACTTCATAAGGATTAAATTCCCTACAGATGATGCGTGCCCCGTTAGCACATTGGTAAAACCGCGTACCGCAGAATCACTTGTCTAAAGGGGGTTACTTCTCTGAAGACCTTCTGTTGTCTAGCTCTCCCTAGAGTTTCTTTCTACCTATCAAGGAGGAAGGACAGGCTGACAGATAATAATAATAATAATAATTACAATATTTATATCGCGCTAAATCTTGGTAAATCAAATCAAAGCGCGCTCACTCACCAATCACACGCAGGATCGCACTCAAAGATGAACATTTGTAAAACAATCAATTAAGTCAAAAATAGGCATAAATGTCCATACAATGCTGAAATGAACAATGGAAAAATAGCAGTAAAAAACGGCGAAAAAGGCCTCAGAAATTCATTGACGTGGAAAGAGGTGAGTTTTCAAACCTGACTTAAATGCGGAAAGAGTAGATGTGGTCCGGAGCGATAGGGGAAGATTGTTCCACGCAGCTGGTCCTGAGACAGAAAAAGAGCGCTGACCAACGGTTAAGAGTCTAACCTTGGGAATTTGTAGGGTAAGAGTATCAGAGGAAGAGCGCAAGGTGCGAGCTGATGTACGAATTTTGATCTTGTCACAGAGATAGGATGGAGCAGAATGATGAGTAGATTTATAGCATAAGGTGTCTATTTTGTATTTGATTCTATCAGTGACAGGAAGCCAATGCAGAGACCGAAGGAGGGGACTAACATGATCAATTTTTTTCTTTCTAAGGACGAGGCGGGCAGCTGTATTTTGTAAGCGTTGCAGGCAAAGGAGACGAGAAGCTGGTAGGCCAGATAAAAGAGCATTGCAGTAGTCCAGGCGTGACAGAACAAGGGAAGTTACTAGTTTAGATGCAGCATCGGTTGAAAGGAATCGGCGAATGCAGCCAATGCGTCGAATCTGAGGGTAGCATGATTGACAGGTCTGGGTGGTAAATTTCTGCATACAAAGAGATTTATCAAGAATCACACCAAGGTTTTTGACAGAGTTCGAAAGAGGGATGGTGTTGTCTCCGAGTTGAATGTTATTGATTGAAACAGCATCTAGTTTATTTTTGGTGCCTACAAGCATGGCTTCAGTTTTATCTCCGTTTAACTGTAATTTATTTTGGGTCATCCAATTTTGGATGTCAGTGTAACAGCTGGAGACTTCCGACAGAAGAGAACTAAGGTTTTCAGGGCTAGTGCTATTGTAGAGTTGGGTATCATCAGCATAAAAATGGTGTTTCATTTCATGCTGATTAATGATATTGGCAAGAGGAAAAGTATAGAGGGTAAACAGGACAGGCCCGAGTACAGAGCCCTGAGGAACTCCACAAGAAAGCTTAACTGGATCGGACTTAATCCCGTTAACAAGGACTGATTGAAAGCGATCAGACAGATAGGAGGAGAACCAAGACAGGGCGGTACCGTGAATGCCGAAAGTGTGCTCAAGGCGATAGAGTAGTATTGAGTGATCGATGGTATCAAAAGCGGCAGACAGATCAAGGAGTGTAAGCAGAGAGATTTTACCAGAATCAGAAGCAAGAAGAAGATCATCTACTATATGAACAAGAGCTGTTTCTGTGCTGTGATTTACCCGGTAGGCTGATTGATGAGGGTAGTTAAGATTGTTTAGAGATAAATGATCATTCAATTGTTGTAGTACTACTTTCTCAAGGAGCTTAGACAGAAATGGAAGATTTGAAACGGGTTTGTAATTTTTAAGGATGTTAGGATCGAGGTTGCTTTTCTTGAGGAGTGGTCGAACAAGAGCAGTTTTGTACTCAGATGGAAAAACTCCAGAGGTCAAGGATGAATTGATAATAGATGTGATTAACGGCAGAAGTTGGGGGTATATCTGTGAGAAAAGAGAGGCTGGAATTGGGTCAAGTTCACACGATTTGAAACACATTTGCTTGAGGATGGTTGAAACTTGTATTTCAGACACTGGGCAGAAAGAATAGAGAGAGGTGCCCGTGAATGGAGGATCTGGGAGCGTAGACTGAAAAGGAGTTGAATCAAGTTTTGTTCGCAGATCAAGAATTTTGGAAGAGAAAAATTTGGAAAAAGCAGAGGGAAGAGCATCGAGAGTAATGTTTGACGGCAGAGGACTTGATTTGTCGGTTCCAAGTAAATCGGAAACGGTGGCAAAAAGAATTTTTGTGGATTTAGCTTCAAGAATCTTTGAGGAGAAATAATGGATCTTTGTTTCAGCGAGGAGATTGGTGAACCTATTCCGAAAAGACTGGAAAATTTGACGGTGGATTTCAAGTTTTGAAGATCCACCCTGATGGAAGGCAATGCTGTCCTTAGTCCTGCTAAGCCTGTAAAGATTGCTCAGTAGTACCAATCTCATCACAAGGGTGAGTAAAAAGACCACTTTAACCATGAAAACAGTGAGGAAAGCTTTGGATAAAGGTTCATAAGAAGGCTCTATCAAGGCACTGAGGACATGGAGAAGATCCTGGGCTGGGATCCGATGGTTCTTGCAGAATATCCAAAAAAGGGAACTCTCAAAAAAATCAGGACCACTTCGCTGCTTAAATGGGAGATAGTGCCAGTGCCAGTGTATTTTCTGAGAAGTGATGGTCTTGATATTGGCTATCTGAATATTGGTGGGATGAAGAGGGTCCACCATGCTCTTTGAGCACCAAGATACCCATATCTTCCATTTGTGGCCATACAAGGATTTATCATCCTTACGCCTGGCCATTGCGACAATATGTAGGGGCTTGGATGCAGTGCCAATTCTTGAACCATTTTTGTGAACAGAAAGAAACTCCAGCCATGTCCCCTCTGGGAGTGACCCACATCCCTGGTAGTTATATGTCTCTGGTGTCGCAGTGAAACTCCACAGAGAGACATGTACAGGATAATGACCACCAACCCAATACCCTGTGGACAGCACAGACACAGTGCCCTGCTCAGTTTGCTGGGGCACTGGCTTCCACACATCCAAGCTGGGCTTCAACAGTCATTTCCCTCGTTGTCTGCATAGAGGCAAAATGGACCTGCCTGTATGGGTTACATGTCTCCACTGTTCTTGCCTAATCTAAGCACCACCGCTGTTGTGCAGACAAACACATACATACATCCACACACACACACCTCTGTTACCAAGGTAGAAAATGTCTGGAGACAGATGCACATGACAGGGGAAGGACTTTGACTTCCTCTCCTTGGGGAGGGGGAGGGAGGTAGGAAGTCTCCACATCCCGACCTATGAACGAGCCTGTCTCCTGCACTTGAGGCCTGAAGCTCCCCTGGCCTTTGGTGCGATAAGGACTCAAAAAGGGAAAATCCTGGGAGCCAGCCAGAAGATATCTGAAGGATCAGATGATCTGGTTCTGTGTTCCCACCTAATTGTGGCCGAAAGGGTTGATGCCATATCTTGAAAGCAGACGCAAACACCTCCACTGATGTTACACAGTCATGACTGCTTCCACCTCAAAATCGTACGACGAATCAGAGGACAAGGCTGAAGCAGCCCGCCTTTTGGTAATACAAATGAAGTATCTGGATCTCGTTATTGGGCTGTGGATTCATCAGCCATCTTCTTGTCCACAATGGGAGCCAAAAAGGAGCAAGAACACTTTAGCAAAAACCGATCAACAAACTCTTGTGTTCAAGGGAGATGGAGTCAAACTCACAGCTGGATAGTCGGTTGAGACTGTAGTGAGATGTCCCCTCTCTGTGGTTTGCTTCTATGACTTAGTCAAACGGGCACTTCAGTCATCAACAAGGAACGTCGAGAGACTGAAGGAAGAAGATGCTGGGGCCAGAGCATGACCTGTGATCTGAGTTGGAATTGGTTCCATGACCGGACGACTTGGAATGGCAAGGACAATGGGAGCAGTTTGAAGGATATATATAAAATTAATACAATGCTGGCTCAAATCACATACTATATACAAAGAATACACAAAAAAGGAAATGACAGTGAAAGAATAAAATCGAAAGACTAAATATTACAAGAAAAAAATGTGAAAGAGGAGAAAGCTGAGAGTCAACTTGCACCTATTCTTGTGGAGCGTTGGCTAGAAGCATGAACAACAAAGGAGTGCTCACTCTCTGAGTGGGAGGACTACTGATTGGTCAATTGATTGATTGATTGATTTGGTTCAGTGATATGGCCAATGGGGATAACCATCCCAGGGAAGTGAGGGAAGGGGGACTTGTCTAATCCTATACTGACACCACCAGAACAACAATGATGTTAAGACGGGACAGTGAGAAGGCCAGTTTTAATATAGCGCAACCCGGGATTCGAACTCACAACCATTAGCATGTGAATCAAATGCACAAACCAACTGAGCTACTGGGGCCCACTTGATTGGTCAAGGTGGGTCACATGTGGATCAAACGTGAGCCATGAACAGCTGCAGGAATTTTGGTCAATGACAGAACAGAGTTGGTCAGAACAGTTGTAGGTTTTTCATCTGATGTGTGTGAAGTTTAAACATCCCTTCCTTCCTGGTCCAGTTGGGATAGGAGGGAAATGTCAGCAACCATACACAAAAGATCAAGCAGTCAGCAAATGATTAGAGAAAACACACACACACAAAAAAACACCTCTAAAACAACACTGCACCATTTTTTTAAATAGTTAAATTAAACATAACAAGTTTTGATTTATTTGACAGTAAACTGCAATTTTGATTGCAAATATTTGGCATATTCACTCTCACTCACTCATTCACTCATTAATCAAACACTTTCAAATCCTGTTGCGACAAGCAGATATAATATACCAACAGTCTTAACACAGCATGACCCTGGTCACAGCATGACCCTGGTTGTTGTTGTTGTTTTTGTTTTGTTGTTGTTGTTTCTGTTGTCGTTGTATCAACATCAGCAGCAGCAGCAGTAGTAGTAATAGCAGTAGAAGTAATTGTTGTAGCAGTAGTAGCAGTAGTAGTAATAATGTTAAAAAAAAAAAAAACAGAAATGAAAATGAAGCTTACACTAGTTACATATATGTGAATACATGTGACAAAATTATGCTTAATTTCAGAAAACTGAAACCTGACTAAGCAGAGGCTTTGGGCCCTTCCAAGATGTACCCTTACCTGAGTAACCTTGAAAAACAAGTAGATAAACACCAGGCAGAATGACTGCACCCAACACACAAGACCTTAGATAGTACACACAACTGGGCCCATATGATACACCTGCGTAGAAAACTGAAACCTGGTTGGCAAACAGGCAGAGCTCCAGCTTTTCAAATTCACTGCACAGGTTCAAATCTGGCTCAAGACACAAAGAGTGTGCAGACTCTATTTCACCAGGCTGTGAATGACTACACTGACTTTGCTCATTTTAGGGAAGGTAAAGCAGCGACGGATAGGAGATGGGCAATACCAACAGAACGCTGACCCTGAAAAAAAGTTTAGGTCTCTACCACCACATTCCCCACATCCTCAGTATTAAGGGAAAACCTTACCTTCAACTTAAAAACAAATGTTTACTAATAAATCCAAAACAACTGTGACTGCCTGCGTTCAAGCAAACAGGAACCAGAAAAGACACACACAAAATCGGAACGTGTATTTAATACAACCAGACAAGACAGGTACAAATTTTCTGCCAACTGTTCTTTGTCAAGCGTAGACATAAGATCACAAATAAACAAACACCAAATACACAAATTCGGAGAAAGAGACTGAAGCTTCCCTAAATCTGTTTACATTTATTTGTTTTTGTTCTTTTCTTTCCTTGTCTGTTTACAATGATAGGAACCTTTTTGCGTGTACATGTTCCTTATTATGATAGGACTATTACAGGACTACCAGCTCACATTCTGGAACTGGTAAAGGGCAGCAAGGCAGTACAATCGTACCAAGCACACAAGATAGTACAACTGTATCCAGCACAGAAGATACACCAGTAATGAGCGCACAAATATCAACAGAATACATAGGTAAGTCAGATAACACAGCCAAGTGTCAAACTGATGATGACATGATAATAAGAGCTCACAAGTTAGTTTGTAATGCAATATCTGACTGACACTGTGACACCAACTGAAAAGGTCACGACCCAAAATGTCTAAATATGTACCTTACATAATTCAGTCAAGCAAAGGGAGTGGTCAGTGTCTTGCCTATCAAAGGTGTAACGCACAAATGATTCACCGATCATTTGCTTTTTGATTTCAAAGATAGATAAAATTTTGTTGCTCAGAATTTGTACAAAAATACTTATGTAGTTGTGCATGTGTGTGTGTGTGTGTGTGTGTGTGTGTGTGTGTGTGTGTGTGTGTGTGTGTGTGTGTGTGTGTGTGTGTGTATGTGTGTGTGTGTGTGTGTGTGTCTGTGTGTGTGTCTGAGTGTCTGTGTATGTTCTGTGTCTGTGTGTAGGTGTGTCTGTGTGTTTATCTGTGTGTGTGTCTGTGTGTGTTTCTGTGTGTGTTTCTGTGTGTGTGTCTGTGTGTCTGTGTATATGTGTCTGTGTCTGTGTGTCTGTGTCTGTGTATGTGTGTGTGTCTGTGTGTCTGTGTGTCTGTGTGTCTATCTGTCTGTCTGTGTATGTGTGTGTGTTGTGACAGAAAGAGAGACAGACACAGAGACAGAGAAACAGTGAGAGACAGACAGACCTGTAGACAAACTTAAAACTTTTATTTTATTTTCTAATGATACAGATAGGCCAACATCAGCAGCCAGGCTAACTGCATAAAAACTGCTGCTAATCTTATCATATTGATACAACAGGAAATGGGGAATAGTGCAGAAGAATCAGAAATATAATGAATACGACCAGCAACAGCCAAAAAAAAAAGAAAGAAAAAAGAAAGAAAGAAAAAAAAAAGACAGAAAAAGAAAAAAAGAAAAAAAAGAAACAAAACATTTGATCACAAACACATAAAAGTGAAAACATATTCAAATGCATGTGTGTGTCTGTGTGTGTTTGTGAATGTGTGAGTGTATATTTGTGAATATGTGTGTGTCTCACGAAGTGTGTGTGTGTATACATATATATATATATATTATATATATATATATATATATATATATATATATATATATATATATATATATATATATGTATGTATGTATATATAATCTGTATCTTTACATGGCTAATGCCATGATAATGATATGAAACTATTGCTAGTTTTACAATGCAGGCCTGCCAGCAGGCTCGATCTCAAATAGGACTCTATACCATCATCAAGTGCCATCATGTCAATTCTCATCATCATAATATTGTGACAAAAAAAATGTTACAGATTCTAATTTCTACCATATACTCATGGTGACTTCGGTTTCCCAATGTTTTAGAGGTGTGCTAGACAGCTGAAAAGTGTGATGTGGGGTAATATTTCATTAGCAAGGCAATAGACAAAACAGCAAAAAAGAAAGAGACAGACAGAGAGATGGTTTGACACTACAACAATAAATTTTAAATAAAAGAATTATTTCTTTCTACTACAGGTGATTATCAATATCATTATTGCTTTCATTGCTATTGCTGATTTAACATGTTATCTTCTATATTAATCGACACCTGCACATCAGAATTCTTGGATCTGTAGTGCACATCAGCCGGCTTTATTTGTGAAAATATTAAAACTACAATGAATATGTCTAGGTATATACAATGAAAACAAACTAAAGCCTATGTCCTCTCTCTCTCTCTCTCTCTCTCCGTGTGTGTGTATGTGTGTGTGTGTGTGTGTCCGTGTGTGTGTGTCCGTGTGTGTGTGTGTGTGTGTGTGTGTGTGTGTGTGTGTGTGTGTGTGTGTGTGTGTGGTGTGTGTTTGTGTGTGTACGCGCGCGCGCGCGCGTTTGCGCCCTCGAGCGTATATCAGCATGTGCTCTGCGTGTGACTGTGTATGCCCGTGCCTGAACACGTGCGTATTTCACTGTGTGTGTTGATTCCAGACTGTGGCCTGGCCTAGAGCCACAAGGTTGTAATCATGATCACCGCTAACTTTATAAGTTAATTCACAATTCAGTATGAGTATTCATTGTTTGCTTAACGTTATAACCATAAATTATGGCATAATTCAAAAGGGAAAAATATGTCAAAGCGACGACCCTTCACATCTAATTTCACTCGATCTAATCATTCTCACCACAAACAATTTTCTTACCACAAACAAATCTGATGTAAATGCAGCCGGTCTTACACAGGAAACAAAGCTGGGTCTTACGCCTGATCAAAACAACACAACGAGACGACTTTTCCTTGTTGTTTCGTTTCTCTCGTGACTGCCTCAAGCTAACACCAACTAGCGACATTTAATACAAGAACCGTATGAGAAATTGACAAGACGGCGATAAAACCACGCAGATATGTCAGCAGAGAAACTGAAGAACTCCCTGACTACCACTTATTCACCTACTTACTTCTTATTCACTCACTCGCTCACTCACTCACTCACTTACTCACTTATTTACTCACTCACTCACTCACTCACTTACTGCTTACTTACTTATTTACTTACATGTACTTGCTTGCTTGCTTGCTTGTTTGCTTCCTTGCTCATTGGGAAAGTTACATGCGCGTATGCATATATACATATCTACACTTACATACCTATCTATGATTAAGAAAATATTCTCTTCACCTAGTTGATAGACAGCTGAGCATTTGGGCATTGACTGGGGGGGGGGGGGGGTCTGTAATGTGAGATGGGTTTAAACAGAATAGCTAGCTGTGTTGTGGTTCAGATCTTTAAATATTTATTTATTTACTTTATATGTATGTTCCTTTTTTGAAGGTAAGATACACAATACACATGTCATTTACATGTAACCAAGATTATTCCAACGGTAAGCTGATAAAATACCAGTATCAAATATAGACTAGGTAGGCCTATAACATAGTCTAGGTTGGGCCTCAGGACATGGCCAGCTCATGGGTTTATGTGCAGGCTTAATGCTTGTGCCATGATCACCATACACATGGCACCTGTGACGTTAGTGCACATGGAATTCGTTCCGAGCGCGGAGACGTCATCCTGAGAAAATGAAACTGAAACTGAAATTGAAACTGAAACTACCACTCGTGATATTACATGTATAATTACCACAAAGGTTGTGCGCTGGATCCCTTCAAGGAGGCAGTCAGCTACCTTGTCTTTCATTGATGCCTCAAATATAAAGCAAAATTGCGCTATGTGTGGCAATAGATCTACTGAATAGGTCTGCATGTCAGCCCTTCAGTTTCAATTTCAAGCCAGAGTTTTCTGCCATGACATGATTGCAACGCACCGTAAAATAAAACATCTGCAAGACATTTTTATCTACAGTTCGTTCTCGCTTTCTTCCTATCATATAAGCAGGGCATCGGTTACTTCTGGAATATAAGATCTTTTCTGAATGTATCTCTCTGTACTTAAATAAATCCATCACAAATGCGACTGCCCACGTTCAAGCAAACAGGAACCAGAAAAACCCGGAAATAGAATCAAAACGCGTATTTTACATAAACTAGACAAGACAGGCGCAAATTTTCGGCCAACTGGCCTTTGTCAAGCATAAATATAAGATCACAAACGAACAAACACCAAATACAAAAACTGGAACAAAAAGGCTGAAACTTCCCTGCTGCTTCGTCCAGTGGCAGAAAAGTGAAAGTTCTTACTATGTATGTGGTGGTATTGACAATTTTTTTCCCTTCAACTGATCCACAGGGAAGTTTCAGCCTTTTTCTCCTCATTTTTGTATTTGGTGTTTGTTCATTTGTGATCTTACATTTACGCTTGACATAGGCCAGTTGGCCGAAAATTTGCGCCTGTCTTGTCTTGTTATGTTAAATACGCGTTCTGCTTCTATTTTCGTGTTTTTCTGGTTCTCTGTACTTTGTTGAAGTTCAAATAAAGCCCATGATAGTTTAAACAGCATGATGCCCTTTTACTGGGAGAGGTATCAAAAAGAGTGACTGAGCCATTTAGACAAGGCCTTTCCAAAAATAATGTAATTCACAGTCTATTACACTAACACTTTATCATTCATGAAAAGGACTCTTTACACACACACAAACTGACGAAAATAAAACTTGCATATAGATCGTATTCAGTGTAAGTGGTTTTGCAAACCTGTGACCCAGTGGTTTCTAAGAAGAATGTTGAGAGTTCCATGGACAGCAAAGAAAACAAACGAGACAGTCTTGATGGAGGCAGACACAATAAGATCATTGATAAGAAAGATTAGGAAAAGACAGGCAACACGGAAAGGGGAATTGGAGCACCTGGTCACAACGGGAAAGCTGGAGGGAAAGAGAGCACCAGGTAGACCCAGGGAGAAGATTTTGGACGGACTTGCAGAGTGGCCGAAGACAAAGAGGGTGGAAGAGGTGCTTGAGACAACAAGAGATAGAAACAGATGGAAGGCCAACGCCATGTGGCAAGGCACCTGATGATGATGATGATGATGACCTAGCAGACCTGTGGCTTAATGGGCATGTGGCATCGGTCGCGAATGATTAACATATGCATATTAGCTACTATAGTGGCATAACAGGTCTGAGGCATAACGGACCTGTGGCATAGTGAGCCTGTGACATAGCGGATCTGTGACCTGTGGCATAATGGATCTGTGGCATAGCGAACCTGTGGCATAGTGGACCTGTAGCATAGTGGGCCTATGGCATAACAAACATGTGGCACATTATGCTAGATGGCATAACAGACCTGTGGCATAGTGAGTCTGTGATATGGCGGATCTATGACCTGTGGCATAATGGGTCTGTGGCATGGCGAACCCGGGGCATAGTGGACCTGTAGCATAGTGGGCTTATGGCATAGCAAACCTGTGGCACATTATGGTGGATGGCATAGCAAACCTGTGGCAAAGAGGACCTGTGATATGACAGACCTGTCACATAACAGGCCTGTGGGAAAGTGGGCCTGTGGCATAGCAGGCCTGTGGCTTAACGAGCTTGTGGCACAATGGGTCTGTAGCATAACGGGCCTGTGGCCTAATGGGCCAGTAGCACAACGGGCTTATGACATAATAGGCCTGTGGCACAATGGGTCTGTGGCATAATGGGCCTGTGGCATAATGGACCTGTGACATAATAGGCCTGTGGCACGATGGGTCTGTAGCATAATGGGTCTGTGGCATTACGAGCCTGTGGCAAAATGGACCTGTGGCACAATGGGTCTGTAGCATAATGGGTCTGTGGCATTACGAGCCTGTGGCAAAATGGACCTGTGGCACGATGGGTCTGTAGCATAATGGGTCTGTGGCATTACGAGCCTGTGGCATAATGGACCTGTGGCACGATGGGTCTGTAGCATAATGGGTCTGTGGCATTACGAGCCTGTGGCATAATGGGTCTGTGGCACAATGGGTCTGTAGCATAATGGGTCTGTGGCATTACGAGCCTGTGGCATAATGGGTCTGTGGCACAATGGGTCTGTAGCATAATGGGTCTGTGGCATTACGAGCCTGTGGCATAATGGACCTGTGGCATAATGAGTCTGTAGCATAATGGGTCTGCGGCATTACGAGCCTGTGGCACAATGGGTCTGTAGCATAATGGGTCTGTGGCATTACGAGCCTGTGGCAAAATGGACCTGTGGTACAATGGGTCTGTAGCATAATGGGTCTGCGGCATTACGAGCCTGTGGCACAATGGGTCTGTAGCATAATGGGTCTGTGGCATTACGAGCCTGTGGCAAAATGGACCTGTGGCACAATGGGTCTGTAGCATAATGGGTCTGTGGCATTACGAGCCTGTGACATAACGGGCCTGTGGCATAAAGGGCCTGTGGCACGATGGGTCTATGGCATAATGGACCTGTGGCACAATGGGTCTGTAGCATAATGGGTCTGTGGCACAATGGGTCTATGGCATAATGGGTCTGTGGCATTACGAGCCTGTAGCATAACGGGCCTGTGGCATAAAGGGCCTGTGGCACGATGGGTCTATGGCATAATGGGTCTGTGGCACAATGGGTCTGTAGCATAATGGGTCTGTGGTGTTACGAGCCTGTGGCATAATAGACCTGTGGCATAATAGACCTGTCATACTGTATAGTTTCCGTAGGGTGTCTTTCATGGTTCCGACGATCACTCTTATTACTTTATTTTGTTTTCTGTCTTTTTTCGAAACATTGGTCTATGATAACGTTGTGAGGCATAGTAGATTGTCAAGTACACTCAGTATTATAGGTTTGTATAGATGAAACACATGACGTTGTTCAATGCCTTTAGCTGCCACTTTCAGGAATAAAAGGCCTTTTTTTACATTTTAATGTAGTGGTTTCCAATGTTTTCTGAGGGTTAGTATTTCATCAAAACTGATACTAAGACAACGTAATTGATCTATTTGCTAGACTTAACTGGTAGAGTGTTTTTACTCGCTGCTTTATTATCAAGGGTGCAGAACAGTACCTGTGTTTTGGTAGGGCTGATTGCCAATCAGTTTCTTGACACCATTGATCTATCTTATTTAACTGTTCTTGCACTGCTTTGTTATTTTCTAGTGCATTTTCACCTGTCTTGTAGATGAGTCTGTCGTTATCTATGTTAGCAAGTCCTTTTGTGAATATGTCATAGAGAACTTCAGAAAATGGCGATCCGGTCTTGAGGGAGTTCCATGGGGGCGAGTTTTTGTGGTGCTGAACACCATTTCTTGAGTCATGGGACTACAGTTCTTTCTTGGGGCATAATGGTAATCCAGTATGTGACTGTCATGCTGACGCCGTATTGCTGAAGTGGTTCCATGGGGATGGATGGATTGGACTTTATTGTACTCATCTTTTAGGTCGATAGCTAGGGTTTATTCTGCTGTGAAAACATGTATAAATTTCGTGAGCAAAGGCAAATGCGTTTTCCCATGTATTTTTTTTTCCTGTTCTAAAGCCTTCTTGATTTGGTGCGAATATTTTTCTGTCTTCTGCGTCTCTAGTTATAGCTTCTTTTCTGAGACAATCTTTGATTTGAATTGTCAAGATTTGGCGCCGTATAAATACTCTCATTATTATTATTTATTATTACTTATCCTTGTGACCACCTCCACATGTACACCTCTGCCTGACCTCTCTGTTCTGCTTCTCATATTGCCTGCTTACAGATTTCTCGATATAGATGTTCCACAGTCAGTAACAGTTGATTTTCTGAGAATCCATACAACTGAAAGAATATTCCCCTGTCTCTTCGACAAGTACAAACTCTTTCTTTTTTTTTCTTTTTTTTAACCCTTTGACTCTCGCACCCTGTCCACCAACATCCTGCTTTGTCAACCAAGCTAGCAAAACAAAAACTTAACTCTTGGACTCCCTCATCCTTTCCACCAGCTTCCTGCAGGACACTGGTGGAAAAGGTGAGGGAATCAAAGGTTTATTTTTTTGCAGTTGGTAGATAGGGTGCGGGAGTCAAAGGGTTAAGACCTATTTAAAAACATTTATTTTCCCAGCAGTGATTCTTCCCCTCCTTTTCACCACTCTCCACATTTGAGTCCTCGCCTGTCTTTTCTGCCCCCCCCCCCCCCCCCCCCCGAGCATGCACATACTTTGTGCCCTGAAGTTGTTTTTGTTACTGTGAGTGAATGTTTCAATGAACAAGGATTGTGTATGCTTTGATTTGATTGAACATCAGTATTTAATGTCTTACAAATGTGACTTTGAAAACGAGCCAGTTTCATTCAAATCTCCTTTCAACACCGGAGGATAGTGACTTTGCAGACGACCTAGTTTGCACTGATCACCCACACATTCACCAGCACGCGCAAGGGTAAAATAACATCCAGTCTCAACATTTTAGTACAACAAATAGAGCTTTAGGCCTAAACATCAGCCAGAAGAGAACACAGGTCTTGACACTAAAACGTCCCAATCCCCTCACCAAACCAGGAAGATAGAACAGACTTACACATAAGAGTGAAATATTATTATGGATCGATCTTACACCACCAAGGAATCGGCCTTTAGTTCCACAGGACACTAACTCTTCCCAAAGTTTTATTCTGTTTCCTCAGTTGACAGACTTTTTCTAATACATAAAATGAGGTAGAGCTATTGCTGGTATTCACGTGCTTTCTTGAAAAAAAAAGTTGAAGAGTTCAAGGCAGCATTGTTAGACATGACAAAAAAGCGGGTAGCGACACCAAGAGTCGTCTCAGCAAAAAACAAATAAACAAACAAACAACAAACAAACAAACAAAACAAACAAACAAACAAACAAACAAACAAACAAACAAACAAACAAACATTCAGAATACCGGAGATTGTGAGGAAGAGTTCTAGGCAGCAGTATTAGACATGACAAAAAAAAACCGGGTAGCGACACCAAGAGTCGTCCCAGCAAAAAGACAGAAATACATTCAGAATACCGGAGACTGCGTGGAAGTCCTTCATGTACAGTTTCAACGCTAAGATGAGACTGCATCAGAGCGTTGTCCCTTCCACTCTACATATAATGGATCATGCTTAATGGATCAGAATGCAGGAGGAGGACAGAAAGCGACTTTATCAAGCTATCAACCATTGACAAAGAACTTTTAAAGAATCATATGAATCTTATTCCGGCCTAACATCATCTCCAACTAACAACTACCAGCCGATTGCAGTAAAGAGATTACAAACACAAACGTCATGAAAATTCAATTCAGTTTCAGTTTCAGTTTCAATTTCTTAAGATGACGTCTCCGCGCTCGGAATGAATTCCATATGCACTAACGTCACAGGTGTCATGTGATGGAGAAGATCCAGGATGATCACGGCACAAACCTTAAGCCTGCACATAAACCCACGAGCTCGCCAGGTCCTGAGGTCCTACCTAGATAGTTCCATAATCCTTGGCCAGCACCACGAGGGCGTCGCCCATCCCCTCTCCCTCCTTTTAAATTCATGCTCATATTCACATTTTTTCTTTCTTTTGCTTTTAATCAAGATTTGAGAAATACAAGAAAACTAACTGGTCTTCACGTGGTGGGACCTGGGAAATCAACCTGTCTCTCCAATGTTTTATATCAAGGTAGCCGGGCAATGTCCTGCTCTTCACGAGTTTCAACTGCTGTGGGATCTTTAGCATGCACAGCCAGAAGGCACACCGGTCCGACTCGTTTTTCGTCGAAGGACTATACGTTCAGTTCGATTTTCCGGTCAAATTGAGGAGAAAAGTCGAGGCCTTTATCGGGAGCGAACCCTGGAACCTCGAGTTTAGTTATTGGCAGGCGAACGTCTGAACCATTCTGCCACTCTTCTCCCTAGGACAATGGAGATGGATAGGGTACATCGGTCAAAGAAAGCAGGATAACTGACTGTCCTCTGTCCTTCACTGGACACCAGATTAAAGATGTAAGAGGAAGACCCAAGAACAAATGAGGGTGAATACACATGGGGTTCCTTAAACACACTTGGGGTTCCATATAGAGGCTGGAACAGAACAGACAGGAGATGTATTATAAAGGATCGATCTTACACCATCAAGGAATCGACCTTTAGTTCCACATGACTCTAAGTCTTCCCAAAGTATGATTCTGTTTCCTCATCTAAAACAAGTGTGACTGCCCGCATTCAAGCAAACAAGGAACCAGAAAAACACCAACATGCAAAAAGAATCAGAACGCATACTTCAATACAACCAGACTAGACAAGCACAAATTTTCGGCCCAAACTGGCCTTTGTCAAGCATAGAGGTAAGATCACAAACGAACATCGTTATCATCATCATTATTTTATTATTGTTTGTTCGTTTGTAATCTTACGTCTACGCTTGACAAGGGCCAGTTGCTTGTATTAAATACGCATTCTGATTTTGTGTGTGTGTGTGTGTGTGTTTTGTTTTTTGGTTTCTGTTTCCTAAGTCGAAAGATCTTTTCTAATACACAAAAATGTGGTAGA
Organism: Monoplex corrugatus; assembly: GCA_030674185.1. NCBI lineage: Eukaryota > Metazoa > Mollusca > Gastropoda > Littorinimorpha > Ranellidae > Monoplex > Monoplex corrugatus. The sequence goes on along the minus strand of JAPXFY010000027.1, from coordinate 19,913,410 downwards.
GCTGTTGCTGGTATTCACGTGCTTTCTTGAAAAAGAAAGTTGGCAAAATGCAAAAATAGCATTTGTGCATTTTTTTTTTTTTCATGTTCTGAATTCAAACTAGGTTTTGGTTAAGACTGGTTCCACTACGACTTTAGTATATTGGTCCAAAATTACGTGCATATCTTGCTGACATGGCTCAGGAAAGATATACTTCTGTCATTATTACACTTTCTTGTTCTCCTTCTTTTCCCTTATAGGCACTTCAACTGCTCTCTACCAGTCATCCGACAGAATCCACCTTTCTTTGTAGGTAGTTTGGTAGGCCACTTGATTCCATTCTCCCCGCAAACCACCACGGCGTCCTTATGCGCGTGACATCCATGCATACAGGCATCAGAAAAGAAAGAAAGAAAACAAGAAAAACAAACAAACAAACAAAAACCAACCTCAACCAGGACGTTAAAAACAAAACAAAACAAAACAAAACAATCAAACAAAAACAAACCCAAAAACCCAAAACGCATATCCCGTCTACAAGACTAAAGACAGGTGTTTATAAAAGGTTTTCCCCACCATAACAAGTAAACGAAATAATCATAGCTCCAAGTGCAAAACTAGTATAGATATATACATACTTCCGTTCACGCAATGGTATTTTATTTTTGAAAAATATGGGGGAGGGAGAAAAGGACATCAAAGAAATGGATGAGGGGATTGCGGGGGTGGAGGGGTGAAGAGTGTGTGTGTGTGTGTGTGCGTGTGTGTGTGAAAAACAGCTGCGATAACTCTGTGGCCGGAACTCAAGGCAACATCGCGGGAAAACGTCTGCAGCAGGAGAAGGATTGCATAGGCTACCGACGGAATCAGAATGTCGAAGTCTCAAAAGCAGGGCCTAAAGCAAGGCAACACTCTGTTTTCCTACTTTACGAAGACCCCGAAGAAGGAAGCCATTCCGCAAACCGACAAGTCTGTCCTGTCACCTCGCCGATCACCAAATGATAAGTCGAGTCCGAAGGCAGCGAAAACGAGCCCGTCAACTCCGAAAGGTGTGGTTAGTTTATTGTAAAATTGTACAATCCTTGACATTCGCAAATTGTAAAATTATACAGTCCTTAACAAGAGCCTTAGAGGCGTTGGTTTATGTTGTTCACTCGTTTGAGCATACTTGACATCATCATCATCATGATCATGTAAACACACACACGTGTCGTGACGTGGGAACTCACGAAAGTCACAATCAGACAATGATACACACACATTGACAGAGATGATGAAAGTAGGCCTATCAAACTCATAGTGATAAACCCACACACAGTAGATTGCATACATCACACCAGTCCAGAAGGTGAGGGGATTTTTCATCATCATCATCAGGTGCCCTGCCGTATGGCGTTGGCGATCATGGACTTCCGTCTCTATCTCTCGTTGCCCCTAGCATCTCCCCCACCCTCCTCGTCCCCAGCCACTCTGCAAGTCCGTCCAGCATTTTCTCCCTGGGTCTACTGGTGCTCTCTTTCCCTCCAGCTTTCCCATTGTGACCAGGTGCTCCAAATCCCCCTTCCTCATAAAATGGCCTATAAATGTTGCCTGTCTTTTCCTAATCTTCCTTATGAGTGATCTACTTGTGTCTGGGATTTTACAACATCCAAATTGTGAGTACTTTAACAGATATTTACATGAAGGGTAACTGGATCAAGACTGCAGGCTGGGCAATAACTTAAAAACAACACTAAATGAATTGATCTATCAGTGTCAATGGACAACAGTAACTCACCCATCACAGATTCCATTGTCATTGTTGATGTAATGATTGTACATTATATACTGTCACTCGTGTTCATCATTATATACTCATACTGTCATTGTGTGTGTGTGTGTGTGTGTGTGTGTGTGTGTGTGTGTGTGTGTGTGTGTGTGTGTGATCATTCATAATATATATGTTGGTAAACTTTTTGGTACATCACATCACATACATGTGTAGGCCATATGGTAAGACTGTATGTATTCATGTATGGTAATTATGTATTCTGTTTCATTTCAGTGCTACTGTAGTTTATTACTGTTACACTCTCACTCTGTTTTATAATAGGATATATAGTATCAGAAAGCTGATTCGGTAAAATATGGTTTTATCGTGGTAAAGAATTGGAACGTACATTCATTCAGTGAAATGCCACTTTACTTGTGCTTTGATCCAGAAGCTGTTGGACAAGGAGCTACACTAGTACAGACACAAAACAACAGAGACTAGTACTCAGACTAGGCTGTTTATTATACAAGTGGAAGTCTGCTTGTTAGTGAAGATGCTCTGGTTGAAACAGACAAGGAAGCACTGGCTCTTGTTAGGGCATGCAAACAGTTTCATCAGTAGGCTACAAGTTTGGGGTTGATTTTATTGTGGCAACTGATCAAAACTATTCAAGTTCATACATTCAGAAAGTCCAAACCATCGGATTAGTCAAGTGAGTGATCGTTGGATTTCCATTCGGAAGGTCTTTGGTTTAGTCGGCATAGACATCTCCCCATGGTGGGTGAAGGGTTGAGATTTGTCCAGTCACTTAGGTCAGCATGTGTGCAATGCACTTTTGCCTAAACACCCTTTGTGTGTATACACACAGACAATGTTGAATGAGTATGGTAAAGATCCTGTAACTAGTGTAAGTCATATCAGTGATGGCTTATAGCAACATGAAGAAATCCAGCTTGTATGCCCACTGAAGATGGAATATGCAGATTGTGCAGCAACATACTGCCTGCACAGTGTGAGCAAAACAAGTGTTTGTACATGCATAGATCTGAGAAAAATTCAAGTGCTGAAAAAAGAAAAAAGTTGATTAAGATAAATGTGAGATTCATACTTGAAAGCTGTCACTTGTATCAGATCTCTCATTCTCTCTGTCCCTTTCTTTCTGTGACATGACTCACACATGCACTCATCGCTCACCCACACACACACATGTAGGCACATATGCATGTGCATGTACATGAACACACACACACACACACATGACACACACTCTCACACACACACACACACCACACACACACACACACACACACACACACATACACACATACACACACACATGCGTGCACGTGCGCACACACACACACGCACACGCACACGCACATACGCATATGTCAGTATCATTGAGTGGAACTTGATCTCTGTTGCTTTTGTCTTTTCGACTGCATGTCCAGGCTTCTACCAGGAAGCAGGATTCTACCGGAAGCAGGAAAATCAGATTTTAATTTTATACACCTTTTTGCTGTCACACAGTGCATTTGGTTAAACTTACAGTGTCAGTTAAGAAAATATCTAGTAAAAATACACTTATTGCTGTTGTTGGTTTTATGTATTTGTTTGTTTATTTTTTATTTTGATTTATGTTTCAAACAGGATACAGGAAAACTGAATATTATTCAGGTGAAACTTTAGATATGCTCTGCGTAGAGGCAGTTTGTGTCACAGCTGTTCAGTTTATTATTCAAGGAAAATTGTAGGCCTGTGTGTTGTACTGACGTGACATTGGCTTTGCTGTGTGCCCTGTTCTGTGCCTCTGCTGGGTTCTAGTGTTGTTAAGGTTAACGCATTTCTGACTATACAATACTGCCATTTTGACCTGCTGCCAATGCTGTAATGTGTGTCACATAAAATCCTTTCACCTGCTTGTTTCCTAGTAGATCTTACATTGAGTTACAACTTTGTGGAATTGCTTGCTTGATATAGTGTGCTGTTGTTTTTTGCAAAAACAATGGTAAAAACATAATGGTATTTGAATATTTGTTTCAATCACGCCTAGGTACGGACATCAACTGGCATCATGAATGTTTTGATTTTTGTTTTTTGTTGTGTTCACAAACTGTGAATGATCATTACCGTCATCATTATTTGACATGTCACTGTCACTATTTTTGAAAATACTCTAGTTGGAATTGCCACCAAAATCACAGAATCATCGCTGAAATCTTCATTGTGTGCAGTGCTAAGCTAAGTTTGTCCATGATGAGTTTATTGAATGTTGTAAAACCTCCACTTCACCAGAATTTTAAATGAACAAAATAATGTTACATTTTCGGGAAGTGTATGCAGTTTTCTTCTTACAGTCTTTTGTAAGAAAGTGCCCCTTTCTTCTGCTATCACCAGTAATGGCCAAAACCAAAAGTGGTGTTCATGACCAGCAGTTTGTCGGTTTGTCAGTCCACAGGTTGAATTTTGTGTGGTTGGTGAATTGTCAGTTACACTCAGAAATGCATTAACCCTTTGATTCCACACCCTATCCACCAACTGCAAAACCGTAATCCTTTGACTCCTCACCCTGTCCACCAGCTTCCTGCAGGAAGCTGGTGGATAGGGTGAGGGAGTCAGAGAATTAAGTTTTTGCTGTGCGTGTGTGGTTGAGATGCAGGATGCTGGTGGACAGGGTGTGGGAGTCAAAGGATTAAACTATGAAGTTTTTCCCTGCTTCTTCTGCATTCATGGGTTGTATTTCTTCTACATTTGTGGGCGTAAGTCTGGTCTACTATAGATTAGTGCAGGAGGATTTTTTGCATTACATGTTCGGCTGTTTTATTTACCCTGCCATATAGGCAATCTTACTCCATTTTCATGGGTGTGCTTGCTGAAAATGTTCATGTTTCTGTAAGCCACTGAACTCTTAACATGTTTTACACTCTACAGGATCTTGAACTTGTGTATTTGATGTTGTGGATGAGGACACTCTTGAGCTTGGTTTAATCACTTGATGTCTGTGCCACGACGCACAAATTCCGAGATACTTTAGTTGGCCACTTTCTGCGGCTATTAATAGCACGCCCCTTCCCTTCCACTCCCCACACCCTTTTCACCCGTCCCTTTATCACTAGTGCGGGAGCACAAAGACGTGCTACACTGACAGACTTTGGTCGACCCTGCCTGGCTTAAAATAGCATATGCAGGCGACGCCGGCTCGCAACTAAAGGGTGGCAGAATGGCTGGGAAAATGCAGCCGTGAACGTGCCCATGTTGATGTAGGAACCAGAAAAAAATAGAAAAAAAGAACCAGAAAGTGTATTTGATACAAGCAGACAAGACAGGCACAAATTTTTGGCCTTGTTGTGAAGCGTAAGATCACAAACAAACAAACACCATACACAAAAATTAAGAGAAAAAAACTGTAACTAAAGTTTAATCAGTTAAGTCTGTTTCTCACACTGGACGAAGCAGCAGGGAAGTTTCAGTCTTTTTTTCCTAATTTTTGTATTTGGTGTTTGTTTGTTTGTGATCTTATGCTTGACAAAGGCAGTTGGCCGAAAATTTGCACCTGTCTTGTCTGGTTGTATTTAAATATGCGTTCTTATTCTTTTTTCGTGTTTTTTCTGGTTCCTGTTTGTTTGAATGCGGGCAGTCACACTTGTTTTGGATTTCATGTTGATGTAGGGAGGTCGGAAATACCTTGAGTGAGAATGAATACAGACATACTAACATGAAACATAGAATGAACATAGACCTTTCAGTTGAAAGTCTGACATCGTAGTCACTTGACTGTTGTATCATCCAAAAAAAAAAAAAAACGAAGAAAAGTGTCAACATTTATTTTGCTGTTCTGTATGTGTGTGTGTAAGAGAGAGTATATACATTGTGGTGTGTGTGTGTGTGTGTGTGTGTGTGTGTGTGTGTGTGTGTGTGTGTGTGTGTGTATGTGTGTGTGTGTGTGTGTGTGTGTGTGTGTGTGTGTGTGTGTATGAGACAGAAAGAGAGAGAATGTGTGTGTGTGTGCGTGAGAGAGAGAGAGAGAGAGAGTGTGTGTGTGTGTGTGTGTGTGTGTGTGTGTGTGTGTGTGTGTGTGTGTGTGAGACAGAAAGAGAGAGAATGTGTGTGTGTTTGTGAGAGAGAGAGAGAGAGAGTATGTGTGTGTGTGTGTGTGTGTGTGTGTTGTGTGTGTGTGTGTGTGTGTGTGTGTGCAAGGAGTCCTTAGTACCCAGGCAGTCGGCCATCCAAATACTAACCAGGCCCAGTGTTGCTTTAACCTTTGTGATCTGACAGTATCTGATGTTTTCATCGTACCCATTAAAACTTGTCTTTATGTTGTGCTTGACAGAGGTGGCAGAGTTTTCCAATGGCGATGTGGTATGGGCCAAGTTGGCAGGGTATCCCTGGTGGCCAAGCCTCGTCTGCAACCACCCCACTGCCAACACTCACGCCAAGGGAGGCAAGAAGCCTCAGATCCATGTCCAGTTCTTTGACACTCCTCCCACTCGCGCTTGGATCAATGCAAGGTACTGCAAAGTATATAGATGTGTTCTGTGTCAGTTTCTCAAGATGACGTCTCCGTGCTCAGAACAAATTCCATACGCACTAACGTCACAGGTGCCGTGTGTAATGTGATCATGGCATAAGCCTTAAGCCTGCACATAAACCCATGAGCTGGTCAGGTCCTGAGGCCCAATCTAGCCTGTGTTTTACCTAGTCTGTATTTTATACTGGTATTGTATCAGCCTATCATTGGAATAGTCTTGGTTACATGTGAATATGTGTATCTGTGTATCTTATCTTCAAGAAAGGGTACACATATAAAGTAGATAAATAAATGATTAAAGGTCTGAGTCGCAACACAACTACCTACTTGTATAAACTCATCTCATGACAGAAAGCGCCTCCCCCACCCCCACCTCCCCCTAGTCGGGATACAAAGCCTCAACTGTGTTCTGATTGAGTAAAGTAGGATGCACAGTGTTCTACATGTCCTTTCCATGAGGGCTGTAACTTTTTAAAATTATTTTTAGGATCATTGCACTCAGGGAGGTTACCTTTGTGCTCACCTTTTTTTTCATCCCATTTTCTATGCCAACTTAATGGCCACAGAAGCTGGCACAGTTTATTTACAATGCGATGATGATGATGTCGGTGAGGATGATAATCATGATACTACGGAGTTCCATGTAGGATTGAGACTGTGTGTGACAGGGCTATACTCATGCTGACTATCATAATATATCCTAGCGTTAACCAAGCCCGAGAGATACAGATACCTGTGGTGCTGGTCAGATTTGAGCAGCACCTTCAGTGATGCTTCTGTGAAGTGGATGAGACTGAAGTGGATGAGACTCGACTGTATGGTCCCAGAATGACAGCTGTAACTTTATTAGCCATTCAGTTTTTCAGTTTGTTTTATTTGATTTGTTTTAAGCCTTTCGCTTGACCACGGTTATGTCTGTGGTTCAAGGGTCGTCGCATAATCAGTAGTGTAGCTGTTCACATGCTAACGTTTATTTCCTTGCACTTTGAAAGTTATGTGAATTGTTCAAGTTATGTCAAAATATTTGTAATGAATGAATAATGATCATGACTACTTTGTTCATCACATCTTCAGAACTGTAAAATTTGTTATGTTGTGATATTAGAGTGTTGTAAAAGTTCTAAAGTGTTTGTAGTCATCTATCTGGCATCATCAAGTTTGGTGATAGCTACTGCAGTAGGAGTCACAT
>JAPXFY010000027.1:19795961-19900961 GCA_030674185.1 Monoplex corrugatus | reverse complement strand
AGTAACGAACATTTTCCATTCCTGTCTTTTTATGGTTAATGTCTGTATGGAAACCCAGATAAGGTTCAAGCCCTTGAGGCCTTCTGTTGTTTGACACCTAGTGTTCTCAGGTCTGCTGCTTTTATGTCTTCCTCTTAGTTTGCAGCATAGGGCAGTGAGGGTGATGTTATCCTGCTATCCATCACCTTTTCATGGTGATAGTATTCATACGCTTGGTTGCGTTGAGCAAGTGTAGTATACTTCATGTGTGATAGTTTTATTTTCTAGTGCATATTCTGTAATGCAATATTCTGTATGTTATCTTCTAGAATATATATGTGTGTTCTGTGTAGAATATATATGTGTGTTCATGTATAGAATATATATGTGTGTTCATGTATAGAATATATGTGTTCATGTATAGAATATATATGTGTTCATGTATAGAATATATATGTGTTCATGTATAGAATATATATGTGTGTTCATGTATAGAATATATATGTTCATGTATAGAATATATATGTGTGTTCATGCATGAGAAAAACAAATCTGTTGTCAGACCAGCACAGAAGCCTCCCCACCGAAGAAGGGAAACTCGCCATCAAAGAAACGCACGCGGAACACCCGACATGGTGCCGTTAAGACCAAAAGACGCAGAATCATGGAACCTGACAGCGCAGAGGAAGATTCTGGTATTGTAGTTTAGATGTAAAGTGTTTTCTGATTTTACATGAATGGGGGGAACACATGATCAGTTTGAACAAAAAACGACAGAGATATTTGCAATTTTTAATTATTTTTGTATTATTTGCTCATGTGATCAGTTTTATAAATGCTATAGATTTATGAAAGCCACTGTGAAGAAAGAAATTTGGTTATGTGCTCAAATGTTTCCTTAAGTGATACATTGAAATTTTTGGTAATTTAAACTTGGTTTAGATCATGAACAGTTTATGAGATGGGTGCGAGAATTGAGTGGTTAGGATACAGGTATTCTGGTTGGTAGGTCTGGGTTCGAACATGATCAGTACTGCCTGGTGGGTAAAGGTGGGAAAAATGTATGTGTGGACCTGCTAGTGTTAGAATCCCCTTTGTGTATATGTGCACATACAACTCAAATTAGCACATTAACCCTTCGACTCCCGCACCGTCCTCCAGCATCCTGCATTGCCAAACATGCAAGCAAAGCAAAAACTTAACCCTTTGATTCCATCAGGAAGTTGGTGGATAGGGTTAGGGAATCAAAGGATTAATTTTTTCGGTGGTGGATAAGGTGCAGGAGTGAAAGGGTTAAAGATCCTGTTAGTCATGTCAGTGTTTGGTGACTTATGGAAACACAAAAACACACACAGTCATGTCCATGTCAGTGTTTGGTGACTTATGGAAACACACACAGCAGTCACATCAATGTCAGTGTTTGGTGATTATGAACAGAAACACAACACAGTGGGCATGCACCAACAGAGTGATCAGTCGTTTTGGTTGACTTAATGGAAACAACACACAGCAGCCACATCCATGTCAGTGTTTGGTGACTTATGGAAACACAGCACACAGCAGTCAATCCATGTCAGTGTTTGGTGATTTATGGAAACACAAAACACAGCAGTCACATCCATGTCAAGTGTTTGGTGACTTATGGAAACACACAAAACACATCATGTCATGTGATTATCCAGGTTCATGTGTTTGGTGACTTATGGAAACACACAAAGCAGTACATCATGTCATGTTGTGCTTATGAAACGCACACAGCCATCAGTCAGTTTGGTGCTTATGGAAACACACACACAGCAGCCCCATCCCTGTCAGTGTTTGGTGATTATGGAAAACAACACACAGCAGCCACATCAATGTTGGTGTTTGGTGACTTATGGAAACACAAAAACACAGCGGTTGCATCAATGTCAGTATTTTGATGACTTTTTTTTTTTTTATTATTCTTGGTGAGGTAGGATGTACATTTTGAGATGGTACAGTCATGATATAGCTCTGCACACTCAGCTGGGCTTTAAACAACAGTGACAACAATCGTCATCATAGTGTTGTGACAAATTGTCCCAAGCTCTGTGGCCCTTAAGTGGCGTCGGGATTGGGATGGCAGACTATTAAAAAAACAACAACTGTGTGTAACCTTCAGTCTATGTAGCTTTGAATAGATATCTAACCTTGTTCATGGTCATGGAATGGAAGTACATCACTGAGGAAGACGAAATGATCACTTCCTTCATAAGGCTGTCCCAGAGAAAAGTTGAGATCTCTGTCTATCTTGTCACTCCCACATGATGTCACCTTTTCCTTTAAAAAGATCAAAACCTGTTTTTGCAGGTGATGACTTTAAGCCCAGTGAGTCAGAAGATGAAGATGAAAGTGCCAGTAGTGGGGTTAATGAAGACGAAGAGTCTGAGGAACCGGAATCTGCCTCCGAACCAGACTCCCCCGTCAAGGTAAGAGCACCGTGAATTCTGCTATCTCTCTGTCTCTGAAATATGATTGTATTTTGCTATTTTCAGTCTTTCTTTTATTTTCTTTTTTTTTTTTTTTTATGTTAGCCTCAACGAAAAAGTTTCACCTTGACAACTTTGACAAAATTTGATTAATTTCAAAGTGAGGTCATGATCACACAAGGGAAAGGGAAATAGTTTTGTTTAATCATTTCTCTCTTTTTTGTGGGGGATGGAATGGGGATATATAAAGTGGGAGTTTATAACCAGCCTGATCAACAGTTCAAGCGATATGACTAAACAACTGAACTGTCTCATGGGCAAAGCAATGGCAGCATTCAGCAAGCTGTCAGAAATGTGGTACAGCAACAAAATCTCACTCGGTCTAAAATTATGATTCAACTCTCAACCTTTTTTCAGCTTTGGCTCTATAGCTGTGAAATCGTGGCATCTGAAAACAAGCCAGGAGAAGATGCTCGACTCATTGACATAAACAGGAACCAGAAAAAAACATGAAAGAAGAACGCGTATTTAATACAAGACAAGACAGGTGCAAATTTTCGGCCAACTGGCCTTCGTCAAGCACAAGGTTACAAACAAACACCAGATACAAAAAGTAGGAGAAAAATTTTTGTATCTGGTGTTTGTTTGTAATCTTTCGCTTGACAAAGGCCATTTGGCTGAAAATTTGCGCCTATTTTGTCTTGTATTAAATAGGCGTTCTTATTCTTCTTTCGTGTTTTTTCTGGTTCCTGTTTGCTTGAATGCGGGCAGTCACACTTGTTTTGGATTTCATTGACCTAAAGCGTATAAGCAAGGTCTTTGGCATCAACTGGAAAGACTTTTTCACAAACGATGAAGTAAGATTAAGAACAAAAAAATCCCAGTTACCAACATCATCTGCAAACGTTGACCAAGTTGGCTGGGCCATGTGGCTCAACTGCTGTCTTTGATACCTGCCAACCAAGTCCTGAACTGGAATCCAGGACAGCGAAAGAGGGAAAGACCAAAAATGATTCATTATGTCAGTGTGAAAAGACAGAATCTTTCTGTGCATCAAAAAGAAAAAAAAAAAAAAAAGAAAAAAAAAAAGGATGAATAATGAAAATTCCTTTGGATCAATAAAACTGAAACCGGCGCTGAAAAACTGGAGGAATACTTGCAGAAGTATCCTTGCATCATCCGCTCATCTATCATTGTGTCAGTATCCACCATGCATTAAACACAGTGAAATATAAGTTTTATCATTGAGATTCTGTGTGTTTTTTTTTTATAGGCATGTGCACCATATGCTGCTGTCATTTGCATGCTCAGTTTTGCTAGTTGTAGCGTGATTGTTGATGGGGTGACGGTTAGTTAGTTCATTGATTCATTATTGATGTCGTGGTTTCCAGAAAAATGTCAGAAGCAAAAAGCCAGCGACAGTTAAAAAGACATCATCCTCACCAACCAGTTTGACCCTAGTGTGAGCAGAAGTTCCTTCCAGCCGTCTGTCAGCTCAGCCACCAAGTCCAAGTTATCTCTCTTTTCTGCTCCTGAATCGGTGAATGTCTCTGTTTATTTTGTGTGTGTGTGTGTGTGTGTGTGTGTGTGTGTGTGTGTGTGTGTGTGTGTGTGTGTGTGTGTGTGTGTGTGTGTGTGTGTGTCCTTTTCTACATTGGAAGTTTCAGTCTTTTTCTCCTAATTTTTGTATTTGGTGTTTTGTGATCTTACATTTGACAAAGGCCAGTTTGCTGAAAATTTGCGCCTGTCTTGTCTGGTTGTATGAAATGCACGTTCTGATTCTTTTTCCGTGTTTTTTGTGGTTCCTGTTTGCTTTGGAATACGGGCTAGTCACACTTGTTTTGGATTTTGTGTTTATTTGTTGTTGTTTTTTTCTTCAAGGAGTTGTTTCATATTGAGTCAAGAGAGGTGTGTAGCTGTGTCAAAACTGTGTCAGCAAGATTTTCTCAACTGTTATGGATGGATCTTTTACTAAGGATTTGGTCAAATGTGGACTGTTGTGGAGTCATGAGTGCTGAAGTTGGAAGTCAAGTTTCAGTTTCAGTTTCAGTTTCTCAAGATGATGTCTCTGCACGCAGAACGAATTCCATATGCACTAACACCACAGGTGCCATGTGTTTGGTGATCATGGCACAAGCCTTAGGCCTGCGCATAAACCCATGAGGCCCTACCTAGCCTCTGTTTTACCTAGTCTACATGTTATACTGGTATTTTATCAACCTATCACTGGAATAATCTTGGTTACATGTTAATGACATGTGTATCTGTGTGTCTTATTCTTCAAAAAAAAAAAAAGAACTTATGTACAAAGTAAATAAATAAAGGTCTGAATCACAACTTGGCCAGCTGTTCTGTATAGATTCCACTCACACCTTGTCCACTAACTGCAAAAACTGAATGCTTTGACTCCCTCACTGCAGGAAGCTGGTGGATAGGGTGAGGGAGTCAAAGGATTCAGTTTTTGCTTTGTCATCATGGTTGACAATGCAGGATGTTGTTGGACAGGGTGTGGGAGTAAAAGGGTTAAAGAAGATTGTTTCATATTGAGTGGAGAGGGGTGTGTAGCTGTGTCAAAATTGTGTTGGCAAGATTTTCTCAACTGTTTATAGATTGATCTTTTACTAAAGATTTGGTCAGTATTTTTCTCATGATCCTCCTGTCTGGCCTGGCATATATATCCAAAGAAGAGGTTGGATACTTCTCTTTCAGTATAAATAGTACCCTCACCCTCTGGACATTATGTGCTGGAAATTTCCTCTTTTCTGTCACTCTTTTTTTTTTTCCTTCCTCCTTTGCTTCTTGTCATTTTTTTCTATCATTTTCTGCCTGGCTGGTCCATTCACCTGTATGCGTTCAATAAAATCTTGTGTACTTTCTCGTAGGATTGATAATTGGGTACATGCGTTAAGTGCATTGTTGGCTCTAGGGAAATGAGATATGCTGAAGCAATTTTAGGTAATTTAGACCCGTTGTTGTGTATGTTTTAGTGTCCTTAGGTATGCTTATATTTGTATTCAGGTATGTTTTTTAAATCCCGTTGTACAGTAAATTAGACGGAATGGTCTACGCCAAGGGCATCTCCTTAGATTATGTGCGTGAATGCATTGATATGTGTATTTAATTTTCTTTTCCTTTTTTTTCCCCCTGTTGGAAGTACTGTACGTGTTTTGAACTGGTTGTAGCCCTGAACTGAATAATAATAATAATAATAATATATTTTATTTATATAGCGCAAAATCTTGATAAAATCAAATCTAAGCGCTGAGCGTATACATGCATACATACCTACATACATATGAGCGTATACATGCATACATACATGCATACATACTTACATACATAAATCTAAGCTGAGCGTATACATGCATACATACATACATACATAAATCTAAGCGTATACATACATACATACATACATACATACATACATACATACATACATACATACGTACGCACATGCATACATAATAATTACAATATTTATATAGCGCAAAATCTCGACAAAATCAATGAATGGCTCTACACAGTCGGCTGGGCTTTAACTCTCCAGCCCCAAAGGTACGCTATAGCGTACCGTAAGCGAACAACGTGTAAGCCCGAAAGTACGCTATCGCGTACCACTGCTTTAGGAATTTTTGTACGACAGGGTCAAGGCTGGATGCAAAACTAAAGATACTGGCTCTATCTGACAACCATTCAAGAGTACACATGTACCCTTATCACCAGCATACAGCCTTTACTCGCAGTGCAAAGCGAACTTGAATCGAGTGACCCGGCTGCGTTTTCTAGGTCGCGTTGCAAAACAAACCACAATGGCGTCGCAGTCAACATCAACAAGTGCGCCGCGGCGAAGGCAGCAGGTTTTCAATGTTCAGGAGGTGATCGAACAGTTACAAACCATTGGATCTGATGTTGAAGAAGCCTCTGAATCTTCAGATGATGATTTTGTGGATGGAAACGTGTCTGGGGCAGATTTTTTGGCCAGTGATGACGAGTGGGAGATAAATAATGCAGACGACGCATCTGACAGTGACTCGAGTGAGGCAGCGTCGAACAACAACGAACCTGCTGTCGATCAAGACATTGAACCTGAGTGGGAAGCTGACCAGGATGAGTTCGTGCGTGTTCTGTTACAACCATGGAACCAGAACTTTGATTTTTTCCCGACTGTGACCGATTTCTACGGACAAGAGCAGAGTGGGTTACACGTCGAGCACATGGTGAGTCACGCCCCCTTGGATTTCTTTGCTGAGCTGTTCGACGTTAGAATCATGAAGCATATCGTCGACCAAAGCAACAAGTATGCCAGGGAAACAATCATGAGACCTCTGCACAAGGGTAGTATCTTTCGATACTTTCCTGACAAAGGCCTGACTGTGAATGACATGGTAGGTTTCTTTGCCATATGTGTGCACATGTCCCTTGTGCATAAGCCAGAGATATCTGATTACTGGAGTACATCACCCATCCTGCAGACATCATTTGCTAGCAACATCATGCCACGGGACAAGTTCTGCATGATGCTGGCAGTGCTTCATGTGAGCAACAACGACCAGTTTGTGCCAAGGGGGACACCAGGCCACGACCCTCTTGCCAAGATCAGACCTGTGTATGAACACTTGCGCAACAGGTACAAGGCTTTGTACACTCCAGACAAGAACATCTGTGTCGATGAGGCCATATGCCCCTGGCGTGGCAACCTGGGCTTTCGTGTTTACATGAAAGACAAGCCGGTGAAGTGGGGTGTCAAACTGTATGAGCTGTGCGAGTCAGAGACGGCCTATGTCTTTGACTTCGAAATTTTTGCCGCAATCCCTGGACTCAGCAACAGACCAGTCGACGTTGTCACACGACTGGCGGAACCATTGCTCGATAAAGGAAGGTGCATGTATGTCGACAACTATTACTGCTGTCCTGAGCTCGCTGAAGCCCTCGCCCTCCGTTCAACGCACACTGTGGGGACCGTTCGTGCAAATCGGAAGGAGATGCCACCACAACTGAAGACAACGCCCCTCCCTCGACGAGGAGAAATACAGACTTACCGGCAAGGTACGTTTTATCATCCTTATTTCTAATTGTATCTGTGTCTTTTTCTTCTTTTCTCTCCCTGCCTTTCATCCAGTTCTTCTGCATAAACCTAAGTAATAAGCATACAGCACACTTGGAAACTGTATATATATGTACACACATTTTTGTTCATGTATGCGCACATACATGCACAGTGAGAGAGAAATAAACACATACAGACACACACACACACACAACAAAAATATGGAGAGCTCAGCGATCAGCCATATGTGTGTGTGTCTGTGTGTGTGTGTCTATGTGTGTGTGTGTGTGTCTGTGTGTGTGTGTGTGTGTGTGTCTCTATCTATATATATATGGGTGCTCTCCCATCGCCTAGCAGGCTAATCGCTGAGCTCTCCATATTTTTGTCTAAGTTTTTCAGCTGTTTTCTCATTGTGTATGTAATTGTGAATACTTTTTTGACACCATTTGCTTTTTTTTCTGTGAAATGTAAAGCGCTGGTGAGCATGTTTTTATATGGAATAAGCGCTATACAAAACATTATTATTATTATTATTATTATTATTATTATTATTATTAAGAAAAATAAGGGATCAGTGATATTTATAAATGAAAATGTGTTGATACAGATGAAGTATATTTTTGTTGTCAAAATATAAACATACTTTGACAGTTTATTACATGTTTTTCTGTCTTTATGATTCCAGGAGCACTCGCAGTCCTGCGGTGGGTTGACAAGAAGGCGGTCCATGTACTTACAACAAGGGCTGATCCCAGGCCAATGGTGAATGTTGTGTCTCGGAAGAACCCGAACAGCCAAAAGCTGAAGCCTGCTGCTGTACAGGACTATATCGAACACATGTCAGGGGTCGATAAGAGCGACCAACTCATGTCATACGCCCCCCTACAGCGCAGATCAGTCAAGTGGTGGAAGAAAGTTTTCTTCCATCTCTTTACTCTCAGCCTCATCCAAGGGTCCATCCTTCATCAGGAGTACCACAAGACCAGAGGGGGGAAGAAGATGCCTCTCAAGAAGTTTGTGGAGCAGGTTGGGCTGGCCTTGAACAACCGATATCAAGTTGGGGTTGCTGCAGCTGCAGAAGCCGCCGCCGCTGAACATGCCCAACCTGTGCCTGCCCCTGCTGGAGTCATCGCTGCAGATCCGAGAGTGGATGCTGCTGCCAACCCTGCCCTGCTGCTGCCCCTGCCCCTGCCCCTGCCCCTGCCCCTGCCCCTGCCCCTGCCCCTGCCCCTGCCAATGCCCAGAGCAGGTTGTGTGGCACTGGTCACTACGCTGTCCCAATTGGAACTGTGGAAACTGGGTCTAGGAGGAAAAAGTTCCGGAAGTGCCATGTCTGTGTTGTCCGGGCCAGTCACCACCTTGGTGTAAAAATCAGAAAGTGCTCAAACAAGTGTGGGAAGTGTGGTGTCACTCTCTGTGACAAACCCTACCAACCAGGTGACAATCAGATCACATGCTTCCAGTTGTACCACACCATTCTGAAGTATGTCGAGTATTGAAATTACTGTGTTTGTGTGTGCTTGAATGCATATTCATACTTGACTGCAGGTTTGGGGGGGGGGGGGGGGGGGGGGGGGGGGGGCTGTGAACTGTGAATGTTGTGTGAGACTGACCTGTGCACAACAGTACAAATACAGAACAGTGTAAAATACTACTGTTGCAATTTCATGTGAAATGATTTTCAAATTTGGTACCTTATCTTCTCCTGACTTTGAATGACAATTTCTTTTTTTTTTCCCAAGTTGAAATTTGTAATAACTATTATAATAGAGGAAACTTTACTCTAAGACTTATTTTTTGTTTGTCTGTCATAGTATCAATCTCATTACAATGTTTGAAATCATTTTGTCTTTCCTTTTATTCTTTATGCATGTTTATGTTCACCAGGTAAGATTGGCTTGCGTGACTGTAACGGTGTGTGTGTGGAGTATGAAGTGAGCATTTACTCAATACCATGTTGACAAAGACACAGATGTTGCAGAACTCTCAAACTTGGTATACATAAATTCCATTTACATTCGCAATGTTCAGAGGTATTTTTGAGTTTATTAGGGAAAAAATGTGGCTTTTTTCTTCTTTGAGTGTTATAGTACCCCTTCACGAAGTTTTTGGAAAACGTCATTTTTTAAAAAATATATATAATTCAAATAATGAAAACAGCAAACACTTCAAAAATTGCACAAATATTACTCCATCCATTTATAAACATCATCAGTAAATTTCAAGATTCTGTCTTCAATGGTGATTTTTAAATAATTTTTTAGTTACCCATACAATTTTACAAAGGCTGTCTGCGAGCACATATGGAAATTATGAAATGTGCACTTACTCAATGCCATGTTGAAAATGACACAGGTGTTGCAAAACTCTCAAACTTGGTATACACAAATCCCAGTCACTTTCACACCGTTTAGAAGAAGTTCTGAGTTTATTAAACAAAAAATGTGTTTTTTTTGTTCTTTGAGTCTTATGGTACCCCTTCGCGTAGATTTTGTGAAAATGCCATTTTTTAAGAAAAATCTATAAATCAAAACTAAATAAGCAAGCACTTTCAAAATTGCACACATGTTACTTCATTCATTTATAAATATCCCCAGAAAATTTCAAGTTTCTATCTGTAATAGCACTTTTTTTACAATTTTTTTAGTTACCCATACAATTCGGCCAGGGGTGAGTGCTTGTGAAAACTCGCATCTGGCAAGGGCTGAGTGAGTTAAACGACAACAAGAACAATAACAATAACAGTCTAATTTCTATCTCTTGGTCTCATGCAGGGATCGTCCGCAGGGGAGGGTGGTCAGTCAGACGCCGTTTCTTTTCTTCACAACAAGCTGGAGTTCTTGCGCCCAGACAAAATCAGGTACTTTTTGGACATGTTATTTTTAAGGACCATCACATTAACCCTTTGACTCCCGCACCCTGTCCACCAGCATCCTGTATTGCCAGCCATGCTAGCAGAGCAAATACTGATACCTTTGATTCTCTCATCCTATCCAGCTTCGTTCTGGAAGCAAGTGGATATGGTGCGGGAGTCAAAGGTTAAGTATCTGCACTTGGTGATTAGGGTGCAGGAATCAAAGGGTTAAGTATCTGCACTTGGTGAATAGGGTGCGGGAGTCAAAGGGTTTTTAAGTATCTGCACTTGGTGAATAGGGTGCAGGAGTCAAAGGGTTAAGTATCTGCACTTGGTGAATAGGGTGCGGAAGTCAAAGGGTTAAATATCTGCACTTGGTGAATAGGGTTCGGGAGTCAAAGGGTTAAATATCTGCACTTGGTGAATAGGGTGCAGGAGTCAAAGGGTTAAGTATCTGCACTTGGTGAATAGGGTGCAGGAGTCAAAGGGTTTAAGTATCTGCACTTGGTGAATAGGGTGCAGGACTCAAAGGGTTAAGTATCTGCACTTGGTGAATAGGATGCGGGAGTCAAAGGGTTGAAATAGTTCAGGTGGGGGTGGGGTGGGGGGCATTTTCTCTTAATTGCAACAGAAACAGGCGATGATGATGATGACGATGGGGATGGTAATCATGATGCTGTGGAGAACAGATCTCAATGGGCGAGAGCTGTTCTCATTTGATTCAGATGAGAGTGGAGACTCCGCATTATATGACTTAGTATCATGGCTGGTTAGAAGACCCTGGCAGTTCTGGTACCTCTGACTTAGTCCTTTGCGTTTTGCTGTAGGGGTTATCCCATCATTAACTCATGGCCAAAAGACATACCCTGTAATGTATCACTGACTTAGTCCTTTGCGTTTTGCTGTAGGGGTTATCCCATCATTAACTCATGGCCAAAAGACATACCCTGTAATGTATCACTGACTTAGTCCATTGTGTTTTGCTGTAGGAGTTATCCCATCATTAACTCGTGGCCAAAAGACATACCCTGTAATGTATCACTGACTTAGTCCATTGTGTTTTGCTGTAGGGGTTATCCCATCATTAACTCGTGGCCAAAAGACATACCATGTAATGTATCACTGACTTAGTCCATTGTGTTTTGCTGTAGGAGTTATCCCATCATTAACTCATGGCCAAAAGACATACCCTGTAATGTATCACTGACTTTGTCCATTGTGTTTTGCTGTAGGAGTTATCCCATCATTAACTCATGGCCAAAAGACATACCCTGTAATGTATCACTGACTTAGTCCATTGTGTTTTGCTGTAGGAGTTATCCCATCATTAACTCATGGCCAAAAGACATACCCTGTAATGTATCACTGACTTAGTCCATTGTGTTTTGCTGTAGGAGTTATCCCATCATTAACTCGTGGCCAAAAGACATACCCTGTAATGTATCACTGACTTAGTCCATTGTGTTTTGCTGTAGGAGTTATCCCATCATTAACTTGTGGCCAAAAGACATACCCTGTAATGTATCACTGACTTAGTCCATTGTGTTTTGCTGTAGGAGTTATCCCATCATTAACTCGTGGCCAAAAGACATACCATGTAATGTATCACTGACTTAGTCCATTGTGTTTTGCTGTAGGAGTTATCCCATCATTAACTTGTGGCCAAAAGACATACCATGTAATGTATCACTGACTTAGTCCTTTGTGTTTTGCTGTAGGAGTTATCCCATCATTAACTTGTGGCCAAAAGACATACCATGTAATGTATCACTGACTTAGTCCATTGTGTTTTGCTGTAGGAGTTATCCCATCATTAACTTGTGGCCAAAAGACACACCCTGTAATGTATCACTGACTTAGTCCATTGTGTTTTGCTGTAGGGGTTATCCCATCATTAACTCATGGCCAAAAGACATACCCTGTAATGTATCACTGACTTAGTCCATTGTGTTTTGCTGTAGGAGTTATCCCATCATTAACTTGTGGCCAAAAGACATACCCTGTAATGTATCACTGACTTAGTCCTTTGTGTTTTGCTGTAGGAGTTATCCCATCATTAACTTGTGGCCAAAAGACATACCATGTAATGTATCACTGACTTAGTCCATTGTGTTTTGCTGTAGGAGTTATCCCATCATTAACTTGTGGCCAAAAGACATACCATGTAATGTATCACTGACTTAGTCCATTGTGTTTTGCTGTAGGGGTTATCCCATCATTAACTTGTGGCCAAAAGACATACCCTGTAATGTATCACTGACTTAGTCCATTGCGTTTTGCTGTAGGAGTTATCCCATTATTAACTTGTGGCCAAAAGACATACCATGTAATGTATCACTGACTTAGTCCATTGTGTTTTGCTGTAGGAGTTATCCCATCATTAACTTGTGGCCAAAAGACATACCCTGTAATGTATCACTGACTTAGTCCATTGTGTTTTGCTGTAGGAGTTATCCCATCATTAACTTGTGGCCAAAAGACATACCATGTAATGTATCACTGACTTAGTCCATTGTGTTTTGCTGTAGGGGTTATCCCATCATTAACTCGTGGCCAAAAGACATACCCTGTAATGTATCACTGACTTAGTCCATTGCGTTTTGCTGTAGGAGTTATCCCATCATTAACTCGTGGCCAAAAGACATACCCTGTAATGTATCACTGACTTAGTCCATTGCGTTTTGCTGTAGGAGTTATCCCATCATTAACTTGTGGTCAAAAGACATACCCTGTAATGTATCACTGACTTAGTCCATTGCGTTTTGCTGTAGGAGTTATCCCATCATTAACTTGTGGCCAAAAGACATACCCTGTAATGTATCACTGACTTAGTCCATTGCGTTTTGCTGTAGGAGTTATCCCATCATTAACTTGTGGCCAAAAGACATACCCTGTAATGTATCACTGACTTAGTCCTTTGCATTTTGCTGTAGGAGTTATCCCATCATTAACTCATGGCCAAAAGATATACCCTGTAAGAACGGTGGGGCTATGCCTTTAGGCGGTCCTTATCCTCCTGATGGATCTGAGGTTGGAGGGTGTTTAGGGTATTTTCTAGGTGTGGCCTTGCATGTCCTGATAGAAACCATGGCCAGTTTGTCCAGGACTGCTCATTGGCCTTGCATGTCCTGATAAAAACCATTGCCGGTTTTCATCTCACTTCCGCTCTGACATATTTACTCAAAGACACATTATGATGTCATTTTAGTCAGTTTATTCCTGTTCTCATACTGGACGGAGCAGCGGGGAAGTTTTAGTCGTTTTCTCCTAATTTTTCTATCTGGTGTGTGTGTGTGTTTGTGATCTTACGCTTGACAAAGGTAAGTTGGCCGAAGATGTGCACCTGTCTTGTCTTATTGTATTAAATATGCGTTCTTATTCTTTTTTCCTGTTTTTTCTGTTTTGTGTTTGAATGCAAGCAGTCGCTCTTATTTTGGACATTGCCAGTTTGTCCATGACTGCTCATTGGCCTTGCATGTCTTGATAGAAACCATTACCAGTTTGTCCAAGACTGCTCATTCATCTTAGCAAGTTTGGCTTATTTTGTAGCTATCTTCCTTTTCTGAGGGTCGTCTGCCATCTGCAGCCTGCTAAGTTGATAGACAGAATAAACCAAAACAGGAAGAAAATGTTGCAGAGATTGTCAGAGAGGAGAAAAGGGGTCTGCCACAGAATAGTAAGTGAACTGTGTGGGTGTTCCTTTCGTGTGTAGATAGGTATTTTTGAAGGGTCATTCTCTTGTCTAAATTGTAGAATTACTTTAAACCCTTTGACTCCTGCATCCTGTCCATCCGATGAAAAACTTAACCCTTTGACTCCCTCACCCTATCCACCAACGTCATGCAGGAAGCTGGTGGATAGGGTGAGGGAGTCAAAAGGGTAATAAGTTTTTTTGTTTTGCCAGCATGGTTGGTAATGCAGGATGCTGGTGGACAGGGTGCTGAAGTCAAAGGGTTAATCATTTGAGACAAATAGATGTTACATTATTTAGTTTGTTCATGCATGAACCTTTCTTTTTTTTGCTAAAACTTCGTAAGAAATTTAGGATTTTTGGCGACCCCCATTCATGGTTTATGCAGACGAAGAAAGAGATGAAGAGTTTCTCAGCTTCAGGTTTTGTGTCTGTCATACTGTTTGTGCTTCTTGTTTGTCAGGGACGCCAACAAGAGAACTCCGTCAGACCCAGACTATGACCCACGTACCCTGCATGTGCCAGACAGCTTCCTCACTGCACAGACACCAGTAAGTTGCCTGTTTATTAACTTTTGCTGCGCCTCTAATGTGCTCATTTTTGACTTCCTTCAAAGCACGTCAAAGTCACCAAAATTGGGTGACTGTGAAAAGTGGGCATGAAGGAAGGGTCACAGTCATAGACAATTTTTCCACATGCTGGGATGATACACGTCACTGAGGGTGAAAATGATGATGCTGTGAAGTGCCATTATGATGCTGTGATGTGCCATTATGATGCTATTGAAGTGTCATGATGATGCTATGAAGTGCCATCATGATACTATGAAGTGCCATGGTGCTGTGATGTGCCATTATGATGCTATTGAAGTGTCATGATGATGCTATGAAGTGCCATCATGATGCTGTGAAGTGCCATTATGATGCTGTGAAGTGCCATCATGATGCTATGAAGTGCCATCATGATGATATGACATGCCATTATGGTGCTGTGAAGTGTCATGATGTTATGAAGTGCCATCACGATGCTATGAAGTTTCATCACAGTGCTATTGAAGTGCCATCACGATGCCATGAAATGCCATTACGATGCTATGAAGTGCCATCACGATGCTATGAAGTGCCATCATGATGCTATGAAATGCTATTATGATGGTATGAAGTGCATTATGATGCTTGAAGTGCCATCATGATGCTATGAAGTGCCATTATGATGATATGAAGTGCCATTATGATGATATGAAGTGCCATTATGATGCTATAAAGTTTCTTTCTGGATTGAGATGAGAAGGCTGTACCATTGGTTTCTTTACATATCCGGCATCAACCAGGCCCAAGAGAGACAGACACCTGCAGTGTTGATAAAATGATTTGAGCAGTGTCCTCTGTGGGGCATCTGTGAAGTGGTCAAGACTTGGGACTTTGTAGCCCCAGTCTTCCCTGTGAGCCTATAGTATGGGTAGGAGTGGATTGAGGCCAAAAATATGAGATAAAATGTGGAGTTCAGATCTCTGATCTCATCATTTCTTTTAAAATCCTTGAGGGACTGCACTAGTTTATAACTGAAACATTGGGACAGTGTTCCAATATGCCAAGGAATATATATTGACAGAAACTACACAAACATACAGAAACAGTCAATTAAGTAATATGAATGTCTGCATTTAACTCTCTCGCTACGAGCGTCGGGATTTCCCGATCATGTCTCAACAACACTTGTCTCCGAGCGTCGGAGAAATCCGACTTGAGTTTTGAAAATTCGCTGGGCTTTCAGTATTTCTGTTAACCGAAACTAATAGCCAGAAATAGATTCTTTGGTCATTCCTAGCCTCGTTTCAGCCATGAGGTCACTGTACTACGCAGTTGGTGAGTGGACAGTGCAAAGTTCACGACCCACTCTCCGCACTAAGCAGCCAATGGAAAAGCAAATGGCTGAACAATACTCAACAACTTGGCGCTGTTCAACACGATCTCTTCCTTCAGTGGAGTGTGCACATTGGATTTTATGAAATTTCATTCAAAATATGACTGTAGGAACTGATGTATTGACCTGACTGTATTTTGCAAGACATTTTTCACCAGAAAATTTCTCTAATTTACTTGTACCATTACTCAACAACCAAGAGGGTTAGACATTTGAAATTTCAGCATTTTGTACACCAATCTTTTAATATATGACCTGCCAAATTTCAAAACTCTGTTTTCATTTGTTTGTATGAGAATTTTTCTCATGACCTATACAAACTGTGCGTATCAGGGGAACGGCAAGGGGCATAATCATACGTAGCGAGTGAGTTAATCTGTGAGTGTGATGGTTGACATCAGGTCAGTGTAGAATTGCTGCTTGCTGGTGAAACAGTTATACTGAAGATATTCTTACCATCAAAAAACACCAAAACTGACAGATTGAACGCATGTTCATTATATCAGTCATCTTAACTCTGGGTTACACTGTGTCTGTGGTATAGATACATTTGGAAGGCTGTTATTTTTTTATAACAAAAACACCAAAATGAACTCGTTTGGATATTCAGTAGTCAGGCCCCCCCATGGGGATGTCAGGGGCTCTTTCAGTGTAAATAGTATCCCCATCTTCTGGAAATTCTGTGCTAGAAATTTCCTCTTTTCTGTCTCTCTCTTTGTTTCTGCCTTGTTTCTTTGCTATCTGTCATTTCTTCTTATCATTTTCTGCCTTTATGGTCCATTCAGCTGCATGTGTTTGATAAAGTCTTACGAATTCAACTCGGACTTGGGAAACTGTGTGTGTGCAGTTTCCAGTTTCCAGTCCACTCAGCTGTGAGTGGTTACTTAACCTTGTTCAGAGTCAGAGAAGGTAAAGCGATGAGGGGGAGAAGTGGGACATACTCTGAAACAGTCGACCTGGTAGTAACATAGGTCTTAATTATCTCACTTCTGTACTACCCTGTTTTGGGTTATTGCATGATTTTCACCATTAATTGTGACCTCCCACCGAAATCAGTCTTAACTTGCAGTCAGTCAAACAGCACTAGGAGCTGAAAAGGCAACTGAGGATCTGTCAGGGGTGTTTTGACTTTTTCTCAAAATTGATTTCTGTGGACTATAATCTATCCCCCACAGAAATTTTTTTCTTGAAAAAATATTATGAATCAATTTAAAATGGTATTTTAATGCACTGATCGCAGCCGAAAGAACGCAATTTCTTACCAAAAGTACCTCTTTTTGTCTCTTATTATGAACCATAACCTGTACAGTCCCTGCACATGTAATATACTGATGGAAAGCTCTTTGGTGCACCTTTCAGATAATGACAGCGAAAATTAGAAACAAACTGGGTCAAAGCCACCAAATAAAGAAATTTAAGGAAAATGTGTAGGACAGTACACAAAAACTTTAGAGGCCGTTGTCTCAAAATAGCCGTCATACAACTTAATGACTTTAAACATACATAACTTCTACATTTTTTTGAATACAAGCTTTATTCAAGTACCAAAATAACCAGCAGAATGTACACTTTCCAGTAATATGTATATCTCAATATACCCAAAATGCTAGTTAAGACTGATTTCATGGTGGGAGGTCACCATTAATTATTTTGAAGTGATTTATTTATCTTTTTATTACTGTTATTTTCCATTATTGTTATTCATTTATTGTTGTTGTCATGTTCTTTGTGAGGTCAATTTGTGCTGTGAATATGCAAACAAGATTGAAATAACTGATCATGCAAACTTTTCTGTTTCAGGCTATGCGTCAGTGGTGGGAGATGAAAATTTGGCACTACGATACGGTTCTCTTCTTCAAGGTCAGAAAGTATGCTAGTAGTATGGACAGCATATGTTTTTTTCAACCCGACTGTAGAAATAGAGATTCTGAGATTTTTATGTATGCAAATTTGATGGGCCAGATAGTTAAGAAATCCAAAACAAGTGTGACTGCCCATGTTCAAGCAAACAAGAAAAAAAAATCTGAATGTGTATTTAATACGAGACAAGAGGGGCGCAAATTTTTTGCCAACAGCCTTTGTCAAGTGTAGATGTAAGATCACAAATGAACAAACATCAAATATGAAAATTAGGAGAAAAAGACTGAAATTTCCCTGCTGCTTCGTCCAGTGGGAGGAAAAGCAGCAGAGACGAAGCAGCAGGGAAATTTGCAGTTGGCCGAAAATTTACGCCGTCTTGTTTGGTTGTATTAACCTCACCTATCTACAGGTGCAAAAATTAACGCTTTGACTCCCTCCCTATGGTTGACAATGCAGGATGCTGGTGAACAGGGTGTTGGAGTCAAAGGGTTAACTACGTGTTCTGATTTTTTCATAATTTTTTCTGGTTCCTGATAGTTAATTAAGAGATGAGATATCAGACTTCTATTTGAAAGGTGTGAGTTCATATTTGCCAGGTTTTTCATACCTTGTGGATCACTCTGATCCTGTCTGGGTATCTCAGTCCTGGTGGGTGAAGGTTGGAGATTTTTATGATCTCCCAGATCAATATGTATGCAGATTCATTGGCGCCTAACTCCCCCCTCCCCCCTCCCCCTTGAGTGTGTATGCCTCAGAACATTAAATGTGCATGATCTTGTTAAGTTATGTCTGTCGGTGGTTTTTGCAACATGAAAACACCCAGCATGCACTCCCACTGAATGCGGACTACTGGACTGTAGCAATATGCTGTCTGCACATTGTGGGCAAGACACTGTACATGGGTGAAAGTAGTTCCGGAGTGTTCTGGAATTCCGGAATGACGATTGACAAAAGTTCTTTTCCGGAATGGCAAACTTGACTTCAGGAAATGCCAATGAAAAAAAAAACAAAACAAAAAAAAAACGAGAGAGAGAGAGTCTTTCACACTGTCAGCTCGGCTTATCTGCAATTCAATTATCTTATTATTTTTCCATTAGTCTTCGTTGTATCGAACGGCGATTCTCACTGGTGCTTGCACACAAATGGGTTAAAGTATTCCTTCCTTTTCATTCTTGCTCATGCGATTCGAGTCTAAACCGGGGGAAAAAAGTTTGCGAGCGAAGATTTGTATCGACAGCAAATTGGGCTAACACATGTGATAGCAACAATGAAGGACGTGCCTGTTAATGCAGATGTTTCTGCAATAGACAATCAGTAAAAAACATGTGGCGATGGCTCTGGCTAGAAGAAAAGAGATGGCGATTGTTTCGAGTGTTTCCATTGCTCAGGAATGGAGCAGTTTTCAGAATGGGAACATTTAGAGGACATGGAAATTTAAGGTTTCAGGATTGGAGATTTTTCACTATTCCCTGCACTTACATCCGTGTATCTGAAAAATGATGTTGATATATGTATGTATATGTGAATCTACAACATCTTTCTGTTAAATTCTGAGGAAAAATGTAAATCTGTGACAAAATAGTAGGTAGTGGTGGTTCTCTTTCTTTTATTTCTTTTTTTTTTTTCTTGTTATTCTCCCCCACTCCCCCACCCCAGTTTTTTGTTTTTGTTTTCTTTCCTTTTTTTAATTTCTTGGTTTTGCTATGCCAGTTTTTGTGCCTGCCTCATTCAACTCCTCGGTATATTACCAACCCTAAGTTCATTCAAAGTCCTGCACCAGGAAGCCCACAAAAGTCAAGAGATACCAAGCTGTGCTGTGGCCACCTGCCAGATGGGACTCTGCAGTGCTGCTGGGTCTTTTCAATAACGTCTGTTCACAATAGTTATTTTATGTGCTGTTGTTTCTTATGGCAGATGTTGCTTGTGTGTATGTGCGTATGTGTGCATGTGTGCATGCGTGCGTGCATACATGCATCAGCGTTAGTGTCCTCAGTAAGATGGACCCGAACAGATACTGGTGAACTCCACCAGGGACCTAGCAGCAGTACTGTATAGTTTTCCTCTGGTAGATGCCCCTATGGTGGCTTACAGCCCATGGGCTTCTGGCCCTGGTACTTTGACTAAATGAACTTTGGGGTCAGTGTGTGTTTTGGAGTCTGAATAAGTGGCCTGGGGTTGGTGCCACTGAAGCGCTGCAGAAATTGGGACGACATACACACATGCACGCACGCACGTACACACGCACACTCGCCTAAAAGCTCATATGTGAATAAATGTTAAAAGAAATGCACACACACACACGCACGCATGCACACACACACATGCACATACACACAAACACACACACACACACACACACACACACACACACACACACACACACACACACACACACACACACACACACACACACACACACACACACACACACATACTTTCACTGTCTGTCTGTCTGTCTCTCTGTCTCTGTCTCTCTCTGTCTCTGTCTCTCTTCTGTCTGTCTGTCTGTCTCTCTCTCTAATATGCCTTGATACTTGACCACCCAAGTTATGCAGTTCAGACAGATGTTGGTTCTTACAGTTCATTCTGTGGGTGTGCAGATGGGGAAATTCTATGAGCTTTTTCACATGGATTCCACTACCGGGGTGACGGAGTTGGGACTGACTTATATGAAGGTGAGGCTCCATCTGTCGTGTGTGTTGTTTTGTTTAATGTCTTTTCACTCTTAACCCGCTTTGCACAATGAGCAACAATCGTGGCTTTAACCCTACCAGACCGAGTTCCCGCTATTGCGGGAATGACGAAAATGACTATATACAGAGTTCCCGCTATAGCGGGAATAGCACACTCACATGATCGTCACTTTATCAAGAGCTAAAAATAACCACCCAATCGTTGCTAAGTGTCGCGTGAGCGTGAGTTCAGCCTATTGCAAATGTCTGCCTTTGTGTTGATGGTATTTTGAGGTGATTTGGGTGCAAAATTGACCATGAAGCGAGCTAGTGATGAACCAAGCACTTCAACAGGTAAACGGGCGAGGCCAACTCGCTTCACAGTTCAACAAGTGGTGGACATTTTGCAGAATTCTGATTCTGATGAGGGAGAATTTGATCAGGGATACGTTTCCGATTCAAGTGACGATGATTACTTTGATGAAGCATTGAGTGAAAGTGATGATTCTGACAATGAAAGAAGTAGGTCGAGACAGAGTGTTGGAAGAAGGGGGCGTGCCCGTACCCCCAACCAAGTGATAGGGGAGATGCTTGTGTGATTGATGAGGGTTGGACTGGCGTTAGATGAAAGGTAGGCCTATTTTCTACAATCTCTCCAAGTTTCATATAATTCTAACCATTGGTGTGCATGATATGAACAGTTTTCTAACGTATATACATTTTTTTCAAAATTTTGCTCAGGAGGCCAGGCAGGGGGCACAATTCTCAGGGGCTCAGGTCTGGTAGGGTTAATGTCCAAACACAATGAGCCACGATCTTGGCTTCATTTGTATCTCCTGCTGAAGACTGTCCGATCTATAAAGCGAACACAAATTGACCAATCAGAAGGCTTCTTTTGCATGACGTCTGCCTTCTTCCTTTCACATGGTCACCATCTTGCTGTTCTTCTGTTGATTTATTACAAGTTTTTGCACAAAAATGAGTGAGATTGGGCCTGGCCATGAAGTTGACAAGTTGGGGGACTCTTGTTGACAGTGACTCTGGCGATGATTATGAGGTAAATATGGCTTTGTTTTTGGTTCTAAATGAACAAGAGAGGTTCAAGCACATGATGAAGGGTATTTTAGCACATGAGTCATTGATGGAATGTGGGTTGTCGTTCAGTTTGGTTTGTTTACATTGTACTTCTCGTTGCACATGTGCGGATGTGTTTTTTTTATTCCAACACTCTGTAATTTCACTTTCTCCTGCAATCAGGTGTTTATTTTACTTTTATTGTGCAGTTCAGGATTTCTCCTTTCTAAATATACGTATACTTTTCTAGATGTTCACACGAGTGCAGCGAAAATTACAATTAGTTGACAAGTTGGCTCCGGTAATTTTACGCCATTGTCTTACAGTACACTTTTAAGTATGTATCGTGCCACTTTTAATTATATGTAACATGCCAAGGGGGTTAAGTGATATTTAGTAAGGAGGGAGGTGGTAGAGTAAAAGTAGATGGCGGCAGCCTGTTACAATAATGCTGGACAAGCTTTATATAATCTGTGATTGACTCAGACTTCAAACTGGACATCTGTTAGTTTTTCGAGTTGGCCATTGAGAAGAGAGTTGTGATGATGGAGGAGCATTGTTTATGTCAGGCAGTATTTGGCATTGAGCCAGCGCAGTGCTGCCAGTGTGAAGAGTGGGTATCAAGTAACGCGAGAAGTCGGTGCAACTAGTGGGACTAGGCCTTGTGCTCGCTGTACAGTAGTGTGTGTCAGCATTTCTGTCTGATAACTGTGGAACTCAAAAGAAAGAGGTGGGCGTGGCAGTGACAGTGTGTGTGTGTGTTGTGTGTGGTGTGTGTGTTGTGTGTGGGTGTTATGTGTGTGTGTGTGTGTGTGTGTGTGTGTGTGTGTGTTGTGTGTGTGTGTGTGTGTGTGTGTGGTGTGTAGTGTGTGTGTGTGTATGTTGTGTGTGTGTGTTTGTGTGTCTGTGTGTGTGTGTGTGTGTGTGTGTGTGTGTGTGTGTAAGTGTGTAAGTAAGGTGCACAGGGAGCTAAGATTGCTTAGTCTTTTTTTTTTTTTCATTCGTACCGTCTTCACCCTATTCCTTCATTCCTTTGTTTCAGTCTTTCCTTCGGTTTTAAGAACTAAAACTTGTGATTTGCAGGGAGAACACGCTCACTCGGGATTCCCCGAGATTGCATACAGTCGTTATGCAGATGCCTTGATTCAGAAAGGATACAAGGTGGCCCGAGTGGAACAGACAGAGACGCCAGAGATGATGGCTGATCGCTGTAGAGAGAGTAAGTGGCACATTGTATTGTGTAATGTAAATATTGGCTTATTGTGTTTGTGTGTGGATGTGTGATTGTGTGTGTGTTAGTGTATATGCGTGTGTATATGTGTGTCTGTGTGTCTGTACAATGATTTCCACCTAGCAGTGGCCTAGTATCACCCAAATCAGGTGTTGGTATACTTTGAACAGTTCATCCAGCTGGGGATCATTATTTGATTGGTATACTTTGAACAGTTCATCCAGCTGGGGATCAGTATACTTTGAACAGTTCATCCAGCTGGGGATCATTATTTGATTGGTATACTTGAAAAGTTCATCCAGCTGGGGATCATTATTTGATTGGTATACTTGAACAGTTCATCCAGCTGGGGATCATTATTTGATTGGTATACTTGAACAGTTCATCCAGCTGGGGATCATTATTTGATTGGTATACTTGAACAGTTCATCCAGCTGGGGATCATTATTTGATTGGTATACTTGAACAGTTCATCGAGCTGGGGATCATTATTTGATTGGTATACTTGAACAGTTCATCCAGCTGGGGATCAGTATTTGATTGGTATACTTTGAACAGTTCATCCAGCTGGGGATCAGTATTTGTTGGTATACTTTGAACAGTTCATCCAGCTGGGGATCATTATTTGATTGGTATACTTTGAACAGTTCATCCAGCTGGGGATCAGTATACTTTGAACAGTTCATCCAGCTGGGGATCATTATTTGATTGGTATATTTGAACAGTTCATCCAGCTGGGGATCAGTATTTGATTGGTATACTTTGAACAGTTCATCCAGCTGGGGATCATTATTTGATTGGTATACTTTGAACAGTTCATCCAGCTGGGGATCATTATTTGATTGGTATACTTTGAACAGTTCATCCAGCTGGGGATCAGTATTTGATTGGTATACTTTGAACAGTTCATCCAGCTGGGGATCATTATTTGATTGGTATACTTTGAACAGTTCATCCAGCTGGGGATCATTATTTGATTGGTATACTTTGAACATTTCATCCAGCTGGGGATCATTATTTGATTGGTATACTTTGAACAGTTCATCCAGCTGGGGATCATTATTTGATTGGTATACTTGAACAGTTCATCCAGCTGGGGATCATTATTTGATTGGTATACTTGAACAGTTCATCCAGCTGGGGATCATTATTTGATTGATATACTTGAACAGTTCATCCAGCTGGGGATCATTATTTGATTGGTATACTTTGAACAGTTCATCCAGCTGGGGATCATTATTTGATTGGTATACTTGAACAGTTCATCCAGCTGGGGATCATTATTTGATTGGTATACTTGAACAGTTCATCCAGCTGGGGATCATTATTTGATTGGTATACTTGAACAGTTCATCCAGCTGAGGATCATTATTTGATTGGTATACTTGAACAGTTCATCCAGCTGGGGATCATTATTTGATTGGTATACTTTGAACAGTTCATCCAGCTGGGGATCAGTATTTGATTGGTATACTTTGAACAGTTCATCCAGCTGGGGATCATTATTTGATTGATATACTTGAACAGTTCATCCAGCTGGGGATCAGTATTTGATTGGTATACTTGAACAGTTCATCCAGCTGGGGATCAGTATTTGATTGGTATACTTGAACAGTTCATCCAGCTGGGGATCATGTATTTGATTGGTATACTTGAACAGTTCATCCAGCTGGGGATCAGTATTTGATTGGTATACTTGAACAGTTCATTCAGCTGGGGATCAGTATTTGATTGGTATACTTGAACAGTTATCCAGCTGGGATCAGTATTTGATTGGTATACTTGAACAGTTCATCCAGCTGGGATCAGTATTTGATTGGTATACTTGAACAGTTATCCAGCTAGGGATCAGTATTTGATTGGTATACTTGAACAGTTCATCCAGCTGGGGATCAGTATTTGATTGGTATACTTGAACAGTTCATCCAGCTGGGGATCAGTATTTGATTGGTATACTTGAAAAGTTCATCCAGCTGGGGATCAGTATTTGATTGGTATACTTGAACAGTTCATCCAGCTGAGGATCAGTATTTGATTGGTATACTTTGAACAGTTCATCCAGCTGGGGATCATTATTTGATTGGGATATACTTGAACAGTTCATCCAGCTGGGGATCATTATTTGATTGTATACTTTGAACAGTTCATCCAGCTGGGGATCATTATTTGATTGGTATACTTGAACAGTTCATCCAGCTGGGGATCATTATTTGATTGGTATACTTGAACAGTTCATCCAGCTGGGGATCATTATTTGATTGATATACTTGAACAGTTCATCCAGCTGGGGATCATTATTTGATTGTATACTTTGAACAGTTCATCCAGCTGGGGATCATTATTTGATATGTACTTGTTTTAGCGTTCCAGTCTTTTTTGGATGTGTGTGTGTGCGTGCGTAGTGCGTGTGCGTGCATGCGTGCGTGTGCGTGGTGTGCGTGTGCATGTGTGTGTGTGTGTGTTGTTTTGTCCACACTGCACAGGTGGTATACTGCTGCACAGTTTGTGTGCTCTGTCTTCTGTTTGTATGCATGCTGGGTATTCTCATGTTACCATAAGCCACCAGACACAGACGTTGCTTGCTTTAGCATGAATATTTGATGTTCTTCATGCTTACACACATGAAAGGGGTTTACTTTAGACATTAATGCCTACACGCACGTTGATCTGGGAAATCAGAAAAATCTCCACCCTTTATTCACAAGGATGGAGGTACCCAGGAAGGATCGAACCCAGACCTTGCGATTGGAAGTCTGATGTCAGTTTGAGGACAGTTTGATTGTCATGCTTGTTGGTGTTTCGACACTAAAAACTATGGACTGGTTTGAAAATTCCAAGTGCGCTTAAAATAGACTGGTCATAAAGATCACATCGTTTTGCAGTTTGTTGAATTTGAAACGGACTGAGCATAACTGAAGTAGGACCATTTGACCAATGGACATTGAGCCAATGAGCAAAGCTTACAGAGGTTTAGTTTGTTTGTCTGATAGAGCCGTGGATTCAGGATCTGATAATGCAAGTTCATCCCAAGCCTAGGATCTGATAATGCAAGTTCAACCCAAGCCCAGGATCTGATATCATAATGCAAGTTCAACCCAAGCCTAGGATCTGGTAATGCAAGTTCAACCCTAGCCCAGGATCTGATAATGCAAGTTCAACCCTAGCCCAGGATCTGATAATGCAAGTTCAACCCAAGCCTAGGATCTGATAATGCAAGTTCAGCCCAAGCCCAGGATCTGATAATGCAAGTTTAACCCAAGCCTAGGATCTGGTAATGCAAGTTCAACCCTAGCCCAGGATCTGATAATGCAAGTTCAACCCAAGCCCAGGATCTGGTAATGCAAGTTCAACTCAAGCCCAGGATCTGATAATGCAAGTTCAATCCAAACCTGCAACAGTAAAAACTTTCCAGTTAGCTGCCCATCTTAATGTTTCCATTATTTTGGTAATGTCAGCTTAGGATTTCGTAGGCTTCACCCTCCATTCCATTTCAAGACTTTGCTCGCACATAGAGTTTTACACAGGCTCAGGAAGTGTGTGGTGTGGGGATGGAGGAGGTTGCCACAGATGTCTCAGTTGTGTGACCTGGAGAAGACTTGCGAGTCAGCATGGCTCCTACTGCTGATCCTGGCAAGGGAGAGAGGTAAGGCGACAGAGGGAGTCTAGCAGCTAACTGCTGGCAGATTTGGTTGGGGCGTGTATTGAAGGTGGTGAAACGAGAGATTTGCCATTTGTAAACATACAGATGTGCTGTTACAGTGGCAAGGCCAACCAAGTTTGACAAGGTGGTGAAACGAGAGATCTGCCAGGTGTCCACACAAGGTATTCGCTCCTTCAGTCAACGAGACGGAGACGTGGGGGACGCTCTTCCTAGCTATCT
The DNA here is from genome assembly GCA_030674185.1 of Monoplex corrugatus. Taxonomy (NCBI): domain Eukaryota; kingdom Metazoa; phylum Mollusca; class Gastropoda; order Littorinimorpha; family Ranellidae; genus Monoplex; species Monoplex corrugatus. The sequence goes on along the minus strand of JAPXFY010000027.1, from coordinate 19,874,297 downwards.
CCTGGCTCTGTGTGAGGTATGATGTGAGTGGAAGAGGTGGAGGTTAGGCAGTAAGGGATTATGTGTGGTGTGGGATGGTGGGTGGGTGGATATGGTTTTGTGTGTGTGTGTATGTGTGTGTGTGTGTGTGTGTGTGTGTGTGTGTGTGTGTGTGTGTGTGTGTGTAAGGGGAGAGTTTGGGGGAGCGATGACAAGTAAGTTATAGTGGTATGTGTGTGTGTGTGTGTGGCAAATGAAGTGTGTTAGAGAGAGAAATTTCAATAACAACAGTTGTACTTACAGATCTAAAACATGTAATAACCAGTCTAAAATGCGGACATGTATATACATGCTCACACACTGCTCAAAAGCTTCAATTTAGCGGAATCAAGTGGAGTGACAGGAGTCTGGCTGACTACAGTTCTTCTGACCATCAAACTCTGTAGGTATAGGAAGTGGAGGGAACGGCCATCTTCATCACCATATGAGACCTGACCATGGTAGCAGTGAACTAAAGAGGAAGAAGTCGTTCCAACCTCTCTCAAGTTCGTGTTCTTCAGGACAAGTGTTTACCTTGTGGCTTGTCCTGCATGAGGTGGAAAAAATGGATTTGGTTGGAAAACAAACAAGCATTCATAGAAAAAAAACTGACCGGCACGACAATCAAGTGGGTAAATCACCATGGTGTAGTGGTTAATGCAGCAAACTACCGACTGGAAAGTTGTGGGTTTGAATCCTAATCAGTCCCTTAAAAAAGCATTGTGGGATTTTTCGGCTCTAACTGACTTCTACCCAGAGTAGTTGGGCATGCTATAGGCTCATTGGGAAGACTGATTACCATCCTCATTGACATCATCATCATCGTATTGTAAAAACTGTGCCAGCTTCTGTGGCCATTATGATGGCATAGAAAATGGGACGGGGAAAAAAAAAGGGTGAGCACAAAGGCAACCCCTCCCTGAATGCGATTATCCGAAAAAAAAAAAAGAAGTGGGTAAGTTGCCACTTGACTGTCATGCCATATTTTTTTTTCTCTCTATGAATGCTTGTCAGTTTTCCAAGCAAATCTGTTTTGTCTGGGTCAGCATGATAGTGCCTAATTCCGTTTTGTTAGTGTACACAAGCAGAACATCAAATACACACATTATATTATTGTGTAAATCGTGTCTGTGTACGTTGGCTTTAAAACATGAAAACGCCCACTAAAGATGGAGTATGCAGACTGTAAACATGAGAACGCCCAACATGTACGCCCACTAAAGATGGCATATGCAAAATGTAAATATGAAACAGGCATGGGAATTCTCCTCGGATCCGCTATTTTCAGCGGAAAAAAACCTAGCGTCCTCGGGGAAAAAAAATTGAGCTCCTCGGATTCTCGAGAAAGGCAAAAAAAAAAAAAAAAATTCGTAACCAGAATTTTATAGTGCGCGATTCCGGTGTAGCGTTCAATCTTTGCAGCCGCCCGTTAATGCTGCTAGCAGCGTCCGTGCTTTCTATAGGTAGTTGCATCGCCGGGCACATCCGCTTTTGCGAGTGAGTCAGCGGCTTTGAACGCAGCAATACTATCCCTTCAGCTGCCATTTTTCTTTTTGAAGCATTCGAGGCAGTGAGCAGTTGCATGATTTAAAAACAGTCACACATTCCAGTGAGCGATTGAAGATGTCATCAGTGGCAAGAATTGTTAATCGAACGGACGCACTTGACGAAGAGGGCATATTAACCTTATAAAAGTGCCAAATTTGAATAATTTTACAATGGAAATATGCCTGAAAGTGATGCCCAGATATGCCCAGATTGCGCAGATTTTAATGTAGCAGAAAAAATTTTCCCTAGTTTCAGAGGATTCTCCTTATACCAATTCCCATGCCTGATGAAAACACCCAGCGCACCCACTAAAGATGGACTATGCAGACTGTAGACATGAAAACACCCAGCATGCACACCCATTAAAGATGGAGAATGCAGACTGCGTAGCCAAATACTATCGACACTGCAGACTGCGAAGCCAGAGTGGGCAAAACAATGTAAATGTTCGCATCCAAGTAAGAAGCAGAATGCTAAAAATGCAACAACATAACTAAATCCAAAACAAGTGTGACTGCTCGCGTTCAAGCAAACAGGAACCAGAAAAACACAAAAATAGGATCAGAACGTGTATTTGATACAACCAGACAAGACAGGCGCAAATTTTCAGCCAACTGGCCTTTGTCAAGTGTGGATGTAAGATCACAAACAAACACCAAATACAAAATTAGGAGAAAGTGACTGAAACTTCCATGCTGCTGTGTCCAGTGTGAGAAGAGGACACAACAAGCCCTCCCTCCTACCCCCATCCCCCTCTACTGCTGGGTCTGGGTAGGAAAGCTAACGGACGTATGACGCATTTATGAATTTAATCAGCTTTCGTGATTTGAGTGATGTGCAGTGTGCCTGAAGATGAGGGATAAGGGGAAGACTATTAGTGTGTCTTAAGTTTTTTCTCTTTCAGACAGATCATGGGGATGGTGTATTGTAGCGTGTTTGTTTTGTGGTTACTTCCATCAGAATTTTATGTTATATGTATAGTCAGACTTGCACACACACAAAAAGCAGACGCACATTCATATACAAATATATACATACAGTTACCCATTCATTTATACACACTCAAACACATTCACCCACTCATGCACTTGCACTCATACAAGCGCATGCCCACCCAAACACTCTGTCGCTTACTCACACACACACGCACGCACGCATGCACGCACGCACGCACCACGCGAAATAAAAGAAGATAAAAAGACATTACAAGAAAAATCATAAGAAAAAAATGAAATAAAAATACCACAATACCAAGCAATGGAAAGAAAAAAGAAAACAGAAAGGAAAAATAATAAAAAGAATATTGAAAAGAAGAGCAGCAACAACTACAGCAACAACAACAAAAACAGTAACAACACTATGAACAAACTCGAGCAAATGTGACAGACCTACACAACGAAGAAGTGTGATTGTTGTGTCAACATTGATGGTCAGGTAATAATGCTCGATTCCCCACTATCCTGAATAGAAAAGGAAAAAAAAGCTTTATTTGTCTATATTATTTTATTGTGTTTTTGTTTTTCAGATGGATTCTCAAGATGGCGTGGTGTATGGAGTTTGTTTTGTGGACACGTCCATCGGCACATTCCATGTGAGTGTTTGTTTAATTAACCATTTCTCTTATTTCATATATTTTCAGTTTCCCCTCCATGGCTTTAGTAGTTGGCTGGGCTATAAGCAATATCAACCTGAACTTGAACATGTAATGGTTACATCCATGTGTATGGTTTAAGCCTGGTAGGTGTGGAGGTGAAGCTCTTGATTTCCATTCTCATCACAAAAAAACTTCCATGTGGGCTCTGCTTGTTTAACAGAGAACAAAGAAGTTGGCATGACTCAGGTAGGAGGCATCGGTGCCAGAGATAACAGCAGCACAGCTGGTGTGGAGGCCTGGCCACCTGAGTAGGTCACAGCTAATTTGTAGGTCACAGCAAAGTTGCCAGAAATCGCGTTGTCTATGAACAACTGTGGTGTCTGTGAACAGCTGTGGTGTCTACATCTCTCAGTCCTAGTTGATACCAGGATCAGGGGTGGCAGTTTCCTTGGATCCTTGGATTTCTGCGGCAGAAAGATTCAATTTCCCTGTATTTTATGGAAAAATGAAATTTGCGGATTGAAGTTCTCAAATTGCCGACTTTGTAAACACTGTCTCTGAACTGTGCTTGTTCTCATGTGGCACATTCTGGTAAGAGCTTTGCAAATTATTATTGGACACCATCAGCAGCAAACATGGCTACCCAACAAGACATCCTAAAGCGAGGACAGCACAGGTTTGACGAAAGTAGCGTTTAAAATCCTTTGAGATTGGAATGGAGGAAAAAAATCAGTAGCAAAAATGAAAATCTGTCTACTTCAAGGGAAAACCTACAGTACATAGAGCAAGGAGCACAGCGAGCAGTTCCAATGGCCATGAGGTCTTTCTAATACAAAGGCAGTGGAAGGCATCATGACAGAAGCTAAGAGAGCCAGACTGCAACATAGAGAGTCTGTTTTAACCCTTTGACTCCCACACCCTGTCCACTGACATCCTGCATTGTCAAACGTGCTAACAAAGCAAAAACTTTAACCCTTTGACTCCTCACCCTTTCCACCAGCTTTCAGCAAGAAGTCAAAGAGTTAAGCTTTTGCAGTCGGTGGATAGGGTGCGGGAGTTGAAGGGTTAAAGTTGGTAGCAGAAGTAGCATATTCAGGCTCTTGAAAAGCAACTGAGCCTAAACCTTCGTGCAGCATATCAGATCAGACTCCAGAAAGCTTAGTAAAGAGGACTGAACCTTGATTTCCTGCTGCAGATCAAAACAAACAACTCATAAATCATTAGAAACTACTCACAAATCAATACAAACTACACAAACTTCCATTCCCAGCTTTTTGTGTTTTCTTCAGAATAGAGTAAGTATGCTGAATGATTTGCGATATGTTGCATGTTTAGAATTAAACAGTGCAGAAAATACCGTTTTAAGCATTTTAAATATCTGATTTGATGCTTGGAAATACGCCAGATTGCACAGAATTTAATCCTTTAAAAAAATCTCGACTCCCTTAGATTTTCAGTTTTTTTTTTCCTTTTTCTTTTCAATTTGTTCTTACTCCTGCAGGATACTTCATTCAAGTATGCATGGAGTACAACCCTGACAAGCAGTCTCAATCTAGAATGAAATCCCATGGCGTGATTACCGTCCCCATCATCATTGTCATCGTCATCATCAGCAGCAGCATCATCATCATCATCATCATCATCATCTTCATTTGTCATCATCATCAGAGCATAGTGAAAAATTGTTCCAGATTCTGCAGCTACTTAATATGGCATAGAAAATTGGGACAAGGAGAAAAATGTCCTTGTTCTGTGTAATATTTCTAGCAGTTCTCATGATTCTTGATTCTAATAATTTCTGATAATTACAATAATGATGATGATGATAATTATAAACATGATGATTAATGATAGTAATAATGATTGTAATAATAATGATATCAATAATTATAATAGTGGTAATAGTAAGACGAAGAAGAATAGTAATGATAATGATGGTGATAATGATGGTGATGATGATACTACGATGACAATTACTACTGCTGCTGCTGCTACTACTACTGCTGCTGCTGCTACTACTGCTGCTGCTACTATTACTATTACTGCTGCTACCACTACTACTGCTGCTATTACTACTACTACTACTGCTGCTGCTGCTATTGCTGCTGCTATTACTACTACTGCTACTACTACTACTATTGCTGCTGCTGCTACAGCTGTTGCTGATGCTGCTACTACTATTATACTACTATTGCTGCTGCTCTTCAACTACTATTATTACTGCTACTGCTGCTGCTGCTGCTGCTGCTGCTGCTGCTGCTACTACTACTACTACTACTACTACTACTACTACTACTACTACTACTACTACTATAATAATAACATCATTATAAGAATTATAATGCTGATTATAATGAATGATACTGATGATAGTGTTAGTGATGATAATAATGATACATGTTCATAAAATTAATCAGGTGGGTCAATTCAACGATGACCGCCACTGTTCTCGTCTGAGGACAGTACTGGCGCATCACACGCCAGCTCAGATCCTGTACGAACGAGCCCGCATGTCCCAGAAGACCATGCAGCTCATCAATGGCTACACGTCGGCCATCAAAGAGGCGCTGAGCCCTGTGAAGGAATTCTGGGAGAGCTCCAAGACGCTGAAGACTCTTCTGGAAGAGAACTACTTCAAGGAGGACGGAGAGGACTTCCAATGGCCAGACGCGATCAAGGCGATGATGTCTGATAGTAAGAGAGAGAGAGAGAGTGGTGTGTGTGTGTGTGTGTGTGTGTGTGATGTGTGAGGTGAGGAGAGAGAGAGAGAGAGAGAGGTGTGTGTGTGTGTGTGTGTGTGTGTGTGGTGTGTGTGTGTGTGTGTGTGTGTGGTGGTGTAGTGTGTGTGTGTGTGTGTGTGGTGGTTGTGTGTGTGTGTGTGAGGGAGGAAAGGAGGGTGGTGTGTGTGTGTGTGTGAGAAGAAAGTGAGTGAGTGAGTGTGTGTGTGTGTGTGTGTGTGTGTGTGTGTGTGTGTGGTGTGTGTGTGTGTTTGAATATATCTGGGTGTGGGTGGTTTTTCTTTTAATTGTATGTTGTCACATTTTATAGTCTTAAGACAGAAACAAATAAATAAACCAAAAATTTGAAGCAAACAATCCTTTCGCCTTGATGTTGACTTGTGTGGAAAAAGACCTTGACACTGATGACAGTTTCAAAAATACTTTTAGTTTTGTAACAGAATAAACAAACAGAATCCAAAACTGCTTTTGTTATATTTTCCACCAGCTGTAAAAAAAATTAACTCTTTAAGTCTCTTCATCTGCCAGTTGCAGAAACTTAACCCTTTCACCTCCTTGCCACCTACCGTGGGGATGCCGAGGGCTCTTTCAGAAAAATATAATCCCCACCTTCTGGAAATTTTGTGCTAGAAATGTCCTCCCTTCTGTCACTCTCTTTGTTTTTGCTATATGGAAGACAAAAATCCTGAAATGTATTTACAAGAATTCTTCACGTGATAACTGCGTCTGTACCAGCAGTAAATCAGGCATGACTAGTTCATGAAGTCTGCAAATCTGTCATTTTTTTAATATGGAAATAGTCCTTTTTAGGTTTGTCATTTGTCACAATTGTTAATGATATGTTTTTTCTGCATTACTGTTTTTAAATAATTTTTGAAGCAATTTTCTGTGATGTATTTTTTTTTTACATGTAGATTGTAAACATGTGTTTTTCAGCATCCTGTTTTTAATTATTTTTGAGCAATTTCTGTGATGTCTTTTTTTTTTACATGTAGATTTGTAAACATTATGTTTTTCAGCATCACTGTTTTTAATTATTTTTTGAAGCAATTTTCTGTGATGTACTTTTTTTTTACATGTAGATTTGTAAATATAGAAATCTGTGTGGAGCATAACGCAAGTCTAAAATATTATCTGATCTAAAATAGTATCATATCCATACAACACAATCGTTTCAGTCATGTTCGTAGATGTAAGATTAGGGCAGACTTTGTGTAGAATCTTGTGGAACTTAATCTACAATTTGCTGGTCACTGGATATCTCCAAAGCATACCATAACAAACCGTCCTGTTCACATCTACACAGTGTGGTGTTGTCTGATTTCAGGTGACTCCTTGGGTCTGACAGCTGCCGATGGCTACGATCTGGCTTTGAGATCTCTGGGAGCTGTGGTCTGGTGAGTCGTTTTGTTTGCATTTCTATCCGGAATTGTCATAAATTTAATATTTCGCTTATTGCCAGATACACCCCTGCATGAGGCCACAAGAAATCTATGTCATTTTTTTTTTTCTTCTGTACATGAACAGTGTTTTCTCAGTTGTGTGTAGGTTGTTCTGGTTGTTTGGTTCAAGCTATGCAGGAATGAACTTGCTGTGCAGTCTGCTTATCCATCTTTGGTGGCTTACGTACCGTGTAAGCATTTGTAGTTTTTCTTTAACCTTTTGACTCCTGTGCCATGTCCACCAGTGTCCTCACATTGTCAACTATGCTAGCAAAGCAGAACCTTAACCCTTCATTTAGGGTGAGGGAGTCAAGGGTTTGAGTTTTTGCAGTTGGTGGACAGGGCGCGGGAGTTAAAGGGTTAAGAAGGGTTGGAGGGTGGGGGTGTGTTTGTGCTTGCTGAGTATATATGTGCGTTGCCATAGATCGCCAACACTAACTTGCCATACAGTCTTTAACCCTTTGACTCCTGCTCCCTGTCCACCAGCATCCTGCATTGTCCTCCGTGCTGGTCATCGGGGTAAGTTTTTGTAGTTGGTGGATAGGGTGCGGGAGTCAGAAGTTAATGTGTATTCTGATTTGTATGTATATGTAATAAGCATCACACTCTGTGTCATGTAAAACATGTCACCCTGTGGGAATGCTGGGGCCTCTTACAGTATAATAGTATCCCCACCTTCTGGAAATTCTGTGCTAGAAATTTCCTCTTTTCTGTCACTCTCTTGTTTCTTTCTTCCTCCTTTGCTTTCTGTCATTTCAACCTGTCATCTGCCTTGCTGGTCCATTCAGCTGTATGTGTTCAATAAAGTCTTGTGTATTTTTTCTTAGGATTGATGATTGGATACATGTATTAAGTGCATTTTTGGCTATAGGGAGGTGAGATGTGGAAGCAATTGTAGGTAATTTATACCTGTTTTTGTATATGTTTTGGTGTCCTTAGTATGCTTAAATTTGTATTCAGTGTGTTTTTGAAATCCCTTGTGTGTAAATTGGATGGAATGGTCAACGCCAGGGGCATGTCCTCAGATTATGTGCCGAAAGCATTGATTTGTGTACTTAATTTTCTTTTCTTTTTTTCCCCTGTTGTTTTGTATGTATTTAGGCGGTTATAGTCCTAATATGGCTTAGCACAGTCAGCAGGCTTTATAAACAATAGCAATTAACAAACATGTAATGCACTAGTGAATCTGAGTTTGGAGAACAGCGCTGTACGAGATGATTTATTGTTTGGTTATTATTGATAAAGTGTTTTCAGGTTTCATGTTTTCAGCTGTTACTTTATGTACTACATATTCTGAAAGAAGATAATTAGCAAAATAATAGTAATGAAAGTAATATGGACAACAAAGGTAAAGTTTAACCCTTGACTGCCGCCAGTGTAAATTTATGGAGCTCTCAGAGTCTTTTGCGACACACACAAACGTAAAATTACCGGAGATAGTTTGACACATGTTTCAGCCTAATGTAAATGGAAGAAAACACTGACTGATTTTGTCAATCTCAGAGAGGGTTCATAAAAGTGATCGGCTTTCCTTACATGACTTGTTGACCTGTTTAGCTCTCACCAAATTGGTTTTATTTTTCTGAGAATCGAAACTGGTTTTCAGCAAAATGGTGACGCCAGGATTGCCCTGTAATTCTGCGTGTTTTCAGCCTCTGAAAAACATGCAAGTTGATTCAAGAACTTACAAATGACTGTAGGGTGATTCAGAAGATAATTCTGACACAAGAAGAGAGAGGTTGAAATGGCGATAGGTATTTGCTGTTGGTGTAAAATGTGCTCTATACAGAGTAGACAGGGAAAAGTATTGATCCTACGAACACCAGACAAAGGGTTTGTGGCCACAGGCAATACCGGCAGCCAGTCAGCGCCTTCAGTGCTGAAGTAGACAGTCCTGATAGTGTAAAATCATCACTTCCAGTGAGTAGCATTACATGCAGAAAGGAGAGGACGAGGGGGATGGTGAGGGCTGGGGAAGAAGGGGAAAAGTATGGTGGCAGTGGACAACTTGACCGGGTCAGCTACTTTGTGCATTAGTTTTTAATTTTTTTATTTGTAGGCTGCTGGTCTTTGTAGCTCGTCAGCTGTCAGTGATCTGTCAGTAGATGGTCAACCACAAATCTGAATGCTTTTAGATTTTGTCAGGAGGGCCATATTTCCTCTCCCCCCCCCCCCCCCCCACTCCCCCCCCTTTTTTTTTTGTTGTTGTTTCTATGATGACCATTGTGAGTTTTTTGTGGAAGTTGAAAAAAAGGTATGTAGTGATTTCAAGAAATTACTGTAGAAATCATGCCTCAGGGGTCATTCTGTATAATTTCATGCATAGATTTCAACAAATATTGAAGCAGCAGCAGTTTTGGTGTACATGCAAGTGACGCAACATTTTTCCTCGGCATATGGAAAACATCGGACATAAAAAAACATCGGCAGTCAAGGGGTTAACAATAATATCCATGCATTTTGATTTTTTTTTTTAATAACAATGCAACATGTCTGTTGAAAAAATATTGTATGTTCAAGAAGCATTATTTAATCATCAGTATGGTATTTGAATTTCATGAAAAGAAAAGAAAGGAAAAGAAGACTAAGGTCTCAGCTTTCCTCTGTATGTAAGCTAGACTTGCCATTGTTTTTTTTTTTTATACAGGCAGGAAAATAGGTATAGCTTATTAGCACTTGTGAGTCATAATACAGTATATGTAATTAAATAGAATTTTAGTTCCTGTCTCTGTCTTATGTATAATTATAATGTATGCCATGTACACGTACATGTAATTAACAGAATTGTAGTCATAAAACAGTTTTTATGTTGTGTGCAGGTACCTGCAGTATTGTCTGATGGTTGTGTTTATGTTGTGTACAGGTACCTGCAGTATTGTCTGATGGTAATGTTTATGTTGTGTACAGGTACCTGCAGTATTGTCTGATGGTAATGTTTATGTTGTGTACAGGTACCTGCAGTATGTGTCTGATGTGTAGTATTTATGTTGTGTACAGGTACCTGAAATATTGTCTGATGGTAGTGTTTATGTTGTGTAAGGTACCTGCAGTATTGTCTGATGGTAGTATTTATGTTGTGTACAGGTACCTGAAGTATTGTCTGATGTAGTGTTTATGTTGTGTAAGGTACCTGCAGTATTGTCTGATGGTAGTGTTTATGTTGTGTACAGGTACCTGCAGTATTGTGTGATGGTAGTGTTTATGTTGTGTACAGGTACCTGCAGTATTGTGTGATGGTAGTGTTTATGTTGTGTACAGGTACTGCAGTATTGTGTGATGGTAGTGTTTATGTTGTGTACAGGTACCTGCAGTATTGTGTGATGGTAGTGTTTATGTTGTGTACAGGTACCTGCAGTATTGTCTGATGGTAGTATTTATGTTGTGTACAGGTACCTGCAGTATTGTCTGATGGTAGTATATATGTTGTGTACAGGTACCTGCAGTATTGTCTGGCAGTGTTTATGTTGTGTACAGGTACCTGCAGTATTGTCTGATGGTAGTATTTATGTTGTGTACAGGTACCTGCAGTATTGTCTGATGGATCATGAAGTTCTGTCCATGAAGAAATTCGAGCAGTACCTGCCCCTTGACAGGGCCCCAGAAAAACGCAAAGCCTCCACATTCAGCCCACATCAGAGGAATATGGTAAATACTCTGACCTGTCAGGTGCTAAGCTTTTGGTGTAATGTGCTACACGTAAATACTCTGACCTGTCAGGTGCTAAGCTTTTGGTGTAACGTGCTACACGTAAATACTCTGACCTGTCAGGTGTTAAGCTTTTGGTGTAACATGCTACACGTAAATACTCTGACCTGTCAGGTGCTAAGCTTTTGGTGTAACATGCTACACGTAAATACTCTGACCTGTCAGGTGCTAAGCTTTTGGTGTAACGTGCTACACGTAAATACTCTGACCTGTCAGGTGCTAAGCTTTTGGTGTAACGTGCTACACGTAAATACTCTGACCTGTCAGGTGCTAAGCTTTTGGTGTAACGTGCTACACGTAAATACTCTGACCTGTCAGGTGCTAAGCTTTTGGTGTAACGTGCTACACGTAAATACTTTGACCTGTCAGGTGCTAAGCTTTTGGTGTAACATGCTACACGTAAATACTCTGACCTGTCAGGTGTTAAGCTTTTGGTGTAACGTGCTACATGTAAATTTCTGACCTGTCAGGTGCTAAACTTTTGGTGTTACGTGTTACATGTAAATTTCTGACCTGTCAGGTGCTAAGCTTTAGGTGTAATGTGGAACACGTAAATTTCTGACCTGTCAGGTGTTAAGCTTTTGGTGTAACGTGCTACATGTAAATTTCTGACCTGTCAGGTGCTAAACTTTTGGTGTTACGTGTTACATGTAAATTTCTGACCTGTCAGGTGCTAAACTTTTGGTGTAACGTGCTACATGTAAATTTCTGACCTGTCAGGTGCTAAACTTTTGGTGTTACGTGCTACATGTAAATTTCTGACCTGTCAGGTGCTAAACTTTTGGTGTTACGTGCTACATGTAAATTTCTGACCTGTCAGATGCTAAGCTTTAGGTGTAACGTGCTACATGTAAATTTCTGACCTGTCAGGTGCTAAGCTTTAGGTGTAACGTGCTACATGTAAATTTCGGACCTGTCAGGTGCTAAGCTTTAGGTGTAACGTGCTACATGTAAATTTCTGACCTGTCAGGTGCTAAGCTTTAGGTGTAATGTGGAACACGTAAATTTCTGACCTGTCAGGTGCTAAGCTTTAGGTGTAATGTGGAACACGTAAATTTCTGACCTGTCAGATGCTAAGCTTTAGGTGTAATGTGGAACACGTAAATTTCTGACCTGTCAGGTGCTAAGCTTTTAGTGTAACGTGCTACATGTAAATTTGTGTGTGTGTGTGTGTGTGTGTGTGTGTGTGTGTGTGTGTGTGTGTGCCCATACACATTTGAGTGCGTATGTGTTTATATGTATTCATACACATATAACAATGTGAATGTGTTTCTGTGTGCATTTATATGTTTCTCTGTAAGCGTACATGTGTGTGTGTGTGTGTGTGTGTGTGTGTGTGTGTGTGTGTGTGTGTGTGTGTGTGTGTGTGTGTGTGTGTGTGTGCGCGCGCACGCGTGTGTGTGTGTCTGCGTATTTCAACTGAAGCCTCTTTAAAGTTTCAGAGACTTTGAGAAGGTATCTCTGTGTTCTAGGTGTTGGATGGAGTGACGCTATTCAACTTGGAAGTGACGGAAAATGCTTCCACCGGTGGTACAGAGGGCACCCTGCTGGAACAGCTTGACACCTGCTGTACACCTTTTGGTAAAATTTTCATTGTATTGTATTTATGAACAGTACTATTTTATTTGTTTTTGTCGCAGTGGATTTCCTCTAAATTCGGGCTGTTGTCTACAGGGTTAACGTATTGCTACAATGTAACACCACCCTTTTTTTACTTCCATCTTTTTCAGTGTGTGTGTGTGTGCATGCGTGCGCGCGTGCGTGCGTGTGTGTGTGTGCGTGCGTGCGTGCGTGCGTGCGTGTTTAACCCTCTGCCTACCGGATCGACCGCGATCGACCGCGAGATTTCCGTTTTCTGAATACCGGATCGACCAAGATCGACCGCCGAATACTAGGTCAGCGACTTTCACTTTCACTATCGCATATCCCAGAATGCAATCGCGATATAAGCGTCTTCCGGTAGGGCCGTTTCCGGACGACATTTTGTGCTTTGTTGCAAGAAGTTTGGTTGAGTAGTTTTGCTGCTGTGATTTTTCAAAGTTCAGCCTTTTTTTCGCGAAAATTTTCTGCAAAAATGGCGGATCAAGAAACCATGCAACTTCTGGAATCCATTTTTGGATATGTTAGTGATGAAGAGAGTGTTTTTGAAGGCTTCAATCTTGAAGAAATTTCGAAACAAGATGAGTCCGACGTCGATGTTGACCTAGTTATCAACAGTGATCGTCTGCTCATTGATTTGGAGTCCGAAATCGATAGTGAATCGGGTGATAATGACGGTGATATCGATTTGCCTATCGCTGCTGGGCCCAGTGCCAAAAAAAGGAAAATTCGGAAAACAAAGGCTGCTAGAGATTCAGTTATTGTTCACTGGAGTGATAGACTACATGAGGTGAGGCCCAAAAAAACTTTTGCTGGTTTTGACAGCCAGGAAACTGAATCGGACGATGACCAAATTTTGCGGTCAGTTGGCGTGTCCCATGATTTGCCTGTGGGTGCGTCACCTTTTGGATTTTTTTAGTCTTTTGATACCAGACGAATTTTGGCAAATGTTGAGCACAGAAACAAATTTATATGCTGCACAAAGGCAAGCAGAAAAAGGTGTAGATAAACTCTGGCAGCCTACCACACCTGATGAAATGAAATTATTCATCTATGTTCAGTTTATGTTTGGGATCATTCGCGTACCATAAAACAGCAACTACTGGTCCACAGATCCTTTATGTATTGCTCAGGTTGCTGATGTCATTAGTAGAAATAGATATATAATAACTTAAATCAGTATTTTCATTTAAATGACAGCAGTAAAGCTATTCCCAAGGGTCAGCCTGGCTATGACCCCTTGCACAAAGTGCGTCCTCACTGGAGGTTCTGCGCGCCCTGCGTAACAGCAACTCTGTTTGCCAGAAATCTGCTCCCCGGTCTGTGGCACAGGCAGGTGTCACAGCATCAGACCCTCTCTCCCATGGACCTGTCCGTCTTCCAGGCCTAATAAAGAATTGCCTGGTTTGCCAGAAGGCGAAGAGGAAGACGGACAAGGGATATAGCATCACCACAGTGTGGGGATGTGTAATTTGTTCTGTTCATTTGTTTAAAGGCACATGTTTTGCTGAGTTTCATCAGCACCTGAAATCTACCTGTCACTAGTGTCAGCAATTATAATATGTTCATTTTGTTGTTTTTTTCCCCTCAGTAGTTAGTAGACAAATCTTCTGTATGTGACGCTTTTAGTTTCACAACACTTTTGAAGTTTGGGTTTTTTTTTCTTCACCACAAAAGTTAACTATTCAGTGTGGAGAAAACACAGAATGACTTTATTTTGTTCCTGAAGGTTTCAGTACTATGTCTGGACATGGAAAATCACTATTTGCTCCTAATCCATGACATTCTGTGGTTCCAGTGAATTCAGGAAATATTTTTACAGCGCCAAGAACTCTGACGTAAAAATTAGTCTTGATCGTTTTTTTTTTTTTCTTCATATACTAGTTCACTGCATATGAAAAAAAATGGCTGTTTTGGATGAAGTGATGTCTTTGGCATTTTTTCATCAAATTTATGTAATTGGTGAATAAAAATTAAATTTTTTATTGAGGTTTATTTGTGGTGGGTGTGCATGTGTTGCGGAGTTACTTCCCTTGCCATGGTATTCTCATAGGCATATAGCACAAAGTCATGTGGTAGGCAAAGGGTTAACCTATGAGAGTGTTTTTTTTTTCTGCACAGAATTTTATCATTAAATATGATGTTTCTCACTTGCAAGATTGATGTGCGTAATTGAAAGTTCATGGTAGTGCAGATCTGCTAACTGTTACGTTTTTTATTTTAGCTTAGCATGCTCTGCTGAGCATCAGAATGCTGCGGTCCTACGTTCATAATGAAATTGCTACGCTGGCATTGCGAAAATGGAGTATTGATTGTTTTTTTTTTTTTTACTACTATCGATGCCACAAACCACACAGAATGAAGGGAGGTGAACGAAAAGCAAGGAATGGGCCTTGGTGCCCTGTTGCAATGATTTTCTCATGCATTGATTTTTTAGCCAATGGGTGGTTTTGTTTCATGATACAGGATTGGATCAAGCCAATCATAGCTTTGTATACATGCCTCGCTTCCGTTTGTGGGATCTTCGTCATCGTAGCTCTTGAGTCATTGCCATTAGTTCAACTGTAAAAATAAGAAATCGTGTTGTCTGAATGAGAACCCAGCGATGAACGTGAAGCAAAAACAAGAAAAAGCCAGCAGCACAGTGTTTCTGTGAGATGTACATGAGCAAATATCTGTGTATTAAGTGGTCAAGAATTAGTGCCTTTGTTTCTGCCTTGTTCCTTTGCTTTCTGTCATTTCTTCCTTTCAGTGTCTTGCCTTGCTGGTCCATTTACCTGTATGTGTTTGATAAAGTCTTACATATTTTGTCTTAGGATTGATAATTGGGTACATGAATTAAGTGCATTTTAGGCTCTAGGGAAATGAGATATGCAGAAGCAATATTAGGTAATTAAAGCCTATTTTAAAATATATTTTAGGTCATTAGTTATGTTTAAATTTGTATTCAGGTATGTTTTTTAAATCCTCTGTGTGATAAATTGGGACAGAATGGTCAATGCCAGAGGCATCTCCTTAGATTATGTGCGCAAATGCATTGCACGGCTGCATTTTCCCAGCCATTCTCCTACCTTTTAATTGCGAGCCGGCAGCGGCATCGCCTGCGAGTGCTATTTTTGTCCATGCAGGGTCGACCAAAGTCCATATCACTGGCTAGCGTGCCTTTGTGTTCTGGCACTACTGATAAAGAAGGAAGCTGAGTGCAGTTTTCTGTGTGTATTGTGAATTTGTGCAATGATCTGCATTATTTTCGTCACTTTACCTGTGTGCATTCAGTGCTGTGAATATTCATTGTTCTGAAGAAGTGATCTTTACTTTTTAGGATTACCTTGTCTTTGAGTTTTTGTAGAAATTACTAATGTGATGATCGACTGACACCTCCAGGTTGCTCTTTGTTCAGTATAAAGTGAGATTATTTTCGTAATAGTGACGGAAGTATAGTAACATTTACAATCTTCACATAATTTCCTCAGTTTTGGCAAGGTCTGATTCGTGGTCTTCAGTGCTTTAACTTTCTAAAATTAAAAAAAATCGCTTTAGGCTGTTTGTTTTCATTCTTTTTTAGAGGCTTACATTTGACTAAAATCGGGTGTTAGCTGTTGCCTGACCAAGGCACGCGCTGCGCCGGCTATAAACTAGGCCACGCGCGTGTTTAATTAAGCGGGTCTTTATCCAGGGCAACCTCCGACACACATCTCTCTCTCTCTCTCTCTCTCTCACTCTCTCTCTCCCTCTGTCTGTCTGTCTGTCTCTCTCTCTCTGGAGTTGAGTCTAACATACATCTGTGTGTGTGTGTGTGTGTGACATAGAGAGAGAGAGACTGAGAGAAAGAGAGAGAATTGTGTTCATCCATATTAGCATTAGTGTGCTCGTGTGAATTGCGGTACTGTTATATGTGGAATTGCACGTGTGCCACTGACTAAATAAGTATGTCTGAACACACAGAAAGGGTCCATACAGAGAGACTGAACTCATTGTGCAGAATATGTGGTGGCAGATCATTAACAACAGCCAGTAAAAAACTACCTCCTAGGCTTTGTAGACGGTATGCATTAGACTTTGAACATTTGTATAGAGTTGTCATTTCTGAGGATACTGATGGCATTTTGTACTCAAACAAATTTTGTGGAACTTGCTATTGTCGTCTGATAAAAACAAAGAATTCAACTGTATCACTACAAAAGGAATCTAGTCTTCAAGTAGTCACAGGGCTGATTGAAAGTAGTAAAGGCATATGGACCCTGTTTGACCCCAATACTACAACAGATAACTGCACTGTATGTCAGGCTTTTCTGAAACAGTACAAACGAGGCAGGCCTGCAAAGAAAGGCAAACGTTTGAACATCTCTGCAATTCACAATACCAGTTCTGGTGAAACATCTAATGGCAATAGGCTTTGTGAAAACAGTTCTAGCAGTACAGGTGAAGATTATGACAAAACAGCTGTTGAAACAAGTGATTATACAGGTAAGAGCAGTATGACTGATACAGGTAAGAGTGCTTGTGACAGCCTTGTCACTGATGAACATTCTGATTATCAAGGCAGCCAAAGTGTATGTAACAGCAGTTTGATTGAACCAGTTCCAGCACAGTTCCAGCCACCAGCTTCTTCAACACCACAACAGAAGACTGTCAAAAGGCGGCTGTTAGAATTTCTTTCTGGGCCTGGACATAGTATTGTTAAGGATAATGCTAGTGACAACAGCCTGGCTGAAAAAACTCATGAAAAACGTATGCCAAGTCCTTCCATTTCAGGCACACAAACAGAATCAGACATATTGCCTGCTCTGTCGTCCAGCTCCAAAACGAAAACTCTGACCAACATAAAGCCACCCCAGTGCTTCATTTCTCACTCAGGAATTAGACACAGATCATCACAAACTGACAAAACAAAAAGTGTTAGACACAGATCATCACAAACTGACAAGAGAAAAACTGTCCGCCCACTAGAAGAACTAAAAGCACCACTGACCAAATCAGAACAAGCTTACTTAACTCGTTTAGTTCGTATCCAAATGGCAGAGTCAAGTGATAAGCAAACTGTCATATGCAAAACTGGGGGTCAGCCAATTATCCTGAAAAAGATCACCAAACCCAGGAAATCATCAGCTCTTGCCAGTACGCCAACCAGAAGGAAAAGGATGAATCAGCTAAACAGTATTCGGAAAGACACTTCAGGATTTTCAGAGGCTGATGTGATTAGGCAGCATAGTACAGAGCTTAGGTTCACAAGAAAAAGGAAACGAACTGAGATTCTGAAGGGCGCTGGATGTGGAAGGAGCCACATACCAGCAAAAACATTAGCAAAACTAAAATCCAAAATGTTGCTGAGCTGGGCTAAAGAAAGGGAGATGAAGAAGATATCCAGGAAGTGTGGAGTTACTTTTGAGAGTGAGGAAAAGGAGAGAGAGTTTCAGAAAAGTTTGATGTGTGGCACTGTCAAGATACAAAAACGTAAACTTACAGTCCATGATAGCAACATAACACACCAAGACATAAAAACAGCTGTTCCAGTGGCAACTGTTGAAAATCTGTCTTTGTTTATCACAAATCTGTTGGATCAGTATGAGAAGAAACAGATGTTGACATGGCATGATGATACTATTCCTGAAAGTGAAGTGTGGGTTAAGATTGGGGGTGATCATGGGGGTGGCAGCTTTAAACTTGTGTTGTCAGTGGCAAACCTTGAACATCCAAATGCCAAAGAAAACTGCTTTTTGGTTTGCATAGCAGAAGCAAAAGACAGCAATGAAAACATCAGAAAAATGTTAGAGCCACTCAAAGAGCAGATCAGCCAAATTGAGAACATGACATGGAAAGGGAAAAGAGTCAAGTTGTTTTTATTCGGTGATTATGATTTTCAGCTAAAAATGTTTGGGCTGTCAGGGGCTCAGGCTGTCCATCCATGCCTGTGGTGTGAGGCCTCAAAAACTGAAATACAATGGAAACAGACAGAGCGAAGAGCAGCAAAAAAGAGAACACTAGACAGCCTGAAAGAGTGCCATGCAGCTTTCCAAAAAGCAGGTGGAGATAAAAAAGATGCAAAACTTTACAAGAATGTGGTCTTGCCAAATGTATGGGACATTGAAGTAGACAAGGTGGCCCCTCCCTACCTTCATATTCTGATAGGCATTGTAAACAAACATCATGATCATCTTGAAAATCAGTGCTATGATCTTGATAAAAGACTAGCTTTGGATATGGCAAAAGAAGAACACCTACCTTCAAATACTTTGAGTGCAGAATTTAGAAGAAGTGTTCAACAGGTAAAGCGCCGCTGCCAAAGACAAAGCACAACAATCCCTTCCTTGGATGGCCTTCAACCATTCTCAATACATGATGGACCAATCATAGCCATAGTAAGGGAAGTTCTAAAAAGGCACAGAATAGTAACACAGGCCTATCACAGTGGTACCTTCAATGGCAACCATTGCAACAAGTACTTAAAACCAAAAGTCTACAATGACGTTTGTAACAGCATTGAGTCAGAGACCTACACACTGACAGATAACCAAGAGATCTGGGCTGTTGCCTCAAGAATAAAACAGAAATTCACCAAACTGAATGCCTGTTATTCCAAAGTTCATGAACTTGTGTCATCTGTGAAACCTGTGCAGGAAAACCAGACAGGCAAAATAGAAAAAGCCATTGACAAGTACATGAGTCTGTATAGAGGACTGTTCACCGCTGATAAAGGAGGTCGTGTCATTCCAAAGCAACACATCCTGGAGGAACATTGTGTCAGCTGGATCAGGAGATGGCAGTTTGGCTTAGGACTACATGGAGAGCAGGGTGGAGAGAGAATGCATGCCACAGTAAATAGAATGAAAAACAAAACATGCAGTATCAGAAATGATAGTCAGAGGCTTTCTTTCACCATGAAAGAACAGTGGCTTCAGGCCTCCCCCATGCTGCAAGACACCCCTAAGAAAGCGAAGAAAATAGCACAATAGGGGGGAGGGGAGGGGGGCACACACACACACACAGAGGGAGAGGTGGAGAAGAGAGAGAGAGAGAGAGAGAGAGAGAGAGAGAGAGAGAGAGAGAGAGAGAGAGAGAGAGAGAGAGAGAGCATTACAGTAAAAATCTTCCTTGTTGCAGTAGTGATACCTTCTCATACAGTAAAGTTACAATTGTAATGATTTTTATGGGTAAGACTACTGTTGCTTTTCAGTTTCATGCATGTAATCTGAATGACTGTGTTGATGTTTTGGTGGTAAGGTAGTTGGGTTGATAAAGTGGACTTTCAATCGGAAATATTGTTTGTGCAAGAATATGGTAACTTTTTCATGCATAAAACTTAAAAGAAAAATGCTTCAGCATCAGGATCCAAGGTAAATATATTGTATTACTTTATTAGCACCTTCCTCTAAAAACTAGCTGATCTGCCTAATACATACATACATGTGTGCATGCACATACCTACAGAGAGAGAGAGAGACAGACAGACAGACACACACACACACACACACACATATATATATATATATGTAATATACCCACATTCAAGATAGTTTTTGCAGTGTGTACATAATGTACCATAGAACTTGGTTTGTGAGACAGCTGTGTATTGAAGACACTGTATATAGTGGTTTGTGAGACAGCTGTATTACCTTATTGAAGACACTGTATATAGTGGTTTGTGAGACAGCTGTATTACCTTATTGAAGACACTGTATATAGTGGTTTGTGAGACAGCTGTATTACCTTGTTGAAGACACTGTATATGATATCGTTGTTCCAGTGTGCACATCATTTACCTTAGATCTAGATTTCATTTACTTTTGTATTCTAGAATTGGAAGCACTTAGAACACTGTTAGGTGCACTATAATGTGCAGTATTAATGTTATCATTATCATGATTATTAGTATTTTCATTACTTGTGAGACACTTTGTATATTCCTTTCACTGTTTACAGAATCTATCCAAAAATTTAGTTTGTGAGATAAATGTATTATCACGACACACCTATATTGCCTCATCAATATGGAACTTAAAATATGCACCATCGTGTGGTGAGTGATGGAACTTCAAATTTGCACCAGCTTGTGGTTAGTGACAGAGAAGAGAAAAGTAATGAGGAATAGTATGCACTGCACAGTACATACACAGTATCCTCCATAATGTGTGGTTTCTTGGAGTGTGGAACATTTTCTGACCAATACCTGTGAGTATACACTTGTTTTGTGAGTGATAACTTGCTTGTGGATTGTGTGACTGTGTGTCTGTGCTTGTTGTACATGCATGCAGATGTGTGTATATGTGGTGTGTGTGTGTGTGTGTGTGTGTGTGTGTGTGTGTGTGTGTGTGGGGTGTTTTCAAGCATGTATTTTCAAAATGCATGGTACATGCACATCATAGAACACTATGTACATGTAATGTAAGAGAGAGAGAGAGAGAGAGAGAGAGAGTTTTCAAGCATGTATTCTCAAAATGCATGTCACATGCACCACATCATAATTATAACAGTATGTAAAGCAAGAGAAAGAGAGAGAGAGAGTGAGTGTGTGTGTGTGTGTGTGTGTGTGTGTGTGTGTGTGTGTGTGTGTGTGTGTGTGTGTGTGTGTGCGTGTGTGTGTTAAATGCATGTTACATGCATACCATATTATGTGAATCAGATATGTGTGTGTGTGTGTGCGTGTGTGTGTGTGATATGCGTGTTTTGATTTGATATTCTCTCTCTCTCTCTCTCTGTCTGTCTGTCTGTCTCTCTGTGCATGCGTGTGTGTGTTCAAATGCATGTTAAAATGTATAAATCAGCTCTGTGTTTGTGTGCATGTGTGTGTGTGTGTGTGTGTGTGTGTGTGTGTGTGTGTGTGTGTGTGTGTGTGTGTGTGTGTGTGTGTGTGTGTGAGTGCGTGTGCGTGTGCGCGAGTATATACGTTATGATGCATATCTCTCTGCCTACTGCATGCATCGTGTGTGTGTGTGTGTGTGTGTGTGTGTGTGTTATAACTGCTGTGCTCTTCCCGAGTACTGGAATCTAGGTCAATCTGGAGGCACATACCATGAACTTAGTACAAGTGGCCAGTGCAGTAGGCCTAACTAACACGCGCGCGCCCCTGCTTCGCTCACATAGATTTTGTGAGTGGCCTCGCTATACGGCAGCGGGACGGGTGAAAAGGGTGCGGGGAGTGGAAGGGAAGGGGAAAGATGCGCGCTATTTATAGCCGGCAGGGCAGAGCCAGAGTTGCCAGAACTACGGCCAACCCAAGTATCACGGAAATGTGCGCCGTGATTGATATGTTTGATTTTCTTTTTCCTTTCTTTTTCCTGTTGAAGTATTGCGTATGTTTTGAAGCAGTTATAGTCCTGATATGGCTCTATGCAGTCAGCTCGGTTTTAAACAAGAATAACAATAGCAATGACAATAATAACTTGATTTCAAGATGTTACACATAGTGAATTGACTGATGTGACTCGACATGTGGACGTTGGTGGTGCTTCTCTGAAATACCAGTTTGCTATGCTCAGATAATGAAAATGGTACTCCCAAGGTCAAACTGATGTTGGCAGGTCTTGTAGCGCCAAACAAGTGGACAGTGATTGCAGTATGAATCCTTTGACTCCCTCACCCTATCCACCAATTGCAAAAACTTAACCCTTTGACTCCTGCACCCTGACCACCTATTGCAAAAACTTAACCCTTTGACTCCCGCACCCTATCCACCAATTGCAAAAACTTAACTCTTTGACTCCCTCACCCTATCCACCAATTGCAAAAACTTAACTCTTTGACTCCCTCACCCTATCCACCAATTGCAAAAACTTAATCCTTTGACTCCCTCACCCTATCCACCAATTGCAAAAACTTAACCCTTTGACTCCTGCACCCTATCCACAGATTGCAAAAACTTAACCCTTTGACTCCCTCACCCTATCCACCGATTGCAAAAACTTAACTCTTTGACTCACGCACCCTATCCACCAACTGCAAAAACTTAAACTCTTTGACTCCCGCACCCTATCCACCAACTGCAAAAACTTAACCCTTTGACTCCCGCACCCTATCCACCAACTGCAAAAACTTAACCCTTTGACTCCCTCACCCTATCCACCAACTGCAAAAACTTAACCCTTTGACTCCCTCATCCTATCCACCAACTGCAAAAACAACCCTTTGACTCCCTCACCCTATCCACCAACTGCAAAAACTTAACTCTTTGGCTCCCTCACCCTATCCACCAACTGCAAAAACTTAACTCTTTGACTCCCTCACCCTATCCACCAACTGCAAAAACTTGACTTTGACTCCCTCACCCTATCCACCAACTGCAAAAACTTGACTCTTTCTTTGACTCCTGCATCCTATCCACCAACTGCAAAAACTTAACTCTTTGACTCCTTCACCCTATCCACCAACTGCAAAAACTTGACTCTTTCTTTGACTCCTGCATCCTATCCACCAACTGCAAAAACTTAACTCTTTGACTCCTTCACCCTATCCACCAACTGCAAAAACTTGACTCTTTCTTTGACTCCTGCATCCTATCCACCAACTGCAAAAACTTAACTCTTTGACTCCCTCACCCTATCCACCAACTGCAAAAACTTAACCCTTTGACTTCCTCATCCTATTGACCAGCTTCTTGCTGGAAGCTGATGTATAGGGAGAGGGAGTCAGAGGGTTAAGTTTTTGCTTTGCTATCATAGTTGACAATGCAGGATGCTGGTGGACAGGATGCTGCGGGAGTCAAAGGGTTAAGTGATTAGGATGACAGATGCACAGTTGAATGTCTGCATTCAGCCCTTGCTTGGATAGTGCTTGGTGGGTCTCACCTGTCGGCATCACCGAGTTCGGTGTTGGCCGCTGCGCATCTGGATGCCACCATTTCCTTCCAGGCCGCTCTGTCTGGACTTTCGTGGGCAATTTCTTGAATATTTAGGCCACTGATATTGGTTATGTTCTTGATGTATGAGATTGGAGGTCTGCCTTTCTTCCTTTTTGTCTTATGTATTTCTTTGAAAGATGGTTGCCATGAGGTCGGTGTTCTTGTTGCGTGAAACATGGCCAGTATATTTTAGTCTTCTCTTGTTGATGTTTGGTAGTAGTTTTCTTGTGGTATCAAGTTCCTCCATGACACTTTCATTCTTTTGTCTATCCATTTGACACGTAGTAGTCTCCTGTAAAACCTTGATGGGCAAAAGGTGGAAAATTTCCAAGTCTCCTGAGTCATCACTTTTGTTTGTGTCACCGACAGGTAAACGTCTGCTTAAGCAGTGGGTGTGTGCCCCGCTGTGTCAGCCGGTGTCTATCAACGACCGACTGGACGCTGTGGAAACCCTGATGGAGCTGCAGGAGACTGCCACGGAAACCAGCGATGCTTTGAAGAAAATGCCTGACCTGGAGAGACTGTTGAGCAGGTATGATTTGTTTATATTTGTGTTTACAAGTGAGCAGGTATAATTTGTTTATATTTGTGTTTACAAGTGAGCAGGTATAATTTGTTTATATTTATGTTTACAAGTGAGCAGGTATAATTTGTCTATGTTTGTTTACAGTGGTAATGATTCTAATTGTGACTGATAAATATTGTACTACAGAGGCGCAGCAATAAAGTTTTAGGATATTGAGACCTAAACAGTTAAAAGGGTAAACGTTACTTTACATGGTAGACCACCACCACTACCACCACCACCACCACCACCATAACCATCACCACCATCATCATCACCATCACTACCCCAGGGGGGTTTTAGTGGCTCTTTCAGTGTGAATAGTATCCCCATGTTCTGGAAATTGTGTGGTAGAAATTTACTTTTTTCTGTTGCTCTTTTTGTTTATTGCCTTGCTCCTTGTCATATTTTCCATTCTCATTTTCTGCCTTGCTGATGCTTTCAGCTGTATGTTTTCGTACTGCCTTACATACTTCTGTCTGTTACTGTTGATAACTAGGTACATGTATAAACTGCATGTTTAGATCTAAGGACATGTGAACTGTTTAGTGGCAATTTCAAGTACTATATGCCAGTTTTTTAAGGCTTTTTTTTTTGTACTCTATGTTCATGCATTTGTGTTTAGATTTTTTTTTAGATCCCCTAGGTAATGAATAAGGTGGAAATGGCCAACGCCAGGGGCATATCCATAGATTATATATTATGTGTGAATGCAATGATACGTGTACATATTTTCTTTTCCAGATTTTTTTTTCCAGGGTCATCAATATATTTAGTGTACGTGTTTTGTTTGAGATGTTTTTAGCTGTGATATGGCTTTGAGCAGTTCGCTAGGTTTTAAAAAGTAATAGTAATAGGCATTTTGTGTACTTGTGTTACTGAAGTCCCTCTATACACACACACACACACACATCCATACATACCCACACACCCCCACCCCCACCCACCACACACCCACACCCCACACCCCACACACCCACCCACACACACACAACATGCACCCCACCCCCCCACCCACCCCCCACCCACCCCCTCGCACACCCACCCACCCACACCACACACAGAAAAACCACAAACAATAAATAAGAAAAAGCTTTTTTCCCCAAGCATAGTGATAATCAGAAGTTAAAAGAATGATTTCACCTTGGTGTTTTTTTGGTGTGTGTCAGGATTCACAGTCTAGGGTCAGCCAAGCGGTCCGCCAGTCACCCTGAGGGTCGTGCCGTCATGTATGAGGAGGTCACGTACAGGTGAAGGGCAAAATGTTGATGGTTAAGGCCATGTTGCATGTCCAGTACATTACAACATGGTAAAGGCCATGTCACATGTCAAACACTAAAAGTTGGTAAAGGCCATGTCACATGTCAAACACTAAAATTTGGTAAAGGCATGTCACATGTCAAACACTAAAATGTGGTAAAGCCATGTCACATGTCAAACACTAAAATGTTGGTAAAGGCCATGTCACATGTCAAACACTAAAATTGGTAAAGCCATGTCACATGTCAAACACTAAAATTTGGTAAAGTCCATGTCACATGTCAAACACTAAAAGTTGGTAAAGTCCATGTCACATGTCAAACATAAAATGTTGGTAAAGTCCATGTCACATGTCAAACACTAAAATGTGGTAAAGTCCATGTCACATGTCAAACACTAAAATTTGGTAACAGTCCATGTCCACTATGTCAATAACACTAAAATTGGTAAAGGCCATGTCACATGTCAAACACTACAAAATGTTGGTAAAGGCCATGTCACTATGTCAAACACTAAAATGTTGGTAAAGGCCATGTCACATGTCAAACACTAAAATGTTGGTAAAGGCCATGTCATCATGTCAAACACTAAAATGTTGTAAAGGCCATGTCACATGTCAAACACTAAAATTTGGTAAAGGCCATGTCACATGTCAAACACTAAAATTGGTAAAGTCCATGTCACATGTCAAACACTAAATGTTGGGTAAAGGGCCATGTCACATTTCAAACACTAAATGTTGGTAAAGGCCATGTCACATGTCAAACACTAAAATTGGTAAAGGTCCATGTCACATGTCAAACACAAAAATTTGGTAAAGTCCATGTCACATGTCAAACACTACAAATTTGGTAAAGTCCATGTCACATGTCAACACAAATGTTGGTAAAGGCCATGTCAACATGTCAAACATAAATGTTAGGTAAAGTCCATGTCACATGTCAAACACTAAAAATTGGTAAAGGCCATGTCACATGTCAAACACTAAAATTTGGTAAAGGCCATGTCACATGTCAAATACACTAAAATGTGGTAAAGGCCATGTCACATGTCAGAACACTAAAATGTTGTAAAGTCCATTCACATGTCAACACTAAATGTTGGTAAGTCCATTGTTCACATGTCAAACCCACAAATGTTGGTAAAGGCCATGTCCATGTCAAACACTAAAATGTTGGTAAAGTCCATGTCACATGTCAAACACTAAAATGTTGGTAAAGTCCATGTCACATGTCAAACACTAAAATGTTGGTAAAGGCCATGTCACATGTCAAACACTAAAATGTTGGTAAAGTCCATGTCACATGTCAAACACTAAAATGTTGGTAAAGGCCATGTCACATGTCAAACATACAACATTGGTAACGGCCATGTCACATGTCAAACACTACAACATTGGTAAAGGCCATGTCACATGTCAAACATACAACATTGGTAAAGGCCATGTCACATGTCAAACACTACAACATTGGTAAAGGCCATGTCACATGTCAAACATACAACATTGGTAAAGGCCATGTCACATGTCAAACATACAACATTGGTAAAGGCCATGTCATATGTCAAACACTACAACATTGGTAAAGGCCATGTCACATGTCAAACATACAACATTGGTAAAGGCCATGTCACATGTCAAACGCACAACAACATTGGTAAAGGCCATGTCACATGTCAAACACACAATGACATGGGTAAAGTCCATGTCAACATTTCAAACAATGTTAGTAAAGGCCATGTCACATGTCAGACACACAACAACATTGGTAAAGGCCATGTCACATGTCAAACACTACAACATTGGTAAAGGCCATGTCACATGTCAAATATGCAACAACATTGGTAAAGGCCATGTCACATGTCAGATACAGAACAATACCAACACCAGGTGACATTGCTTTGGGATCAGTCTTGTATTCCACATTAAGACCCACACCAGGTGATAAAGGACCAGTGTGCCTGCTCATGTCGCTTTAAATCCAGTAAGCGGGCTTTGTAAGGTTTGCTCTGATCAGATAACCAACATAACATTTTGTAGATGAATATGATTGTGGACTGCTGTTACTCCCACTGTTTCTCTGATCTTGGTGTTTCTGGTCATATTGTGTCTGGTTTTTGACGTAAGCTTCACTTTTTGACAACAGGTCTTCTCAGCGCATGTTAAAGATCTCAACAACAAAGGCAAAATTTTGTAGCATGATATACTTTCATAGGTAAACAGAAATACATGTATATAGAAAAGAAGACCCCCCCCCCTAAAAAAAAAAGGGGGGGGGGATGGTGCTGTGCTTGCAGCTGATTCTCCCGGGCAGTGCAGGAAAAAAGTAAGAAGGGAAAAAAACCTTACAAGCGATCAGGGGTAATTATGTCCTCTAGAAGTTGTTATGATTGTATTTGTACCTATGTTTAACCCTTTCCCATTTTATCCCGCCGCAGCCCCCGACCGGAAAACCCAGCTTTTTATTTACACCCACTGCAGCCTGCGCCTATCACTTAGACCTGGTGGGGAATTTCCATCAAGCTCTAAGCACTAGGGGTTACACACACCTCATGAATGAAGTTTCCCGTGAAAGTCAGGATTAACCAATGAAAGAATGATACTGAGTTTGGTACCACACATCGCCTCATTTACAAGATATCGGTCATCATCTGACCTTTTCATTCACACGCTTTCGGAAATCTCTGAATACTAGGAAGAGTTTCTGAGCAGAATCTGCAAATGGGAAAGGGTTAAGAAGTTCCTTGCATAAAACAATCCCTGTCCTCCTTCTTCCGCATAAAAACCACAACATACTATGTGAACTATCATGTCTGTTGGCTTTGTGTGTGCAGCAAACGGAAGATTGAAGACTTCCTGGCCACACTGGGAGGCTTCAAAGCTGCCATGAAGATAGCGAAGAAGTTCTCAAAAGCTGGGGCAGAATTCAAGTGAGTTCCATACTTACTGATTTTTGTTGGTGTGTGTGTGTGTGTGTGTGTGTGTGTGGTGTGTGGTGTGTGGGTGGTTTTGTTTGTTAGGTTTTTAAATGAATGTGTGCTTTTGTTTTATTTATGGTTGTTTTTGTAAAATATTATTTTTTTTTTCAATTTTGTATTGTTTTCCCTCCCCAGTGACTGAAGTAATATTTCACTCATGTTATTTTTTCATTCAGGCTAAATTCTGAAAACAAAAATTATCAGGAATATTAACTAACACACGCATATGCAAGTACAACACAGATATCACAAAGGAACACTCACATACACATATGCATACACATACACAGAATACATACACACACTCACAGAAACAAAGGTGCACACACACACCACACACACACACACACACACACGCACACACACACACACACACAACACTACACACACTCTCTCTCTCTCTGTCTCTCTGTCTCTGTCTCTGTCTCTCTCTCTGTCTCTCTCTGTCTCTCTCTCACTCACTGACTCACACTCTCATGCTAGTTGGCTGACTGCATGTATTGATAGAGCCATTGATTCAATACCTGATATCTCGAGTTGTACCTCAGCCCGCGAAATTCAATAAGCTGGCTGGTTTGATCACATCTCCATCTCTAGTCATTCAGTGTTTCGTAGGTACTATTCCCCATCCACCACCCCTCTCCCTATCCTCTTTTCAAGACCTTTGTCAGCTTACAGCGTCTTGCACAGGCTTCCTGTGTCTGCCAGACAATTGATGGCAGATTTGCATGGAGCGCAGATCGAATATGAGAACATGATGACTCGTCCGTGGACGGCGTTGATAGTTGATGGCAGATTTGCGTGGAGTGCAGATCGAATATGAGAACGTGATGACTCGTCCATGGATGGCGTCGATAATTGATGGCAGATTTGCATGGAACACAGATCGAATATGAGAATGTGATGACTCGTTTGTGGACGGTGTCGATAATTGATGGCAGATTTGCGCGGAATGCAGATCGAATATGAGAATATGGTGACTCGTCCATGGATGGCGTTGATAATTGATGACAGATTTGCGTGGAACACAGATCGAATATGAGAACGTGATGACTGGTCTATGAACAGCGTCAATAATTGATGGCAGATATGCGTGGAAGGCAGATCGAATATGAGAATGCGATGAATCTACCGTGGACAGCGTTCAAACTTTCTGGCTTGCCTGCTTCTTCTGTCATTTGCCTCCAGCTTATCCAGAATTCTGCAGCCTGTCTTGCCCCTATTAACCCTTTGACTCCCTCACCCTGTCTACCTGCTTCCTGCAAGAAGCTGGTAGATTGGATGAGGGAATCAAAGGGTTAAGTTTAGCTTTGCTTTGCTAGCATGGTTGACAATGCAGGATGCTGGTGGGCAGGGTGCAGGAGTCAGGGTTAAAAAGAAGCATGATAATGCCACTTTGCTTCAGTTCTTCCACTGGTTGCCTGTTAACCCTTTGATTCCTGCATCCTGTCTACCAGCTGCAAAATCACCCTTTGATTCCCTCACCCTGTCCACAGCTTCAGGGTGAGGGAAGCAAAGGTTAAGTTGTTCAGGAAGCTGGTGGATAGGGTGAGGGAATCAAAGGGTTACGTTTTTTTTTTTGCTTTACTAGTGTGGTTGACAAAGCAAGGTGCAGGAGTCAAAGGGTTAAGCAGAGAATCTCGTACAAAGTTGTGTATGTTCTGTTACAGATGTCTGAGTGGCTTTGCACCTAGTTCTCTCTGCAACTGCCTCTGAATGCACGCTTTTGCTTTGCCTCTCCGTTCTGCTTCTGTTTGCTTACAGATTCCTCAGTGCATGTGTTCCACAGGTGGTGGTCATTTATTTTCTGTGTCTGCTTCATACAAGTAGAATGAACTTCCCCTGTCTCTTTGACTGTCACAAACTTACTGCCTTCAAACCCTACTTGAGGACACATCTGTTGTGTCTTTAACCCTTTGACTCCCATTCACTGTCCACCAGCATCCTGCATTGCCAACTACGCTAACAAAGCAAAAACATGACCCTTTGATTCCCTCACCCTATCCACCAGTTTCCTGCAGGAAGCTGGTGGATAGGGTGAGGGAGTCAAAAGTGTTAAGCTTTTGCAGGCGGTGGATAGGGTGCGAGAGTCGGAGGGTTAATGGGTTCCCATCGCAAACGGGTAACAAACCGAAAGGCGCGTACAGAAGGAACAAGTCATCCCCATGGCATGAAGCGAGGTGGAATCCCTGTGGCATGAAGCAGGGCAGTACATTGTGTACCATAGTTATTCATCATCAGTATCATCGTTAGAATCTCCTGTATGGCGGAGCTTAGTGCATCACGGCGCCTGGAATGCTGAGGTCTTGTCTCCCGATAAACATAGGGAACGCTCATTTTATGTTGGAAGTCATGACTGAGCTTTTATTTTATCTTTTTTTTTTTTTTTTTTTTTAGCTGTGTAAGCCTGTTTTGTCACGTTTACATCAATTTTGATGTAGAAAAAGACGTGCCACCGATTTCTAAAATAATTGCAAAATAATACGTCAGATTTGGACAGTTAAATGTTCTGTTCCCGTTAGTGATGGTGGTTCCCCTTAATGACACGTCACGCACCTTTCAGTCTGGCAGTGATGATTCCTCCCCCTTCCCTCACCCACTTCTTTATCTCACCCCCCCCCCCCCCGACTAATGGTATGCATGTCCTTTGTACCATGAGGTGGTCTTTGTACCATGACAAAGACCATAAGGTGGTCTTTGTATCATGAGGTGGTTTTTGTCATTACTAGTGAACACCTGAGTGAAAGATGGGAGTGTGCAAAATTTAGCATCTTATGAATATAATTATTACTATCATTTATTATTATTAGTTGTTTTTTTTATATTATTGTTTATGATGATAATGATGAGGATGATGATGATAATAATAATAATGACTATTATTATTATTATTAATCTTTTGACTTCCTGCACCCTCTCCACCAACCGCAAAAACTTAATCCTTTGACTCCCTCACCCTGTCCACCAGCTTTCTGCAGGAAGCTTGTGGATAGGGTGAAAGAGTCAAAGGATTAAGTTTTTGCTTTGTTAGCATGGTTGGCAACACAGGAAGCTGGTGGGCAGGGTGCAAGAGTCGAAGGGTTAAACTATGAAGTCTTTACGCTTTTGTTGATCAGACATTTCTTCTTTCAGATCCAAGCTGTTAAAACAGACAATTCTTCTGGATTCTGAAACGGAGGAAGGGAGGTTTCCTGATCTTTCTGAAGACCTGGAATTCTTTGAAGTAAGATGAGGTTCCACTTATTTTGTTTTTCAAAATTTGTTAGGCTTACTTGTGTTCTTTTCTTTCAGTGCATTTTATGAGAAAGGAGGGGATAGGTGCTGCCCTTGTGGTGCTGGCACCAGGAAACGTTGAGGTCTCAGCCACCCCGGGGTTAGGGAACTGTCTAGGTAGGACCTCAGGACCTGGCCAGCTCGTGGGTTTATGTGCAGGCTTAAGGCTTGTGCCGTGATCATTCTGGATCTTCTCCGTCACATGGCACCTGTGACGTTAGTGCATATGGAATTCATTCTGAGTGCGGAGACGTCATCTTGAGTAACTGAATCTTCTCCATCACATGGCACCAGTGACGTTAGTGCATATGGAATTCATTCTGAGTGCGGAGACGTCATCTTGAGAAACTGAAAAAAAAAGTGAAATTATGAAAAGCGCAGATACATATGCATGGACAGTTACATGACAATAAGAGCTAAACATACTACTATTTAGTTAAATTTGATGTGTCACACAACTGCAAAATATTACATATGTATATCAGGGCATATGCATATGCGTAAAGCATAACTGAACAGCCGTGAAGCACGAAAGATTTATTGATGCATACACGGATAGATTTTTTTTTTTTGGTAGAAATTGGACATGATGTTATTTTTTTTTTTTTTTATGTACATTGATAATGTTTGTATGACAAACACGAAATGCCACCTTGTGGGGATGGTATGTATGTTTTAGTGTCCTTAGTTGTGTTTACATCTGTCTTCAGGTTTCTTATATTTTAAACCCCCAAGTGTTAAATTTGATGGATTAGTCAGCACCAAAGGCTTTTCCTTAGATTTTGTGTAGAAATGCATTCATATGTATGCTTTATCTCTTTTCCAATACCCCCCCACCCCACCACCACCCACAAAGATCAGTGAAGTGTTGTGTACATTTTGTGATAGTTATAGCCCCTGATATGGCTTTGTGCAGTTGGCTAGGCTTTAAACAATGATGACAGTGATAATAGTGATAACGAAAATAATGACGATAATAGTGGTGATGATGAGAATGATAATGATAACAATAGTAGTAATCATAATGACAGTAAGATTGATGATAATGATATAATGATAATAATAATAACAATAACAACAACGACAACGATGATGATGATGATGATGATAACAACAACAACAGAAAATGGTATCAAGTTTCAGTTGTAATGAATAGTACGGCAGCCATTTCATTTTAAAAGCTTGTAAGTGCCACATTATTATTTTGTTGTTGTTGATTATATAGATTTGTTTGTTTTTTTCTAAGCTGGTGTGTGGATGGTCTGACTTCTCCTAAATTTTGTATCTGGTGTTTGTTTGTAATGTTACTCTTGACAAAGGCCAGTTCGAAAATTTGCACCTGTCTTGTCTTGTATTAAACACGCGTTCTTATTCTTTTTTCATGTTTTTCTCTGGTCCCTGTTTGCTTGAATGCAGGTAGTCACACTTGTTTTGGATTTCGTATTACTACATATCGCAATCAGACTATCAAAAAGCTTATAACTTTTGGTTGAGGAGGCTGAAGCTCTGTGTTGAGAGAGGGGGAGAGTGCTTTGAAGGACTCAGAAAAATTCATGTGATTGTCCCATCGTTTGTTTACGAAGTAGGCGACAAAACTAACTCCATGCCTGTCTTTTGTATCAACTCTTTTACAAAAAAAAAATGTCTGAATTGCTGTTTTGAGTGCCATCTGTATTTTCCCAGTGTCATCTGTATTTTCTCAGTAGAGCTGAAATTAACGGTGAGCATGGATTTTAACTGTTGTCTTTTATCTTAACCTGGTAGTTGTTTTTGACATGGTGTTACCCCTGATATGGCTCTTGTAGTGTAGTATTTTAGGGCTATAAGCAATATGAACTTGAGCAGAGCTGAAAAGTAAGGCCATCAAATTATCCATGAAAACTTTGTGCAATGTCATAAATCTTAATTCTTCTTATTATTAATTTTTCTGTCATGTTCATTTTGAGCAAGTGTATGTGCTTTTTGTTTTTTATTTTTCCCAGAAAGCCTTCAACCATGAGAAAGCTCGTAAAGATGGTGTCATCGTTCCCAGCAAAGGTCTGAAGTCCAGTCTCTCTTCAGTTTTGTCTCTTTTGTGTTTTTGTTCATCTGTTTGTTCTCTCTGTCTGTCTTTTCTTTTTTTCTTTGTGTGTCTCCTTTTATTGTTGTTTGTCCCCTCTTTTTTCCTTCTTTCTTTGTCTGTTCTCTGCGCTCTTCTTATGCCTCATAAGTCTGTCTGCTTGACTGAACCCTTTCTCAGTTTGTCTTTAATTCTGCCCTCTGTCTGTCTGCCGTGTAATTTGTTCCTCTGTCTGTCTGTCTGACTGACTCACTTCACTGAAGCGTGCCACATTTTCTGTCTTTAAGCCTGTCCTTTGTCCATCTGTCTTGTAATTTGTTTCTCTGTCTGTCTCTGTGACTGAACCGTTCCTCATTTTCTGTCTGTTCTTAAGCCTGTCCTCTGTCTCTGTGACTGAACTGTTCCTCATTTTCTGTCTGTTCGTAATCCTGTCCTTTGTCTCTCTGACTGAACCGTTCCTCATTTTCTGTCTGTTTTTAAGCCTGTCCTTTGTCTTGTAAGTTGTTCCTCAGTCTGACTGAAGCTTTCCACATTTCTGTCTTTAAGCCTGTCCTCTGTCTGTCTTGTAGTTTGTTCCTCTCTGTCTGATTGAACCTTTCATCATTTTCTGTTTTTAAACCTGTCCTCGTGTCTGTTTGTCTTGTAAGTTGTTCCTCTGTCTGTCTGTCTGTAGCTTTCCACATTTTCTGTCGGTCTTTAACCCTTATGCTGCCTAGAAATTTTGCTAAGAACCATAACCTATTTGCCAGGGAAATTTCAGGAAAAAAACGGGTACTTGTTAAAAAAAATTATTATGGACTCAGTGTAGGTATAAGATATATAAAAGTATATATTTTCTGAAAGGATATTGAATGGACAATACAGAAAAAAATATTTTGTTACACTTGTTACATGTTTGTGACCAGGAGAAATTTTGAAAAATAAAAATTTTGGAAACACTGAATGCTTTTTCTGAGTTATGATTATTCCTAATTGTTAGATTAGTAATCTGTGTATAAAAATGTGTTAGTTGAACAAGAACAATGTTAGAATAACAAAAAAAACAATAAACTGCTTACATTACTCTTGCTTCATTTGAAAATACTGCCATTCTTGGAAGAACCATAAATTCCACGTTTTCACAAAAAGTAGTACTCCACAGCACAGACAGTCTCTGAAGGTTGTTTACAGGAGAAGAAAATCAGCACAGTTCACAATCTGCCCAGTCCTATGCAGGAACACACTGAACACAATCAGTTTCTTCATCCAAGAGTGAAATTTGTTTTGAAATGACAGCGACAGTAAGTATTTCACAACGGAAACAGTCTCTGAAAGTTTTTGTTCTTCAAAAAAATAACAAAAAATACACACTCAGTTCTGTACAGGAACATACAGGAACATGACTAGGTAGGAAATGCCATAAAAATAATCAAAAATAGAAAATAAAAACTACTGATATGATGCTAAAAAGGAATCACGGTGCAGGCTGGTAGCGAACTCAGAAGCGCCGCTTGGTGTGCCAGATCTCAAAGCAGGGGACAACGCACAATCCAGGTTGGCTCGGGCACTTCTCACAGAAGAAGGTGCTGTCTTTTCTTCTCCCTTGCTTTGAGCAGACTTGGCATCGCTTCTGAGACAGGCGGTTTGTACCTGCAGTGAGTGGACAGTGGGATGGAAAATGTCGTTCAAAAAGGCGCACGGAGTCGTCGGTCCGCAGCTGCTCAGGGGGTGGCAGACACTGGTTTTCAAAGAGCAGATCTGTCACAACATCCAGCTGGAATTGAAGAAAATGCATCTTCTTGCTGCCAGGCTGTTTCTGGTGCACCAAGAAGGCATTCAGCATGCTGATCTGGATCAGGTGCACCAGCACCTTCTTGTACCAACGGAAGGTTTTCCGGGTGGCACTGTAGGGCTGCAGCATCATGTCGGCCTTGTCCACCGCTCCCATTTTTGAGTTGTAATCCACCACACACTTTGGCTTCACCACGTCTCGACGGCGTCGCTGGACTGTGGCTGTGCCTGGGTCATGCATGGTGGACATCAGGTAGACCACTTTGCTGGACATCCACTTGATGAACAGCAGGTTATCAGACCGCCGTGCCTCCATATCACCCTTGTTGGTCACCACCAGCGTGTGGACATCAGGGGGCACACGGTTCTCACGAACCGTGCCACAGCAGACAGTACCATGGTTGTAAAGGTACCTGAAATACAAGCACATTCATTACATATTTATGCTGAATTTTTCAATTGTTTTTCACACACACACACACACACACACACACACACACACACACACACACACACACACACACACACACACACACACACACACACACTACACACCACCACACTCACACCACCCACACAAACACCATCCACCCACTCACCACCCACCCTTCACACCAAACACACCACACCCCCCCCCTTACACACCAACACACACCACACACACACACACACACACACACACACACACATGCACACACACACACACTTGCTCATGCACTCATGAGATTATATAACAAATAAGGAAATAAAATAAGGTGAAAATGAAAGTAAAAAAAAAAAAGAAGTGAGTACTTACTTGTACAAGTTGACGCCTGAATACCAGTTGTCCATAAAGAGCCGGTATCCTTTGTCCATTAGGTCAGCCATCATGAACACCACAATCTTCTCTGAGGCTGACAGATGTTGTGCATCAGCGGGGAGCTGCAGGTCAATATTGAAAAAGGGGTCTTGTTTCCCTGTGTATATATGCAACTTGTACGTGTAGCCAGAGTCTTCACAAAGGTGGAACAGCTTGATCCCAAAGCGTGCTCTCTTCAGGGGTATGAATTGTTTGAATATCAGCTGGCCCTTGTACAAAAGGAGGGACTCATCCACTGCAATGAACCTGTCTGGTTTGTAGGCAGACTGGAACTTTTCCTGCAGGTGATCTATGACAGGCCTCACCTTGTACAGTCTGTCAAGGCGGGGGTCATTGGCTGCAGGTTCCTGCTGGTTGTCATTGCAGTGGAGGAACCGAAGGAGAAGCTGATATCTGTTCCTTTTCATGACTAATGGAAAGATGTTGGTGTTCAGCAGGGCATTCTTTGACCAGTATGATTCTATGGATGGTTTTTTGACAATGCCCATCAGAATGGTTAGGCCCAGAAATTGCTTCAATTCAAGCATGTTTGTGTCTTTCCAGGATGCAAATCTTGAATATTTTTTGATCTGTTGTGGTCTTGCCTGCATCTGCTGTATTGTTTGTTCTGCATACCTATTTGTTTCTGTCACTAATTTTTGTACTAAATCATCAGTAATAAATAAAGAAAAGAAATCTATGCATTTTTGCCCCTGTGGTTGTATCTTTAGTCCGCTATTTCCTTCGAAGTCAGGTACAGTTGGCTGAAAACCATCAGCTGGCTGGATAACAACATTGGCGAACACGCCACCACGCCCCCTGCCCCTCCCCCTCCCCCTTCTCACTCCACCTCGTGCTCTGCTCGCCTCGCCTCGCCGTGACCTAGCACCCCCTCTACCCCTTGCCCTCCCTCTTCCTCTGACCGGTCTGTCAGTCTCGCTGGCCGTGTCTGAGTCGTCCGAATCGGTACTCACGTCAGCAACAGCGTCGAACTCAGCATCGAAGTTTGCTCTGTTATCTGGGTCGAGCACTTGTTGTTGACTATCCTCATCTTCTTCACCTTCATTTTCCAACGAATCATCAGACAACATTCCGTCATCACTCTCCTCATCAAATAATCGTTCTAACTCACGCTGAGCAGCTTCTAAATTCATCAAGCGAGGACGTTTTGCACCGCTCCCACTCGTGCTTGGACCTGGCGTCGCCATTGTTTTCGTCTCGTACAGACAAGAGCTGTTCGCACATCGGGTCACCCAATAACATCGCTTGAAAAATAAACTTCTGAGTGACGTAGGGGTTTTTTCTAGCTTTTATTAGATTCTACGGACATTCACGAGTCCAAAGCAGCATTAGTTATAGGTCCACGACACTGTCCGAATTTACACGAGGCCGAATGATTGACTGACGTTCCCGAACGGCGGTCAAGGCAGCGACGGGTGCATGAATTATCTGCCATTCGGGAACGGCGCTCTAGGCAGTCTAGAGGTTAAGCCTGTCCTCTGTCTCTCTGTCTTGTAATTTGTTCCTCTGTCTGTCTGTCTTACTGAAGCTTTCCACATTTTCTGTCGGTCTTTAAGCCTGTCCTCCATCTTGTAATTTGTTCCTCTGTCTGACTAAAGCTTTCCTCATTTTCTCTTGTTTTTAAGCCTGTCCTATGTCTCTCTGTCTTGTAAGTAAGTTGTTCCTGTCTGTCTGTCTGAAGCTTTCCTCATTTTCTGTTTTTAAACCTGTCCTGTGTCTCACTGTCTTGTAAGTAAGTTGTTCCTGTCTGTCTGTCTGAAGCTTTCCTCATTTTCTCTGTTTTTAAGCCAGTCCTCTGTCTCTCTGTCTTGCAATTTGTTCTTCTGGCTGTCTGTCTTGAGCTGTTCCTCATTTTCTGTCGGACTTTAACCTTTAGCAAGCTGCATTCGTTTGGTGAAATTTCTGCCTGCAGCCACATCCTTAGTCCCATCTGTGAAATCCTTTGTCTGTCTCATTACCCTTCCCCTGCAGTCTCTACCTTTGAAGTGCAATTCTCTGTTCCCTTTGTGTCTCTGTGTCTGATTGTCTCCCTTTGACTGTCTCTATTTCCATCCCTGTGTATGTGTCTGTGTCTGATTGTCTCCCTTTGACTGTCTCTATTTCCTTCCCTGTGTATGTGTGTGTCCTCTTTTTCTCTGTCTGTGAAACGTGAGCAAGGACTGTTTAGACTAAGACTGTTGGTGTAGGTGAAGAAGAGGATGGAAAGGGAGGGTGGGGAGAGCGAAATCTATGTGATGGGATGGGGATGGAACAG
Source organism: Monoplex corrugatus (assembly GCA_030674185.1). Classification (NCBI taxonomy): domain Eukaryota; kingdom Metazoa; phylum Mollusca; class Gastropoda; order Littorinimorpha; family Ranellidae; genus Monoplex; species Monoplex corrugatus. Next base: position 19,835,803 of record JAPXFY010000027.1, on the reverse strand, counting down.
AAGACTTTTAGTATTGTATATATAGGAAACTGAACTGGAGGATGTCCAGCAACTGTGAGTATGACCAATATAGGCGTAAAAGTTGGTGACAGTTGTGAAAATACTTTTAACCTATGACTCCCGCTCCCTATCCACCAGCTGCTAAAAAACAACAACAACCGTAACCCTTTGATTCACTCACCCTATCCACCCCTAACCACCAACTGCAAAAACTTAACCCTTTTATTTCCTCACCTTATCCTCCAGCTTGGCGGATAGGGTGAGGGAATCAAAGGGTTATGTTTTTGCTTTGCTAGCATGGTTAGCAATGCAGGATGCTGGTGGACAGGGTGCGAGAGTCAAAGAGTTAATACCGGTAATGCACCTCCATTTCTAGCCAGGTGTTGGTTGTACAGACAGTTTTAAAGATACAAGAATGAATGAACTGAGAAAATGGACAGACCTCTGGCTAGTCCCAGTCAAACTGACAAATACAGCTCCAACAGCGTTAGTGAGAGTGAAACTTCGCTAGACCTATCATGAAGTTGTTGCTGTTTGAGTGTATGTCATCACATTCTTGCAGGTCTGTCTGTCACTAAGAACTTTCCATTGAATGTATGCTGTTGATTTTGTGCTTGTACATTTTATATTCTGAAATCTTACAAATTGCAACTTAAAAAAAGAATTTTTTTTTTTTTTTTTTTAATAAATTTGTGTTTATTTATTTTTACACTGATAATTACATGATGCATTAAACATACTTCATTCCAATCAAACGTTAATCAAATTCCATGCATGTATTGTTACTTGTTTCTCAACAGAGCTCTGCCAGCATAATCTGACATATATCTGTAAATCTCTGTCTGTCTGTGTGTCTGTGTCTGTCTCTCACTCTCTCTCTCTCTCTCCCCCTCCTCCCTCCCTCTCTCCCCCTCCTCCCTCCCTCTCTCTCTACATATATATGTATAATATAATACACACACACACACACACACACACACACACACACACACACACACACACACACACACACACACACACACACACACACATATATATATATAGGTTGTTCTCAGAAACATGTGTGGCATAGGGGTAACTCACTTGAAACGCTTGAAATTTGTTTTCTGTTTGTGGATGCTTGTGATGCTTGTTGTATTTTGGTAGTGTTTGTATTGAAAAAATAAAGTCTAAAAAAATTATTGCATGTGTTCATCTTTCTTGCTGTACATTGAGCATTAAATACAAAAAACACACACAAAACAATATGGCGGATTTGTGACATGAAGAAACACACTGTAAACTGATCATTTTTAAGATTCTTTAAGAAGTGTTTTTTGAAACAAAAACAACGTCAAACAGCTGTACAGATATCTATGTATCTTTGCACTAAACAAAATCTTAGCTGTATCTTGATATTAATTATATATGGGCATATGATATTTTTGTTACGGTCGTGACGCATGGTTTCCACTTTCGAGTCTGTCTTAATGTTTCATGCACAAAACTATTCAGCATTCCAGAGAATGCTTTTCTACAAAAACTGACGAAGAAAACAGTGCACGACAGTAGGAACAATTGATGCATACAAACTGCAGTTCCTGTCCTCTTACGTCATATCGTATATTATGTCACCCGGCATCGTTTCCATTTTTCACGGTCGCGACCGTACAACGGAAAACCTCTGTGAACTCTGAGACTAAGGTCAGTTGACCGAGATTCCAAGTCAGGCACTTAGCCTTGACCTGAAACATCTCTGGCATGCTGGTTTTTCCCGCCGTATCACCTTTATGAGTACATTTTACAGTTTGGTTCCTTTGTCTTCCATCCTCTTTGGAAACGTCACGACTGTGCCAGCCTCCTGCGACTACATCATTGAAGGTGGGTGTACTGGTTTGTTTCATCGTTTTTGATCGTTTAATTATGAGTAGTTCTTTGGAAAAAAAGAATATTGTTCCATTATCAACTTTAATTATAGCATAAAATAATGTAAATCAGTGTTTAAGACGAAAAATTTAATAATTTCGGATGTTCTCTAAGAGTGCATCTTTACCGATGATTTGGTTTTGCTAACCAATTCCAAAGAACTTAGTCTTTTTTTTATAAAGACAGGATGCTTACAGACGTAGAAAATGTCATCAGGAGACATACACTTTGATTAAAGAAAGCGACTGTTCCTGTGCGGGGTGAAATTTTAAAGCATAATCTAAATAAATAGATCTGTTTGTGAGTCGCGTGTCGGTCGCGACAAGAGAGGAAAGAGCCGTAGTTTCTTGGGCCGACCGACCGAATTTTAGGAACCGTTTTTCTTCTGTGTGTCATTGATGTTTTTCTTTACTTCATTAATGTAAATAACCAAACATATCTGTATAGTAAATACTGAATATGATTTTCGAACTTTTGATTGTGGGTTTATTTTCCTCTGTGTCTGTAAATGTCAGGCTGAGTGTTACAGTTGCGACAGGAAACTATGACGCGCTGTTTTCTTGTCGCGACTGTTAGATCCGGAAAACGAGAAAATGAAGTACTTGCCTGTCAGTTGCTTCTTTGCATGTTTGTTTATCAATGGATCGGTTACTAAAAACAAAAGTTACAGTCTGCGTTTCTATTACTGCTATTTTTATCTGTCACTGGTGGAATAAAGATTTACCGATGTGTTGGTCGCGACAGGAAATGAAATCTACATGGTTGATGGTTTCTTTTACCGACCGAAATGCCTCGTCATGGTATTTCTCCTTTTCATACATCACATATTCCCATTGTTGATTCGGTGAAAGGAACAGAATTATAATGTTGCCCTTAAACCCTGCTCCTCATCTTTTTTTTTGCCAGCAACGATGGTTTGTTACTTCTACTGTAATCTTCGTCAGAAGTATGTACGGTCGCTCGCGGAACACACTGTTCCGAGTTTCTCGTCACGACGAAAACGTGTCTCTACTCATCTCCCTTCCCCACCTTCTTCCGCGTGATTTTACTTAAGATTGACGGTGATTCGCTTTTTAGCTAAGAATTTCGTCTCGCCAATGAAATTAGTTTGTGTGCAAAACCAGTGCATACTTTGTCATTTAAAAAAAAGTGAACGGTTGTGACATGGAAACCAGGCAGTGAACTCTGACTACAATGAGATTTTGCTCTACTGTATCCATACATCACTCTCATCCAACCCCAAACTTCGTTGCTGTGTCAAGATCTAATAAACTTAAAAACTAACAAATGCTGAGCTTGACAAGTAAATACAGAGCATATTGGTCGATTTCAGTTAAGTTGTGATGAGAAACTCTGTGTGTGTGTGTGTGTGTGTGTGTGTGTGTGTGTGTGTGTGTGTGTGTTTCACTGATCTTTAATGTATGTATCACTGAGACAAGTTGTTCTCTTCCAACCTTTTTTCTCCCACCAGTCTTCATTCATTTCATTAAAGTAATTTATTAATTGGCTATTTGACTAACTTCACTAATTTCTTTTAAAAATTAATGTCTTGTTTCCATGTCATGTATTACACATAATTTTGCATTGGAAAAGGATTGTAATGTAACTTTTAAACAACGTATGACATCACCTCACACACACACACAACACACAACACACACACACACACACACACACACACACACACACACACACTCACACACACACACCCCATACAAACATCACACATACACACACCACACCACGTGTTAAAAAGAGAGATGTTGCTTTTCATTGTTACGTTATATTTTCAGTTACCCAGATTGGGCAAAACAAATCCTTGATGGGAAGGCCAGAAATACCGCGACATCCTCAAATCCTCCAGTCAGCCACCCTCTCCCTGATCCAGAAACTTTGGTGACTGAGAAGACTCAACCTTTGAAAATCAGGTAACTCATTGGAAAATCTAATTACTTTGATATTAGTGTCACTGTCCACTGGTGTGTTTGTAACATTAATGCTACAGCTGTGTGTGTGTGTGTGTGTGTGTGTTCAATGATAGCCAGTTTTATATTGTATGCCCAAATGATACAAAACAAATATGAACAATAATCATACATGTATCCTGAAAGTATTAGACTGAAAGTTACTATATCAATCTATTCTTCATTGCATTAATATATTGTGTGTGACACAAATGCTATTAATGACATTGTCATTTTCTGTGTTGCAGTCATCTGAAAGTTAATCATTATGTGGAAGTGGCCTTTCCTAGGAAGAGTGGACAGAAGATGGAACATTATATTGGAAAGGTAAGACACTTCTTTGAGAACACAAAATCAAATCAATTTGTTTAACATTAAGCAAAATTTACCAACCAGTAGGTCCAAATTCTTCACTGATGAAGATGGCAGTATTAAGAGGATGAAGATGGCAGTATTAAGAGGATCAATAATAGAAACAGCTCGGTTATTACTAACACAACTAATTTTTGCCATTAGGTGACAAGTTACCAGCCAAAGGGTCCAAATGCTTCACTAATGGTGATGGTAGTATTAATAGAGCCAATAGTATAATTAGATATAGTGCGGTTATTACTAACACTCCTAATTTCTGCCATTGGGTAATAATTCTATTGTTGCTTTTAATTGCAGATTAAAACCATTGACGCAGCAGATGAGGACATCGCTGTCAGCTACCTGAAACACCATCCCTCAGGCTGCTATTACACATGGCCAGATCATACCGATTTGTCCTGGGTCAAGATCCAGGAAATTACACGAGTACTGGGCGACCCATGGATCGATGGCCGTAGTAGTTTTTAGTAGTTGACATCATCCGTCTCCATCAGTGTAGTTGACAAATGTATATATAATGCTTAAATTGTTACACTTGTTTTATTTTCCTGAATTGAATTGTTCTATTTTCAGCTGTTTTATCCTTGACTCATATTTGCCATGTACGTGTAGATTTCTCTCTATTTCGTAGAGTTGGATTCCACGTCACAACCGTAACAGACTCCAAATAGATAACATTTATCAGTGATTTGACTTCAAATCCTTTCTATTTTCTTAATTTTGGTTGTTCTAATGTCAGTTGTTTCCTTTTTGGCTCATGTTTGCCATGTCCATAGTTGGTTTAAGTTCTTTTGTAGAATTAGATTCCATGTCACAACTGTAACGGACTCCATGTCACAACTGTAACACATTGTTTTTATTATATAATGAAAGACAATAAATGGTACATTGGCTTGAAAATCTGCTTTGTACCTTTTGAGTGCAAGGATATGAAATACTGCATGCCTGACTTGAGCTGTATAGTTCAATAATCATGGAGATATGAGAATGTGAAGTTGCTGCGAGCATAGAGGATTAATGGTCAACTTAAAAATTACAGAAAAATACCCCCTCCCAGTCATTCTGAAAGTTCTTTTTACATGGGAACTTTTCTTTCCTTTGATTACAAATAAATTGGACCAGATTTTACAAAGCATGCTGTTTTTAAACACTTCAAAGCACTTTTTTTGGGTTCCACGTCACAACCGTAACACAACCAAAAAATGATTTTTTAATCATCTACTACAAGAAGATGAATTGACAGATCATCTTTTCCTTTTTAGAATATGATGTGCATTGAAATGCTGTACTGTGTGGCACAAAGACATATATCTACAGTGAAATTTATTTTGGGGTCTCTGTGTCACAGAAATCACACATGTTTTTGAGAACCACCCATATATATATATATATATATATATATATATATTTATATATTTATTATATATCAGCAACCACAATTGAACATGTCATTGGGAACCTGTATTTTAGTAGCAAAACTAATACAATCTTCAATTTACAATTTTGTTATGCTTATGATGTGGTTGACAAATTGCACAGCCACTCATGTATTCCCCTGTGAATGGGTCTCCAAGCCATCCATATTAAGATAATTTATATATTCGTACTTGTAGTCTCTCTGTGAATCTCTCTTTCCTGTATAATGCAGAATGATTTGACCTATGAATATGATGAGTTAGGAAGGTATCCTGTTCATATGAATTTGCTTGGGAATTGCATAAAGTATTGGTTAAAATTAACCGGTAGAGATGAAACTAGGGTACCAGTTAACGCAGGTACAATTACATACGATTGAAATTTTTTGGAGGAAATGTTTGTAGACATCAGGTATTCATAGGTGCTTATACGTTCACATATTTCCCCCTGTGGGGATGCCGGGGGTTCTTTCAGTGTGAATGGTATTCCCACCCTCTGGAAATACTGTTCTAGAAATGTCCTCTTTTCTGTCACTCTTTTTTTCTGCTTTGCTCCTTTACTTTCTGTCATTTCTTTCTATCATTTTGTGCCTTGCTGGTCCATTCACCTGTATGTGTTCGATAAAGTCTTACATACTTTCTCTTAAGTTTGATAATTGGGTACATGTATTAAGTGTATTTTTGGCTCTAGGGAAATAAGATATACAGAAGCAATTTTAAGTCATTTAGACGTGTTTTTATATATGTTTTAGCGTCCTTAGTTGTGTTTAGATTTGTATTCAGATATGTTTCTTAAATCCCCTGTACGATAAATTGGATGGAGTGGTCGGCACCAGGGGCATTTCCTTAGAGTATGTGCACGAATGCATTTATGTGTACTCAATTTTCTTTTCTTTTTTCCCTTGAAGTAGTATGTTTTGAAATGGTTAAAGCCATGATATGGCTCTGTGCAGTTGGCTGGATTTTAAACAAAAAATAACGTTAATAGCAGTTCACAGATTTGATCATGGTGGGAAATTCAGGTTATGGGATATTTAGACTAGTTTAAATTAACCATTAAAACACGAAAGAAGAATGTGAACGCGTATTTAATGCAACAAAAGACAGGTGCAAATTTTTCAAATTTCCTTTTCTCACATTGAAGACAGCAGCAGGGAAGTTTCAGTCTTTTTCTCAAATTTTTTGTATCTAGTGTTTGTTTGTAATCTTACGCTTGACAACGGCCAGTTGGCCGAAAGTTTTCGCCTGTCTTGTTTTGTTGTATTAAATACATGTTCACATTCTTCTTTCATGTTTTTTCTGGTTTCTGTTTGCTTGAACGCAGGCAGTCACACTTTTTTGGATTTCATTTAAATTAACCATTGTTCTAAGCAGATAGCTTAATTGCTGTTGGCAATAATGGAACTTCTTGAGGGAGCATTGTCTTTTGATGAAACTGAATACTTTTTTTTTTTAAAGATCGCACACAGGGAGATTATGGTCACCCTTTTGTGTGTGTGTGTGTGTGTGTGTGTGTGTGTGGTGGTAGTAGTAGTAGTAGTAGTAGTAGTTGTAGTAGTAGTAGTAGCAGCACATTAACCTTTAGCGACGCACCGGGAGCCGTGCTGAAAAAGTTCCCTCCTGCTGCACCGTATTCTTAATGTCGGTAAGGTATCTGTTCCCTGCAGACAGACCAGCCAGAAAGTGGCGGTCACGTTTTCAAAATTTCTGGCAGCTTTCACTGTAAAGAATATCCAGAACAACTACCAGTACCGTGTAGCAGAAGGTTTTAGCTAAGGGACAGAGTGTTTAGTTGGTGTAGCTTTATGCTTGATGCTCTGACTGATAACGGAATAAAGTGACCCCCTGACCAGGAAATTCCAGTGCCATGAGTTAGGTTTGCACTATCTTCCTTGATAAACTGTGCTAGGTACTAGGCGTGGGAATTCACGAGTTATTATAAACCTTACCATCTAAGTTGACTGCTCTCTTTGTCTGTCTGTTTGTCTGTCTCTGTCTTTCCCTCTCTGTCTCTCTCCCCCTCCTCCTCTGTCTTTCTCTGTCTCTGTCTCTCTCCCCCCTACTCCTCCTCCTCGCTTGTTCGCTCAGTGTGTGAGAGAAAGAGAGAGACAGAGGGGGAAAGAGAGAGAGAGAATGAGGGAGGGAGGTTTCAAAGGTTTCTCTAGACTTCAGTACAACAACTACTGAGAAGTGAACATGCATCAGGTTTATTCTGTGTGACCTACGTTGTTCTTGTCGTAACTGTGCGTATATGTGTTAGAATTTCTTATTTGAAAACAGTATGCTTGGAAAGTTCATTGAACGTTTTGAGCTTTTTGGTAATATCAAATACGTTTCCATTAATCATTCTTCAGTAGCTGTAAAATAAAACAGAAAAGCAGTAAAAATGGTGCGTTAGCAGGGAAGAAAACAAAACGCTGACGGCCCAGTAGCTGGGATCTTGCCGTGATGTGCACTGGCCATCGTGAAAGACTTACAGGGTTAAACACTTGTCGCACGCGCGCGCGTACACACACACACACACACACACACACACACACCACACCACACCACACCACACCACACCACACACCCCACCCCACACCACACCACACCACACCACACCCACACCCACCCACCCACCCACACACACACACACACACACACACACACACACACACACAACACGAAAATTCTGTCGTTCTTGCTGTTGACGACTTGGAAGACAGAGCAATGCTTCTATGTCTTTATTGGAACATACTTGCAATGAGCGGCAGTCAGTCCACATTTACATGATCGGTTCACATTTACATGAATATCATGCCCTGCTGCTATCAACATTAATATCATCTCATGCTGCTATCTACACTAATATCATGCCCTGCTGCTATCAACACTAATATCATGTCCTGCTGCTATCTACACTAATATCATGTCCTGCTGCTATCTACACTAATATCATGTCCTGCTGCTATCAACACTAATATCATGTCATGCTGCTATCAACACTAATATCATGTCATGCTGCTATCTACACTAATATCATGTCATGCTGCTATCAACACTAATATCATGTCATGCTGCTATCAACACTAATATGTCCTGCTGCTATCAACACTAATATCATGTCATGCTGCTATCAACACTAATATCATGTCATGCTGCTATCAACACTAATATCATGTCCTGCTGCTATCAACACTAATATCATGCCCTGCTGCTATCTACACTAATATCATGCCTGCTGCTATCAACACTAATATCATGCCATGCTGCTATCTACACTAATATCATGCCATGCTGCTATCAACACTAATATCATGCCCTGCTGCTATCTACACTAATATCATGCCATGCTGCTATCTACACTAATATCATGCCTGCTGCTATCACACTAATATCATGCTGCTGTATCTACACTAATATCATGCCTGCTGCTATCTACACTAATATCATGCCTGCTGCTATCTACACTAATATCATGCCATGCTGCTATCTACACTAATATCATGCCATGCTGCTATCTACACTAATATCATGCCATGCTGCTATCTACACTAATATCATGCCATGCTGCTATCTACACTAAATCATGCCATGCTGCTATCTACACTAATATCATGCCACTGCTGCTATCTACACTAATATCATGCTATGCTGCATCTACACTAATATCATGCCATGCTGCTATCTCACTAATTCAGCAGTGCATCTACATATCATGCCTGCTGCTATCTACACTAATATCATGCCATGCTGCTATCTACACTAATATCATGCCATGCTGCTATCAACACTAATATCATGCTATGCTGCTATCTACACTAATATCATGCTGTGCTATCTACACTAATATCATGCCATGCTGCTATCTACACTAATATCATGCCATGCTGCTATCTACACTAATATCATGCCATGCTGCTATCTACACTAATATCATGCCCTGCTGCTATCTACACTAATATCATGCTGCTGCTATCTACACTAATATCATGCCTATGCTGCTATCTACACTAATATCATGCCCATGCTGCTATCTACACTAATATCATGCCTTGCTGCTATCTACACTAATATCATGCCATGCTGCTATCTACACTAATATCATGCCATGTGCTATCAACACTAATATCATGCCATGCTGCTATCTACACTAATATCATGCCATGCTGCTATCTACACTAATATCATGCCATGCTGCTATCTACACTAATATCATGCCATGCTGCTATCTACACTAATATCATGCCCAATGCTGCTATCTACACTAATATCATGCCATGCTGCTATCTACACTAATATCATGCATGCTGCTATCTACACTAATATCATGCATGCTGCTATCTACACTAATATCATGCCATGCTGCTATCTACACTAATATCATGCCATGCTGCTATCTACACTAATATCATGCCTGCTGCTATCTACACTAATATCATGCCATGCTGCTATCTACACTAATATCATGCCATGCTGCTATCTACACTAATATCATGCATGCTGCTATCTACACTAATATCATGCCATGCTGCTATCTACACTAATATCATGCTGCTGCTCACTATATTGCTGCTGCATCTACACTAATATCATGCCTGCTGCTATCTACACTAATATCATGCCCTGCTGCTATCTACACTAATATCATGCCATGCTGCTATCTACACTAATATCATGCCATGCTGCTATCTACACTAATATCATGCCCTGCTGCTATCTACACTAATATCATGCCATGCTGCTATCTACACTAATATCATGCCATGCTGCTATCTACACTAATATCATGCTGCTGCTATCTACACTAATATCATGCCTGCTGCTATCTACACTAATATCATGTCCATGCTGCTATCTACACTAATATCATGCCTGCTGCTATCTACACTAATATCATGCCATGCTGCTATCTACACTAATATCATGCCATGCTGCTATCTACACTAATATCATGCCATGCTGCTATCTACACTAATATCATGCCATGCTGCTATCTACACTAATATCATGCCATGCTGCTATCTACACTAATATCATGCATGCTGCTATCTACACTAATATCATGCCTGCTGCTATCTAACACTAATATCATGCCATGCTGCTATCTACACTAATATCATGCCCTGCTGCTATCTACACTAATATCATGCTCATGCTGCTATCTACACTAATATCATGCCTGCTGCTATCTACACTAATATCATGCCTGCTGCTATCTACACTAATATCATGCCTGCTGCTATCTACACTAATATCATGCCTGCTGCTATCACTAATATCCTGCTGATGCTACTACACTAATCATGCCATGCTGCTATCTACATAATATCATGCCCTGCTGCTATCTACACTAATATCATGCCTGCTGCTATCTACACTAATATCATGCCCTGCTGCTATCTACACTAATATCATGCCTGCTGCTATCTACACTAATATCATGCCCTGCTGCTATCTACACTAATATCATGCGCTCCTACTGCTGCTATCTACACTAATTCATGCCTGCTGCTATCTACACTAATATCATGCCCTGCTGCTATCTACACTAATATCATGCCATGCTGCTATCTACACTAATATCATGCATGCTGCTATCTACACTAATATCATGCCTGCTGCTATCTACACTAATATCATGCCCTGCTGCTATTCACTTAGCATGCTGCTACTCACTAATTCATGCCATGCTGCTATCTACACTAATATCATGCCTGCTGCTATCTACACTAATATCATGCCATGCTGCTATCTACACTAATATCATGCATGCTGCTATCTACACTAATATCATGCCTGCTGCTATCTACACTAATACTCTGCCATGCTGCTATCTACACTAATTATCATGCCATGCTGCTATCTACATAATATCATGCCTGCTGCTATCTACACTAATATCATGCCATGCTGCTATCTACACTAATATCATGCCATGCTGCTATCTACACTAATATCATGCCATGCTGCTATCTACACTAATATCTCATGCTGCTATTACACTAATATCATGCCTGCTGCTATCTACACTAATATCATGCCCATGCTGCTATCTACACTAATATCATGCCCTGCTGCTATCTACACTAATAATGCCATGCTGCTATCTACACTAATATCATGCATGCTGCTATCTACACTAATATCATGCCATGCTGCTATCTACACTAATATCATGCCTGCTGCTATCTACACTAATATCATGCCATGCTGCTATCTACACTAATATCATGCCATGCTGCTATCTACACTAATATCATGCCCTGCTGCTATCTACACTAATATCATGTCCCATGCTGCTATCTACACTAATATCATGCTATGCTGCTATTACACTAATATCATGCCATGCTGCTATCTACACTAATATCATGCCATGCTGCTATCTACACTAATATCATGCCTGCTGCTATCTACACTAATATCATGCTCATGCTGCTATCTACACTAATATCATGCCATGCTGCTATCTACATAATATCATGCCCTGCTGCTATCTACACTAATATCATGCTCATGCTGCTATCTACACTAATATCATGCCTGCTGCTATCTACACTAATATCAGCCATGCTGCTATCTACACTAATATCATGCTATGCTGCTATCTACACTAATATCATGCCATGCTGCTATCTACACTAATATCATGCCATGCTGCTATCTACACTAATATCATGCCATGCTGCTATCTACACTAATATCATGCCATGCTGCTATCTACATATATCATGCCTGCTGCTATCTACACTAATATCATGCTTGTGCTATCATACTAATTCATGCCTATGCTGCTATCTACACTAATATCATGCCATGCTGCTATCTACATTAATATCATGCCCTGTGCTATCTACATAATATCATGCCATGCTGCTATCAACACTAATATCATGCCATGTGCTATCTACACTAATATCATGCATGCTGCTATCTACACTTAATATCATGCCATGCTGCTATCATACACTAATATCATGCATGCTGCTATCTACACTAATATCATGCCATGCTGCTATCTACACTAATATCATGCATGCTGCTATCTACACTAATATCATGCCTGCTGCTATCAACACTAATATCATGCTATGCTGCTATCACACTAATATCATGCCATGCTGCTATCAACACTAATATCATGCCATGCTGCTATCAACACTAATTATGCATGCTGCTATTCTAATATCATGCCATGCTGCTATCAACACTAATATCATGCCATGCTGCTATCAACACTAATATCATGCCCTGCTGCTATCTACACTAATATCATGCCATGCTGCTATCAACATTAATATCATGCCATGCTGCTATCTACACTAATATATGCTATGCTGCTATCAACACTAATATCATGCCATGCTGCTATCAACACTAATATGCTATGCTGCTATCAACACTAATATCATGCCCTGCTGCTATCTACATTAATATCATGCATGCTGCTATCAACACTAATATCATGCTATGCTGCTATCTACACTAATATCATGCTGCTGCTATCACACTAATATCATGCCATGCTGCTATCAACACTAATATCATGCCATGCTGCTATCTACACTATTATCATGCTATGACTGCTATCTACACTAATATCATGCCATGCTGCTATCAACACTAATATCATGCCCTGCTGCTATCTACACTATTATCATGCCCTGCTGCTATCTACACTAATATCATGCCATGCTGCTATCTACACTAATATGCCATGCTGCTATCTACACTAATATCATGCCATGCTGCTATCTACACTAATATCATGCCATGCTGCTATCTACACTAATATCACCCCCTGCTGCCTCCGTTCTGTGGCTCTTGTGGCCTGCATGTCTCATTTGAGTGCCATGCCCCCATAATTCCCCTGTGTAACAATTTGTAACATTTATTCATATAATATCACTAATAATCTTTTTTTTTTTACCCTGAGCAAAGTCTACTTTATTCATGTTGTTTTGTGCATACAAAGACCTTCTCACCTTTGACTGTGTGTTCATGGAGCTGATCAAAGTGTGTGACTGTACGGTGATCCTGACCACAAAATTTGGGGTATTTTCAACATGGCACATGAAGAAGAAATATTCAAGGAAGAACTTCAATATTTTGGCATGAACTAACCCAGCATTTAAATATTCAGATCTGAAAGTTTCATTTTGTTCCTTTATGTTTTGTATTTTTTGTGATTTTTTTCCTAACACCCCCTTCCCACTATGAGCGAAATGACGGAGTGATCGTGTTTTTGGGCCTAAAAATTCAAAGTTCTCGATGAATCCTGTAGCATTCCCACTACCAGACCCTTTCACTCCTAGCCAGCTTTGAGTGATTGTGCACGGTCAGATCACTCCGTGGTCGAGATTTGTGTTCAAACATGTTTAAACACAAGTGGCACCTACTGCATCCATCGTGTCCAATTTGCATACCGCGGGAAAATTTTCGGTTGCGTGCGAGCCTTGCCAGCCACAGTCTGAGGCGAGGCGAGGCGAGCGTGGCCCACAGGAAATGCTTGGGTCAGCTCCCCAAATAGATCACTCACACCGATCACCCAAATGCATTCCCACTATTTTGGAGTGAAAGGGCCCTTTGTCGCTTCACTCCTGAGTGCTCCACGATCACTCAGAACTTTCACGCACAACTTTCACTCCGACAGTGGGAACGCGGTTTAACCCTTCAAAATGGGCTGTCCCTGGGGAAACGCAAGGGGAAAAATTCTTCGTCCCGAGTGAGTTAACACATGTCACAAAAATAGTCAACTTTCACCTTAGTAATTAGTTTTATTGTCAACAAGAGAAAGAGTAAAAAATAAGATCTTTCGATGTAAGGCAACCTTGTTCAGACTCAGAGTAGTAAAACACACAGATTTCACTGTACAAATAACTTGCATAATTACAGATCAAATGCATTAACTCAGGCGCATCATATCAAATGTTCCATCACAACAAATATTAAACACAAGTTGAATATGATTTGATAGGTTGTGAACATTTCCTGTCAAAATATAGGCAGGGTCTACAAGTAGAAGTCATTCTTTCTGGTTTGGGGCATGGAAGAAATGTATGAATATGTGCAGTAGGGATGTCATTCACAATAAAAAGGTAGTTTTTGTTGCCCCCAAATAGTGATCAGATATGCAGTGACGTTAAAAAAAAAATTAAAAAAAAAAATCCTAAAAAATTTCAGTGGATTCCTTCCTATTGTGATTCGTAGTAGCCAAGCAATAAACTTTGCAATGAACTGTATGTGGTCCATGGACAGCAAAGAAAACAAACGAGACAGTCTTGATGGAGGCAGACACAAGATCATTCATAAGGAAGATTAGGAAAAGACAGGCAACATTTGTAGGCCATTTTATGAGGAAAGGGGAATTGGAGCACCTGGCCACAATGGGAAAGCTGGAGGGAAAGAGAGCACCAGGTAGACCCAGGGAAAAAATATTGAACGGACTTGCAGAATGGTGAAGACAGAGAGGGTGGAAGATATGCTTGCGGCAACAAGGGATAGAAATATATGGGGCCATGATCACCAGGCCATGTGGCAAGACACTTGATGATTGATGATGTATGTGGTTGTTCTAAATAAGAAACCGTTTCAATATTTTCAAAATGGCTGTATTGTCACTAAAAAGCAGTATCATAAAGTAGAGTTAATGCTGTTTTAGGCAATAGTTGTTGATGACTTCAGTGTGCAATATATATATATATATATATATTATATATATATATATATATATATATATATATATATATATATATATAGATAGATATATGATGAAGGGGAAGAAGGTAAGGTAGCCCAGAACTGGAGTTGGTTAAGGTTGTAGAAGGGAATATAGTGGTGCAAGGTCAAGGCAGAGCGAGGACTCTTCACATATTGAGCTGTTCGGCTGTCACAGGCTGAGTAAGTAGTAACAATAACATCTGAGTGGGCAGTTAATAGACAGTTAATATTCAGTGGTAATGACAAACATAGTATTTGACTACAAGAACTATGTCATCACAAACAGTACCTTATCAAATGGTGGTCAACAGTGTTGAGAGAACAACACACTTGAATCATTTATTAAACATCAGCTTTATGTGGTTATGTATGATTTTATGTCAAGTGCTAGAGATAATGATGACAAAATAGCATAGCATATTACTATTACCGTGTCATCGAAACAACACTATATATGATTTTCAGTAGTGCTGAGCAGACAAGGGACACAACAAAAAGGTCAATTACCTGAGCACATGCTTCATTGATTATCATTATGTGTACACAACATTGTCATGTATAAAACAGTGTTCCTCTGTACAATAATGCATTGCATCTTTACAGCTAATAGACAATTAATATTTAGTGGTGATGACAAGCATAGTATCTGACTATGAGACCTATGTTGTCACAAACTGTACCTTATCAAATAGCAGTCAACAATGTTGAGAGAAAAACACTTGAGTCATCTATTAAACATTAGCTCTATGTAGTTATGTCTAATTCTAGGTCTAGTGCTGGAGATAGTGATGACAAAATAGCATAGCATATTACTATTAAACCATGTCATCAAAACAACACTCTATACATGATTATCAGTGGTGCTGAGCAGACAAGGGACACAAGGGACAACAAAAGGATCAATTAACTGAGCACATACTTCATCGATTATGGTTATACATTGTCAAGAATAAAATAGTGTTCCTCTGCACAGTGATGCATTGCACCTTTTCTTTTAACAGAATATGATTGTCAGTAGTCCCACAATAGCCACATGAAAATGGGGACTGATTCTATAATAGCAACTACATTGAAACCTCAGTCCCATCCTTACAAGAGTAATAATAGCCACACTAAAATGTTACAGATCTTGTGAGATAGCACATCATTTAGATCAAAACGTACTTTTGCTCGAATTCTGCAAATCTAGCGAGAGATTCTAAGTCTCATAACTTACTACAATGACAATTGATAATAAGCTGTAAAAAAATCCAGGACTTAACTGCAGTGACAGCAGTCTGACACAGTGTGAGGTCAGTCACTTGCGGCAACTTGTAAGAGTGGCGGCAAGAGATGATGTGCTGTAGCAGGCCTTGTCAATATATATTCTTTGGAAACAAAGTAGAATGGTCATACTATCAATACTTTCAGGTGATGAGGTCTGATTGGTTGTTCTCACCTACACATGAACAGTTGGTGTTTGCCGAAAGTTAAATCTGATAGAAACTAATGGAGGTCTTACATCAGTTGTGCAAGGCCCACTGTTACATATATATATATATATAATATATATTATATATATATATATATATATATATATATATATATATATATATATATATATATATATATATCAGAGCCTGGAATTCGTTGCGGAAACGAGGATTTCCGCGGAAATCAAAATCGAAAATCGCGCAAAAAAATATTTTTCGCGTTAAAAAAATAACAATCTGCTGTGTATGATGGATCCTGATCTTGTGCCCAATGTTTATTAAATACTCTTTTGACTGATATTCATTGTGATTTTCAGTGTGTTAGATGCCTTTAAATTTGTCTCCAGAATGCCTCAGAATGCACAGAATTTAGTCTTGATTTTAAAAATTTTCCGGGGGAGCATGCCCCCGGACCACCCTAGAAGTTTCCTCTTTTTTTTTTCTTAGCAATTACAGGCTCTGATATATATATATGTGTGTGTGTGTGTGCGTGTGTGTGTGTGTGTGTGTGTACATATATATGTGATATTACAGATGACATAATGACATTTTCAAACACATCAAATAATTTCTTTACACACTATAATATTGTACATTTTCATGGTCTTCACAAGCTATAAGCAGCAGTAAATAACTCAGTAGGTTTCTTACATGCATTTTATTTTCATACATCATAAATGAGAGGACAACTATTTAGAATAAATTTTGTAAGCACCGTTCATAATAAACATTTCATCATCTTAAAAGCGTAATCAGCACTAGTACAGTAGTAGCGACTAGTTTTCTGAAATATATATTCTTATATTGATATATTGTAAATGGCAAAACTACAGTTCGAAGTAAACATTTTGACTAGTTCTTTAATAACGTATATCACAAATATCACGAATTTCTTTTGTCTCAACACTGTAAGCAACAATAAATTAATCAGCAGCTTTTAACCCTTTGGCTCCTGCACCCTGTACACCAGCATCCTGCATTGTCAACCATGCTAACAAAGCAGGAACTTAACCCTTGACTCCCTCACCCTTTTCATCAGCTTCCTGCAAAAGGTAATGTTTTTGCAGTTGCTAGATAGAGTGAGTCAAAGGGTTAAGTAACATGTATGATAACAGAAGTAGAGATGGAGCTACTGGTATTCCACTTTCCAAAGTGACTGTACATGTTTGATTCTGGCTCAGAAAAAAATTGTGTGAACGTGGCCTCCAACTGTAACTGGGTACTTTACATTGTGCTGAGTTGGGGACAGTAAAGCAGCGAGAGAGGAGACAGACACCTCTCTGATATCTTTTTGACCCATTGCCTGCACAGCCTCTGTGTCACACACACACACACTGTGCACATGCCACTCATAGCTCTCCAACACACCTCTGATCCCTTTGAAGCTGAGGTCACCATGACAACAAGGCTTTTATAAAAGGCCACAGAAATCTGAGAAATTTTCGCCATGCAAAGATGATAGACAAGAATGGTGATGATAACGATGATGCTATCATGCTGTGGAGTTGCATGCATATCAAAGTGAAACTGCATGGCAGGACTGTAAATCTACATTTTCATTCATAACACGTCCTAGCATCAGCCAGGCCCGAGAGATAGAACCTGTGGTATTGGTCAGTAATTTTGAGCAACAGAGAGATAGAACCTGTGGTATTGGTCAGTAATTTTGAGCAACAGAGAGATAGAACCTGTGGTATTGGTCAGTAATTTTGAGCAACACCCTTACTGACGCATCTGTAAAATGGATAAGACTTGACGGTGTAATCCCAGTCTTCCAATGAGCCCACAGCATGCTCAACTCTGGTTAGGATCCTGTTAGGGCCGAAAAATCCCACGATGTTTTTTTTTGGATTTTTTTTAAGACTGATGGGGATTTGAACTAGACTGACAGGGATTTGAATCCCCAACACCCCCATCTTTGGGTTTTTTCGCTTACCATTTCAGCGCAATGACTGGTCACTTGTGTCATAGTGCTGGCCTAGCAAAAGTTGAAATGTGAATCATGAGGTCACTCCTAGGATAAGAACAGAACTGTTCCCTATTGAATAACAAATCTCTTCTTAAATGACTGAAAAGGAAGGAACAAGATTATAATGAATTTGTTAATAGAAACAGTATTGATAACAGATTGTAGCATCGCCATTGACAAGACAATGATAATGCGTTTATTGAAATAAGGATGTTAATGATTGAGATTTTAATTCCCAGGGTCGTCAAGTGCCTAGAGAAGGTACATTATAACATTATTATTATAACATTATAACATTTACAGAATCCTGAAATTTGTTGGTTTGCTGGTTCCTGAAATTCGTTGAGCATTTGATTCGTTAAGTAAGAGTGCAGTTAACGCACATAATCATTTATACATGACTAAAAGGTTTGATGCTAATGCCTAGTATATAAAACAATATCAAAGAAAAAAATGTTACCATTATATTGGGATTAACAGAAAATGTCCCAGAAATGCAAAAAGTAGGTGGTGGTCAAGTAAGGCAAATGTAGGTAGAATGTCATAATCCCAGAAAAAAGAAAGGTTGTCTCCCTTTCAAAGGGGTAAGTTTTGCAAGGGAGACAGTTATTCTTTCGCTTTCTTGGGGATATGACACTTCCACATTTGCCTCTTCTTTGTGTTGGTCCTTGGCAATCATTCTCTTTTTATGAATAGTCTGTGATCAAATCAGTGCCACCGATACCTTAACAGATGACATTCTTCAGTGGCATAGCTGGTAACGTAACTGCTCATCCCTGAGAACCATTTGACAGATTCTGATTATTCTGGTATCAGTTGAAATGATTACATGCCGTCAGAATCACCTTTCGTAGAAGTGAGACATATCAGAAGGTACAGTCACAGGTATGAATAATCAACTGTGGGTGTTTACATTGAGCATTTTTTTTATTTTTAAATTATGATTTAGTACCAGCAGTTATTGATACATGTGGATGGAATTCAGATCTTGTTATCAACTTGGAAACATATGGGTACCTTGAAAATATATCAGGTGAAATTGACAAAGACGAGCGCACCTTGAAAATATATCAGTTGAAATTGACCAAGAATGAGGGCACCTTGAAAATATATCAGTTAGGAAAAGGTTTCTCTATTTTTATATCAGAATTGTATGTAATATTGATGGCTATATTAATAGCCTCTCATACGACATCTGCAGTATACTATTGTGTGTTGATTCTAAATCAGTGTTACACAGTTTGAAACAAGCAGAAAATGTAATGTGAAATGACATTTTGAGGTCAAACAAAGATGGTGCATCAAGTAATGCAACTACTGCAACATTCAGTAATATAAGACTGTCAGTTCATGACCTTGGTTCTGTGTTTGAAGAATATGTTAATTTTACCCAAAGCCTGATACTTTACTGTGATTGTATGCAAGAGAATGCGTTTTTATTAAGTATGATTATGAATAGGTTAGGGTTGTGATGTCGAGCATAGCTCCGACCCTTGATCCTGGTGAAGGAGAAAGGTCAGAGGTGAGGTGAGTCAAACAATATGCCTGTGTGTGTGGTGTGTGTGTGTGTGTGTGTGTGTGTGCAGTATAAGTTTCAGTAATAATGACTAGTATTTTTAGGGCACCTCAGCTATGTATCTAGGTGCATACAAAAATACAGTTGTACACCTACCTATTCATAATCATACTAAATAAAAATGCATTTTTTCACATACACTCGCAGTCATAGATCAATTCACAATCATACAGTGGACACAAGAACAGACTACAAGGCATTGAAAAGATTCTGGACATGGAAGTACTGTCTGAATCCAAGAAACATTACAATTGTGTATAAACCCAAGTATCAAAATGGTGTAATACAAACCATATGCAGATCAATCCGATAAAAACAAGATCAGTAGTAATAACAACTTGCCCGAGACACCAACTTTTAATACCATATCTTCTGTGATCTTCAGATGGTGTACACATAAAACAAGTTTCTGAGCACTGTGTACTTGGTGTATACATTCCCCTGTGGGGATGCGGGGGGCTCTTTCAGTATAAATAGTATCCCTGCCTTCTGGAAATACTGTGCTGGAAATTGCCTCTTTTCTGTCACTCTCTTTGTTTCTTTCTTCCGCCTTTGCTTTCTGCCATTTCTTCCTATCATTTTCTGCCTTGCTGGTCCATTCACTTGTATGTTTTCCATAAAGCCTTACATACTTTCTCTTAGGACTGATAATTGGGTACATGTGTTTAGTGTATTTTTGGCTCTAGGGAAATGAGGTACGCGGAAGCAATTTTAGGTAACTTAGGCGCATTTTGTATGTTTTACTGTCTTTATGTTTAAATTTGTATTCAGGTATGTTTTTAAATCCACTGTGCAATAAATTGGACAGAGTGGTCAACGCCAGGGGCCTCTCCATAGATTAAGTGTGAATGCATTGATATGTGTACTTAATTTTCTGTTCCTTTTTTCCTGTTGAAGTATAGTGTGTTTTGAAATGGGTATAGCCCTGATATGGCTCTAGGCATTTGGCTGGGCTTTAAACAACTATAACAGTAACAGTGGTGGATACATAGAAGATGAAAATCTTGCATGGAAGTCCCTAAGAATCTGTTTCTTCTTAGTAAGCTGTCATCTTTTGTCAGCGCTGAAGCAAAAAAGATGTTTTAGACTGACACTGACCATATCAAATCCCATACTGACCATGCATCATTAACATGGGATGGTGGCAGTGAAACTCTCATGAAAAGAAATAATTCCCTGCTCAGAAGAGCAGGAAACCTTCTACCAACTGACAGCTCCCAAAATCACAGACCAAAAATTCTGAAAAGCTGAAATCAAATATCACTCAAAAACCAACTTAAGTACAACAGAAGCATGCAAATGTAGCTGAAATGTTATCATTCCAAAGCCCAGCTTAACCCTTTGACTTCCGCAGCCTGTCCATCAGCATTCTGCATTGTCGACCATGCTAGCAAAGCCAAAACTTAATCTTCTGATTCCCTCATTCCAGCAGGAAGCTGGTAGATAGGGTGCGGGAGTCAAAGGATTAAGTACAACAAAAGCACACATATGTATGAAATTCTTCATGGGTCTGCCCCAAATATTTAACATAACTTCATTCTGTATGACTTTAGTCTTCATTTTTTTCTCAACTTTAAAAAAATTAAAAAAAAAAAAAAAAATTTTTCAGATACATAGCATTTACAAACCTTTTGAAATGTATACAATGCATAATCAACAGATCCAACAAAATGTAGAAAAACAAGCATTCGTTGCAATGTATTTATGAGTTTCAGAAAGTCGTCATTTCTTTGAAGAATGTCCTGCTGAAGTTTCTCCACCATCCAAAGAAACCAACTCATCAGCTGAGTGTCAGAAAACTCTCATCACTGTCGCTGATGATATTATTGCTATTACTATCGTCCAGTGTTTCTTGAAACAGTTTTATCGCCTGCTCATCAGTCAGTCTCATAGGGTGCTGCCCACCCGATGCCATGACAAATCAAAATACAGCACAAGATGAAAAAAGAAAAAAAGAAAAAGAAAAACACCAAGAATAACTTCAAACTAAAAGCGTGAAATGGAGGCGTAAGTATCAAAGCCATAAAGCAAGCGGTAAAGCCGGTTGATATCAGAAAAGTAGTGACTGTCGCAATCAAGATGTCTGGTAACCAAAAAAGCCAACTGAGGTGGTTCGCTGGCCATTCAGGTTGGACGGAAAGCCCGACTGAGTTGGCATGCCGGAGAGTAAGAGTTAAAACACATGCCGCTGAGTAATTGTACTTGTTATGCTTTTTGCATTTGTAATAAGGTGATTCGTGAATCTTGGGAACTTTTAACAGCTCTGTGCAATTTGAATGATGATGTTGATGAGAGGTAGCAGTAGCCAAAGGAAGACACTGTAGTTTCTGCCCTTAGGGGTCCGTTCGGCGTTGTTGGTCATGGGAGGGATCAGAGAGCTGGACTTTGTTGGGGTTGGTGTTGAAGGGGTGGTGGCAGTGATACTGTAGCAGGTATAATCCTGCTTGATTCTGTTCTTTGGGCATTTTCCTTGATATCTGTATGTCGGGTTCCGTGCAGTGCCAGGAGGACAAGCTTCTTTCTTGCACAGAAAATTGCCTTGTTCGCCTTGCTCTGAGTATGGCTTGTACCCGTCACCACATGCACACTGATTGTCAGTATCAGGTCCGCCGTCACAGAGCATTATCTTTCCTTCTTTGGAGCAGTCAGTTTTACTTTCTGTGCAGTAATCGTGCTGCACATCTGTGGACTTTCGATCTTGTGGTTCGAAATACTCTCCGCTACATTCAATAAGACGTATGGTATTTGGTGATTCTTTTGGCACTAAACTCATGGCGTGGCCCTTGGGGATGGTGGTTTCGTCAAGGCAGCCATGTATCACAATAGAGTTGCTATTGTCATCATATGAATTAATGCAGTGTAGTTTCTTCCCTGGAAGGTCCTTACAACATAGTAAGTTAACATCTTCATACTCAAAATATGGGCAGGTATTTGTATTTTGAAAGTAATCATTGCAAGTTGTGTTGTGTTCATTCCCGCAACTAACCAGTAGCGGAGAAAACATCAAGATGATCAGTGTAGTCGTTGCAGCCATCATGATTCCAAATTATCAGTCGTCGTGTTGAAATGGGCTGCAGAGGAGTTGAAAACTGGGGCCAGAAATGTGAGCAGTTGCTGGTGTCTGAAACAGACAAACATGACGTACAGGCATATTAATTGATACTTCTGTCATGCTTTACAAAAATGACTTGATCTTTGGTTTGTTTTTCCAGATTCTTGTGATAAATTGGGTGGAATGGTCAGCATCAGGGGGGCATATCCTTAGCTGCATGTGTGCAAATGCGTTGGTATTTACTTCCCCAGGGTCAACAAAATGTGTGGTTTGAGATGGTTATAGGCCTGATTATGGCTCTACATGGTTGGCTGGATTTAAAAAACAACAACGAAAGAACAGAAACTTTTTTTTTTCAAAAAACCAGCAGCGTCGCTCACTTGTTATCTACATGTACTACCATACTGTATAAAATGACTTGATTGTGATAGAAATTACATGCTTGTTAACCTTTTGACTCCCGCACCCTGTCCACCAGCATGTTGTATTGCCAACCATGGTGGCAAAGCAAAAACTTAACCCCTTGATTCCCCTCACCCTATCCACCAGCTTCCCTCAGGAAGCTGATGGATAGGATGATGGAGTCAAAGGGTTAAGTTTTTGCAATTGGTTGATAGGATGTGGGAGTCGAAGAGTTGAATCATCTACTGACAGCTAGTCGTGGTGGTGCAGTGGTTAGTGCAGGGGACTACAGACTGGAAGTTTGTGGGGTTTGAATTCCCATCATTCCCTTCAAAAATCATAGTGGGATTTTTCGGCTCTGACCGGCTCCTATCCAGAGTTGAGTGTGCTATGGGTTCATTGGGAAGACTGGGACCGCACAGTCAAATCTCTTTCACTTCATGGATGCGTCATTGAGGGTGTTGCTCATATCTGACCAACAAAGCAGATGTCTGTATCTCTTGGGTGTGGTTGATGCCAGAATGTATTATGATAATAAGTGTAGAGTACAGCCCTGTCACATAGTCTCAATCCTAGATGGAACTCCACAGCATCATGGAGATCATCCTCATTGTCATCATCATCATTACATTGCGAAAAGTGTACCATGTTCAGTGGGCCTTTAAGGTGGTATAGAAAATGGGAAAAAATGGAAAAAAAAAAGAGAAAAAAAGAAAAGGTCAGCACAAAGGAAATCTCCCAATAAATGCAATAATCCTACTAGGAAAAAATCAAACCCAAGGCAGCGCAAATACTTATGTGTGTGTATATATATATATATATATATATATATATATATATATATATATATATATATATATATATTTTGTTGATTAATTTATGTGTGTGTGTGTGTGTGTGTGTGTGTGTGTGTGTGTGTGTGCGTGCGCAATATAAGTTTCAATTTCAGTTTTTCAAGATGACGTTTTTGTGCTCAAGAATTGCATATGCACTAACGTCACAGCTGCCACATGTATGGTGACTGTGGCACATGCCTTAACCCTCTGGGCCCGAATGCGACCTACAGTTCAGCAACGCTTTGTGTGACCGTATTCCGAGTGCACGCTGTACATCGCCACAGCACAGTGGGTCAAACAGCCGGGTCTCGCTCTATTTTTATATTATCCAATCAGAATAATTCCTTCCCAGTCGCTGCAGAACACTTCAATTTGCACATGGCAGCCTCCATTGTGATAGTTTGGTGTACGTTTTGTCAGTTTTCACAATGAAAAGATCAACTCCTCAACCTTCGACCTCGCATGAGGCAAACAAGCGCCAGCGTTTTTTCACCACTGAGCAAGTGCTCGAAGCTTTGTACGATTCCGATTCAGATGAGCAGGATTTTGCTCAAAGTTACCCAGAGAGTGATCTCGAAAGTGAAAACAGTGATTTGTCTCTTATGCATGCATTACTACGATGGGGTAGATTTTCAGTGCACTCTGCTCAGGAGCCCAGGAATAGTGTATTGTATGGCTCAGGGGGCTAGGGCTCAAAGGGTTAAGCCTGCACATAAACCCATGAGCTGGCCAGGTCCAGAGGCCCTACCTAGACTATGTTTTACCTAGTCTATATTTTATCTGGTATTTTATCAGCCTAACACTGGAATAATATTGCTTACATGTAAATGACATGTGTATGTGTGTATCTTACCTTCAAAAAAGAACATGTATATAAAGTAAATAAATGAATAATTGAAGGTCTGAATCACAACACAACTAGCTATATAATGCATGTAGTATATGTAATACACACACACACACACACAAAACACACACACACACACTACACACACACCACACACACACACACACACACACACACACACACACACACACACCACACATTACACACACACACATCAGTCACCATACAGTGGTTAACACAACAGACTACCGACTGGAAGGTTGTGGGTTCAAATCCCCGTCAGTTGTGTCAAAATCACTGGGGGATTTTTCTGCTTCAATCAGCTACTACCCAGTGTTGAGCATGCAGTGGGCTGATTGGGAAGACTGGTACCACACACTTGAGTCTCATCCACTTCACAGATGCATCACTGAGCGTGTTGCTCAGATCTTCTGACCAACACTGCCGGTGTCTGAATCTCTCAAGCCTGGTTGACGGCAGGATATATTATGAAAGTGCAGACAGCCCTGTGACATAATCTCAGTCCTAGATGGAACTCCATAGTGTCATAATCATTTCCTTTATCATCATCATTATAGCCTTTTAAAGATTTGTCCCAGCGTCCGTAGTAAGTGGACTGGTATAGAAAATGGTGAATTGAAAAAAAAAAAATTTTTTTTAAAGTAAAAAAAAAAAGTGAAGATATACTGCGATACTTTATGAAATGGTCGTGACAGACATCTCTTGCTTGTCCGGTTATCTACATTGTTTAATGCCAGTGTGTGAACAGGTTACTTCCCTTCTGCAAAGGAATTTAGAGTATTTTGAATTGTTTTGACTTGAAATATATTAAGAAAAAAAAAAAATCACATGTCTTCATCCAGCTAAGAAAACCCCATTAAAGTTTTTTTTTTTTTTAGTTCAGTTTTCCTTATTCTTCCGAGTTAAATCAAAATCAGTCATAAATCATGCTGTTTTGAAAATAATATTATATGGCTACAAAGTAACAGTTAATATGTGCGCCCGCCGCACGCACAACGCATCACGCATGCACGCACGCACACACACAACACACACGTGTAGTACCTTACAAAGTTTCGCATAAAATATGTTGTCCTCTACCCCCATGGGAATTGTCCAATGCAACTTTTGATATCAACTGTACTGATATTGATTTGAGAAAAGATATTAACGAATAATCCACACTTGTTAGCAATTGATGTTCTGTCACATCTACATAAAAAGATATTCACATTTCTTGAAAATGTTTACTGATGGCTCTGTGCTAGATGATGGTGAAGCAGGCGCTGGCTTTATAATTCCAAAATTTAAAGTAGAAAAGGCTTACTCTTTAGGACAGGGACATTCAATCTTCACTTCTGAATTAGTTGCCATCCTAATGGCACTGAAATACATAGTAGATCTACCCATAACTTTGTTTAGTATCCTATTGTGTGTAGATTAGAAATTTGCGTTACAATCCCTAAAAAGTTGCGAACATAAAGTAACCAGTATGTTAATGTTTGAGATAAAATTTCTAATTCATTGTTTAATAACAAATAATACACAAGTTACTTTTTGTTGGATCCCACCACTCTGTGGTATCACATATAACGATCCGGTCAACAGAATAGTTAAAAATGCAGCAATGGATAGGGCTGGTAGTACTAAACTTGATTTACCACTCTCTGAACATGAAATGAATGCTATATTAGAAAACAAAGTAAAAGTGCAATGTGACCTTCGCCTCTTCAATGTGAATTACCAGAGCTTTACAAGACTGGAGATAACTTTAGCTTACAGATTATCTCTCAACTCACTTCAAACTAAATTTAGTAAAACCATCAAATGTATCTGTAATGATTAGGTAACAGTTTATCACCTCTTGTGTTGTCAGTTATTGTGACCTTATTTACCAGCGTTATTTACAAACATAAAACAGAAACATACTGATTTTGCGTGTATTTAACTTGCTAGTTTTACTGCAGTGTGTTGTCGTTCTTGATTAAGCTGGGTTTTATCTAATCCCACCTACTCTGTTTTTTTAGTTTTACGACATAACCATCCGGAAAGATAAAGACTCAGTCCTTTACAGATTGTGCGTACGTGCGTGCTGTTCTTCTTCTGATCTACTCATGTCAGTCTGATCTACTCAGTTCAGTTGGTCTGATTGTGCAGATTGTATGACAAGCCCTACAGGTGTAAATGTCTGGTTGCTTGCACCTGCAAATCTGAATGTGGGTTAGGTGTCTGCGTTCATTTATGAGTGTTCTTGTAGTGTACACATACCATACTGTTATTTTCTTACCTGTTGTGTGTCGTATCATGTATCTAGGGTTGATTTATCATTCGTTTCTCTGTACGACAGTTCCCATAGCTTGATTTGTGCAAACAAGATGGCTCACAGAAGCGCATTGGGCAGGGAAACTTGTTTGATCGTTGTGCAAAGAAAAAGATGTCTATTGTTGGTGAGAGTTTTTATAATTTAACAAATTTACTTAAACAAATATATATATTTGTACATAAATAAATAAATAAAAACTAGAAAGCGGAAACCAACCAACCAAACAAACCAACAAACTTTTGCTCAGATACTCGGAAGTGGCATATCAGGTTTTGTGTGTTGGGGAACTTACCTTTGAAGAAAGTCGTCTTCTGTCTGTCAGTGTCACTATCGATGAAAATCTCTCTTGAGATAATTTCGAGCTGTCTTCTGCACGCTGTGTCAGTGTCACTAGATGAAAACTTCTTGAGATATTCGAGCTGTCTCTGCATGCTGTGTAGAAATTGAAAAAGCACCTTTGTGTACTGTTTCATAGTCTGCCAAATGGCTGTGTGACTTAGTGGGTGCAGGTTTTTTATGTGCGCGTATAATACTGTCTGCTTCGGCTGAAATAGTACATAGATACTGCAGAGATAGTTTACACATCAAAAGAGCAGTAGTTATGTGATGCTGTTTTGCATTCTTTTAAATTGCTTTTGGAAGGTAACTTTTTTTAAAAATTATTTTTTAATTTATGTTTTTAAGATTTGTATATTTATTTTATAACGTTCTAGTCATTTCCTGTTTCATCATGTCTTATGTATAGTATGTATTTGGATGGCATGCACAATTGTTTGGTTGTAAATGGAAACATGATGGTGCTGAGTCATTCAAAAGAGACATAGAGGATTCCCAGAGATCACGTTTCTAATTGCTGTTAGTCCCTTCCATTTTTGCTGTTGTTGCTTTCGTTCATATATTTGTTTATTTATTTGAAGGTGTAGATGGAATTGATGTTTCAGTTAGCTTTGGGTATATGAACAGTACCCTTTGGGTATCAGGGTTGAACAGAAGTCGGTCCGACTTTTGTGTTTATGGAGATTTTGAGTGTACAGAATTGCTTCTTTAAAATGTGTCAGTTTAATTTGTTCTCTTTAATCGTTTTGTTGTTACTTTTCTTCTTTTCTTTTTGTTTCTTATTCTGTTCCACACCCCCCAAACCTCCATTAAAAAAAAAAAAAAAAAAAAACGAATGGGAGGGGGGGGGGGGGGGGGGGGGATTTAGGGCTTTGACAAAAATTCGTATGTGACAAGATTCTAGAGCTTTTTCAGGATGGATATTTAGCAAATGTGGGTCTGTATTGTAGACTGTGAGTTATGAATATGATTTTTGGAATTCACAGTCCAGGGATTAACTCTCTGGAGATGAGCCCTAAAATGGCTGCTGAAACTGTCAAGAGCACAGATTTTGGTATTTTTAAGAAAATTATGGTGAATAACCAATGATAATAAACCTATCATGCTGTATATGTTCAAAAAGGTCGTTATGTCTGCTTTGTAATTGTGCAGACTGCTTGTTTATGCTTGCTTGTTTACCATTGGAAAAGGCATGCTATACTGTAATAGCTTTAAAAAAAAAAAGTTCTGGATATACACACACATGACTTATCAAACTGCTGCTTGCAATCCATTGAATAGCCATGTCACAAAACTGCACTGAACATGTCACAGGATGTACATCCTTCGCTGGAAGTCACTGTGACTTCCGCGTTTATGAATAATTTGTCCCAAAAATGATTACAGGCGTATAGTCTTTTGACTCTTTGAAATTCCTTTGGGGTACCGCAAAAACAAGCCAAAAATAGATTTCCAACAGTCTGCTTCAGTCAAAGGGAAAGAAATTTACTCAGAAAAGTGGTTAAACTGTGCTTTAAGCGTAATTTCCCTTACTATAGTATGCAAATTGTCTCAGTAAAAAAATCATAACCAGTGAGTTAAGATAACTTGACGAGTTCAAGCACTTTCTCAGGAACTCCTGACAGTGTTTGTATTCTGAAATGTCCTTGCTGCTCCGTCAAGGTCAAGGTTGCATGGACCCGGCAAAAATGCCTCAGAATCGGTTCTTCGAGCGCAGACAGTATTGTGAACAGCAGGGAAGTTTCAGTCTTTTTCTCCTAACTTGTATCTGGTGTTTGTTTGTTTGTGATCTTACGCTTGACAAAGGCCAGTTAGCTGAAAATTTGTGCCTGTCTTGTCTTGTATTAAATATGCGTTCTGATTCTTTCTTCGTGTTTTTTTTTGTTTTGTTCCTGTTTGCTTGAAGGCGGGCAGTCACACTTGTTTTGGATTATGTAAACGAGGACTTTCTCAGGAACTCCTGACAATATTTGTATTCTGTTTCCATTGTTGTGACAGTCTACCATAATCCAGGCTTTGTGTCAAGTTATGTTTCTTGTGGTGTTTCTTCTAGGGTGTAAGTACTGTCTTGGAGTTCCTGAGACTGTACTGTTCACCATACTGTCTGTGCTCAAAGAACCAATTTGTAGGTATTTTTGCGGGGTCCGTGCAACCTTAACCTTGACACCTGTCCTCTGAATTAAAGCGTTTGCGACTCCTCAGCAGTCCATGCATACATGAAACTATTTGTGAACAGAGTTTACGAATTCACTGGACCCTTTCGCAATTGAACGTATGAACATGTAGTCCTTTGGAAGGGGACGAAAAACGAGTCTGACCCGTGTGCCTTCTGGCTGCGCATGCTTACGATTCCATGGCAGTTGAAAATCATGAAGAGCAGGGCATTGCCCAGCTGCCTTGGTATAAAACATTGGAGAGATAGGTTGATTTCCCAGGTCCCACCTCTTGAAGACCAATTAGCCTTCTTGCCTTTGTGAAGTCTTTGTTAAAAAAAAAAAAAAGAATATGAATTTGAATTGAGGGAGAGGGGATGGGCACCACCCTCATGGTGCTGGCCCCAGGAAAAGTTGAGGTCTGTGCCACCTCACTCCCCTATGAGGGGAGGGTTATGGAATTATCTAGGTAGGATCTTAGGACCTGGCCAGGTTGTGGGTTTATGTGCAGGCTTAAGGTTTTTTCCGTGATCATTCTGGATCTTCTCCATCATATGGCACCTGTGACGCTAGTGCATATGGAATTGATTCCGAGCGCGGAGACGTCATCTTGAGAAATTGAAACTGAAACTGAAAGCACACTTACAACAGAAGATTCATACAGAAGCAGCTGAGAAAATCCCATTAATACCTTTAGTAACCGATACACACACACGCCTTACTCAGGCCGATTTGAAACAATCCCCCTTCACCCTTTTAAATGTTTTAAATATTGTTGTTTTTTTTAACTTACAGAGGGAGATTGACAAAAGCTTGTGTAAAAGAAGGAACCAGAAAAAAACACAAAAACAGAATGTGTATTTAATACAACGAGACAAGACAAACAGGCACTATAAGTTAAAAAGAAAAAAAAACAACATTTAAAAGATTGAAGAAGGTTATTTCAAATTGGCCTGAGTAAGGTGTGTGTGTGTATCTGTTACTGAAGTTATTAGTGGGATTTTCTCAGCTGCTTTTTGTATGGATCTTGTGTTGTATTAAATACGCGTTCTTATTCTTTTTACGTGTTTTTTTCTGGTTCCTGTTTGCTTGAACGCGGCAGTCAGGCAGTCACACTTGTTTTGGATTGTGTGGAAGAGACTGTGCTCCTGTAACTTGTTCCCTTTCTTTCCTTTACTGGTTTACTGCAGACTGGATTCATACATGAACACAGTGTAAGCACAGTGAATGGCATGCATTGCAGTTTGTAGGACATGCAACGGGTGGATGATTTTGTTTGTAAAGGATATGCATGCGTTTGTTAGCGTGTGGATGAGTATTCCTACAATATGGGAGAAAATTTGGTAACTATATGATATATATATATGTGTGTGTGTGTGTGTGGTGTGTGTGTGTGTGTGTGTGTGTGTGTGTGTGTGTGTGTGTGTGTGTGTGTGTGTGTGTATGGTGTGTTCATGATGTAGAGAGAGATGTGTGAGAGAGGTGTGTGTGTGTGTGTGTGTGTGTACACTGTGTGTGTTCATGTGTATGTGAGAGGAGTAAGATGTGTGTGTGTGTGTGTACACTGCGTGTGTGCATTGTGTGTGTGTGTTTTGTGTGATATGTTGTTTTTCGTGTGTGGTGGTGTGCATGCGTGCTGTTGCACATGCATGTGGATATGTATTTCGTGAATGTGTTTGTCTTCAGTGTTTTATGTGAGCTGTAAAAGTTGAATTCTGTTGTTAAGAAAATGCAATGTATTATACTTAAAACAAAACCAAACAAAACACAAAACAAAACAAAACAAAACAAAAAACAAAACCCAACCAACCAACCAACCAACCAACCAACCAACAAACAAATCCAACCAACCAACCAAAAGACAAAATAAGCAGACAAGTTGTTCCTTAATGTATCATGTAATGGAATGTTTGTGATTATGTGTAAATGCACATTGCCTGGCTCAGTGGATAGTGTCAGCATATCAGGGTCTGATTTCTTGAGTTCAGTGCTAGCCTGCAACACTAAAATTGACCTGTTCGCTACTGTGTTCATATTGCAATCATTGGTGTCAGCTCCCCTTATGGGGATGCTAGGGTCTCTTTCATTATAAATAGTATCCCCACCTTCTGGAAATTCTGTGGTAGAAATTTCCTCTTTTCTATCACTTTTTTGTTCCTGCTGCCTGTGTTCATATTGCAATCATTGGTGTCAGCTCCCCTTATGGGGATACCGGGGGCTCTTTCATTATGAATAGTATCCCCACCTTTTGGAAATTCTGTGCTAGAAATTTCCTCTTTTCTATCACTCTCTTTGTTCGTGCCTTGTTCTTTACTTTCTGTCATCTCTTCCTCATCTTTCTGCCTTGCAGGTCCATTCACCTGTATGTGTTTGATAAAGTCTTACTGCTTTCTCTTAGGATTGATAATCGGGTACATGTATTAAGTGCATTTTTGGCTCTAGGCAAATGAGATATATGAGGAAACAGTTTTAGATAATTTAGGCCCATTTTGATCTATGTTTTAGTGTCAGTTGTATTTAAATTTATATTCAGTTATGTTTTGTAAATTCCCTGTGTCATAAATTGGACGGAGGGGTCAATGCCAGGGGCATCTCCGTAGATAATGTGCATGAATGCATTGTTGATACGTGTTCTGAATTTTCTTTTACTTTTTTCCCCTGTTGTATGATTGTGTATGATTTGACATGACTCTACGCAGTCGCCTGGGCTTTCAACAAAAATAACAGCGATAACATTGGTGTCAGCTCAGCTTTCCTCCCCACCTGTACATCGCACATTTCTGTTAACTTTGCCGTGCAGAGGGTTTTGTGCAGGCTCAAGGAATCTGCCAGTTTCACTGTCAGATGAGGGGGAAGCGCGTATGGAATTGACCAGGTGTGATGAATCCATCTTAAACTAATTCTTATTCTTATTCAGTTTTAAAGCTGTCTTTGACAAATTCTGATTCTCATTCAGTTCTAATCTAATGTATAACTTTCTGCCATATTTTCTGTGCCACATATTAACCCTTTGACTCCCGCACCTTGTCCACCTGCATCCTGCTTTGTCAGCCATGCTCTCATCATCATCAAGTGCCTTGCCACATGGCGCTGGCGTTCATGACCGTCCATATGTTTCTATCCCTTGTTGCCTCAAGCACGTCTTCTTGCTTAGCAAAGCAAAAACTTAACCCTTTGTCTCCACCACCGTGTCCACTGGCTTCCTGCAGGAAAGCTGGTGGATAGGGTGAGGGAGCCAAATGGTTGCATTTTAGCAGTTGGTGGATAGGATGTAGGCGTCAGATGGTTAACGGCCACATAACCTTGGAATTTTTTCGCAGTGCTAAGATGATGTTGATTGGGATGATGGCCATGATGCTATGGAGTCACATTCTGACAAGGCTGTGCTGTATGCTTACTGTTATAATGATTGTTATATCTTGACAAGAGCCAGTCTTGAGAGATACAGACGCCTGCGGTGTTGGTCAGGAGGTTTGAGTATTACCCCTCAACGACACATCCATAAAGTGGATCAGACATGACTGTGTGGTCCCACTTGTCACAGTGAGCCCATGGTATGGTCGAAGTCTAGGTATACGCTGGTTGTGGCTGAAAAATCTCACAATGATTTTGAGAGAACTGCTGGGATTTGAATCCGCACCCTTCCAGTTGTTGGTCTGTTGTGCTAACCATTGCTTTACAGCAACTGGTCTAATCTAACAATTTTCTACGCCATCTTTAATGGCCACAGAAGCTGGAATAGTTTTTTTTTTTTTTTTTTTTTTTTTTGACAATGCAATGATGGTGATGTCGATGAGATTATAATCATGATGCTGTGAACTTCCATCTAGGATTGAGACTGCGTGACAGGGCTGTACTCTACTGCTTACTATCATAATATATCCAGGCATCAAGCGGGCCTGAGAGATAAAAACACCTGTGGGTGCTGGTCAGAAGATTTGAGCAACAATCTCAATGACACATCCATGAAGTGGATGAGACTTGACTGTGTGGTCCCAGTCTTCCCAATGAGCCGATAGCATGCCCAACTCTGGGTAGGAGCCGGTAAGAGCCAAAAAATCCCGCAGTGATATAGTTTTGAAGAGACTGATGGGGATTGGAACCCACAACCTTCCAGACGGTAGTCCATAGCGTTAACCACTACACCATGGCGACTGGTATGCGTAGACATATTTAAAAGTCAAAACGCTTAATTAACAGGATCTTAAACATGAGATATGATGTTCTGAAGGGGATTGGGATTCGAGCATTAGCAGGTCTGCCCATATGTTGACCTGTGAGATTGGAAAAACCTCGGCCCTGCACCATCAGGTGATACCCTGGCAGGATTGAACTCGTGTGCATTGGTTTTTTGTATGTGTGTGTGATGCATTTTTGTGTGTGTGTGTGTGTGTGTGTGTGTGTGTGTGTGTGTGTGTGTGTGTGTGTGTGTGTGTGTGTGTATGTAGTACGCCACCTTAATTACCATGGAAGCTGGCACAGTTTTTTCAATGGCTTTCACAAATGACTAGGCTGGCATAGCCTACTGTGTCTTGTGCTGCTGTGAAGTCAATTAAAATAACTATAGTTGAGACCATTTCAAGTCAAAGAAGCACCAGATGAGACAGAAAACTGTTAAGAATCTTGAAGCTGTTCAGTCTAGATTGTTGTTTAATGTTTGTTGGAGCATACATTAGAAAGATACTCACCAAATCATTTTTCTTGAAATCTGACGCTGGTATGTATAAATTATTTTGCTTCAGTACAAAGGATCATAAAAAAACCCAAACTTGTGCCAGATAGTGTCAGATTGCAATTTTGCATCTGTAGTCAAAAACTTTTCCGGGGGAACATGCCCCGGACTCTCGTAGGTTTTCAGAGATATTGTTCATTTGGCGTTGGGACCCCTGCCTGACATGGTTTACTCGGTCTTTAATCCTATGAAGGAATCATCAAGCTGTTAAAGGCGATGTTAAAGTCTTAGTCTCTCACAGGGTAGTCTCTTGCCCATGAGCTAAGGGCATGCTGTTATTAACCCCTATAGAAAATCTAGAATATTTCAGTCAGACTCAAAGGTACCAGGCCTGAAGGTACCCTGTAACAAACCATGGTGCCGTACAGTATTTTGCAAAAGTATCTGGTCATCTACATCAAACGAGAACAGCTCTTACTCATTGAGGTCCTTACAGGGTGGAGCAGTGCTGGATCCTGCGCATCATAAGGCTGACAATAAGCTCTGGTAGGCCACAGAAACAGGAAAAAAAGGGTCATATTCATCACCACATGTGATACAGTATCCCACAAGAACTGGAAAAAAGGGGTCATATTCATCACATGTGATATGGTAACTCACATGAAGTTGGAAAAAAGGGGTCATATTCATCATTACATGTGATATGGTAGCCCACATGAAGTTGGAAAAAAGGGGTCATATTCATCACCACATGTGATATGGTAGCCCACATGAAGTTGGAAAAAAGGGGTCATATTCATCAGCACATGTGACATGGTAGCCCACATGAAGTTGGAAAAAAGGGGTCATACATCACCATATGTGACATGGTAGCCCACATGAAGTTGGAAAAAAGTGGTCATATTCATCAGCACATGTGACATGGTAGCCCACATGAAGTTGGAAAAAAGGGGTCATACATCACCATATGTGACATGGTAGCCCACATGAAGTTGGAAAAAAGGGGTCATATTCATCACCACATGTAATATGGTAGCCCACATGAAGTTGGAAAAAAGTGGTCAATACATCACACATGTGACTTGTACCCACATGAAGTTGAAAAAGGTCATACATCACCATGTAATATGGTAGCCCACATGAAGTTGGAAAAAAGTGTCATATACATCACCACATGTGACTTGGTAGCCCAC
Source organism: Monoplex corrugatus (assembly GCA_030674185.1). Taxonomy (NCBI): domain Eukaryota; kingdom Metazoa; phylum Mollusca; class Gastropoda; order Littorinimorpha; family Ranellidae; genus Monoplex; species Monoplex corrugatus. Next base: position 19,799,611 of record JAPXFY010000027.1, on the reverse strand, counting down.
ATGAAGTTGGAAAAAGGAGTCATACATCACCATATGTGACATGATAGCCCACATGAAGTTGGAAAAAAGGGGTCATATTCATCACCACATGTGATATGGTAGCCCACATGAAGTTGGAAAAAAGGGGTCATACATCACCATATGTGACATGGTAGCCCACATGAAGTTGGAAAAAAGGGGTCATATTCATCACCACATGTGATATGGTAGCCCACATGAAGTTGGAAAAAAGGGGTCATACATCACCATATGTGACATGGTAACGTACAGGAACAGAGGGGGAAAAGGTCATATTCATCATGACATGTAATATGGTAGCCCACAGGAAGTTGGGAAAAAAGGGTCATATTCATCACCATATGTGATATGGTAGCCCACAGGAACTGGAAAAGAAGGATCATTCATTACCACATGTGGTAAGCAACAGGGAAAAAAGGGTCATATTCACCTTCACATGATTAGCTCACAGAAACGGGAAAAAAGGGTCATTCATCACATGTGGTATGGTAGCCCACCTGAACTTGGGGGGGGGGGGGGGGGTGGGGTCATATTCATCACCACATGTGATATAGTGGCCCACAGGAACTTGGGGGGGAAAGGGCATATTCATCACCACATGTGATACAGTAGCCCACAGGAACTTGGGAAAAAGGGGTCATATTCATCACATGTGGTATAGTAGCCCACAGGAACTTTGGGGGGAAAAGGGTCATATTCATCACCACATGTGATACAGTAGCCCACAGGAACTTGGGAAAAAGGGGTCATATTCATCACATGTGGTATGGTAGCCCACAGGAACTTTGGGGGGGGGGGGGGAGGGTCATATTCATCACCACATGTGATATAGTAGCCCACAAGAACTTGAGGGGGGGGGGGGGCGAAGTGTCATATTCATAACCACATATAATATAGTAGCCTACAAATAGAGGGGGAAAAAAAAGGGGGGGGGGGAACATACTTATCACGACATGTGGTACTGTTGCCCCCACAGGAACTGGAAAAAATAGAGTTGCTGTTCATCATCATGATCATGTAGACAGAGAATGAAAGAAGTGGAAGTGGTGAAGCTTTCCCTGATTGCAAACAGTGCAGTTTGTCCAGTCTGTACACCATTCAACCGTGCACAAACGCAGCGCTGATAACACCCCCACCCCCACCCCCCAGGGGCTCTTTCAGAACAAATAGTATCCCCAGCTTCTGGAAATTCTGTGCTAGAAATTCCCTCTTTACTGTCACTCTCTTTGTTTGTGCCATGTTCCTTTACTATCTGTCATTTCTTCCTGTCAGTTTCTGCCTTGCTGGTTCATTCACCTGTATGTGTTCGATAAGGTCTCATGTACTTTCTCTTAGGATTGATAATTACGTACATGTATTGAATGCATTTTTGGCAGGTATGCGGAATCAAATTTTTTGGTGGTTTGGGCCCATTTATATATATATGTATATGTTTTGGTTTCCTTAGTTATGTTTTTATTTGTGTTCAGGTATGTTTTTTGAATCCCATGTGCAATAGATTGGATAGAGTGGTGGATGCTAGGGGAGTGTCCTTGGATTATGCACACGGATGCACTGATATGTATACTTAATGTCCTTTTCCTTTTTTTTAAATTAAAATTTTTTTTTTTTTTTACTGTTGAAGTATTGTTTATGTTTTGAAATGATTATTGCCCTGATATGACTATGCAGTTGGCTGGGCTTTAAACAAAAGTAACAATAACAATGACAAGGGCTAATAGGATTGATGTGTTAAATAACAGTAACAAGGACTAATAGGGTTAAAGTTTGAAATAACAGTAACAAGGGCTAATACTAATAGGGTTAAAGTGTGAAATAACAGTAACAAGGGCTAATAGGGTTAAAGTGTTAAATAACAGTAACAAGGGCTAATAGGGTTAAAGTGTTAAATAACAGTAACAGGGGTTAATAGGGTTAAAGTATTAAATAACAGTAACAAGGGCGAATAAGGTTAAAGTGTTAAATAACAGTAACAGGGGCTAATAGGGTTAAAGTGTTAAATAGCAATAACAAGGGCTAATAGGGTTAAAGTGTTAAATTACAGTAACAGGGGCTAATAGGGTTAAAGTGTTATATAACAGTAACAGGGGCTAATAGGGTTAAAGTGTTAAATAACAGTAACAAGGGCTAATAGGGTTAAAGTGTTATATAACAGTAACAGGGGCTAATAGGGTTAAAGTGTTAAGTAACAGGGGCTAATAGGGTTAAAGTGTTATATAACAGTAACAGGGGCTAATAGGGTTAAAGTGTTAAATTACAGTAACAAGGGCGAATAGAGTTAAAGTGTGAAATAAAAGTAACAAGGGCCAATAGGGTTAAAGTGTGAAATAAAAGTAACAAGGGCCAATAGGGTTAAAGTGTGAAATAACAGTAACAGGGGCCAATAGGGTTAAAGTGTGAAATAACAGTAACAGGGGCGAATAGGGTTGAAGTGTGAAATACCAGTAACAGGGGCCAATAGGGTTGAAGTGTGAAATACCAGTAACAGGGGCGAATAGGGTTTAAGTGTGAAATACCAGTAACAGGGGTGAATAGGGTTGAAGTGTTAAATACCGGTAACAGGGTTCAATAAGGTTGAAGTGTTAAATACCAGTAACAGGGGCGAATAGGATTGAAGTGTTAAATACCGGTAACAGGGGCCAATAGGGTTGAAGTGTTAAATACCGGTAACAGGGGCGAATAGGGTTGAAGTGTTAAATACCGGTAACAGGGGCGAATAGGGTTGAAGTGTTAAATACCTGTAACAGGGGCGAATAGGGTTGAAGTGTTAAATACCGGTAACAGGAGCGAATAGGGTTGAAGTGTGAAATACCGGTAACAGGGGCGAATAGGGTTGAAGTGTTAAATACCAGTAAGAGGGGCGAATAGGGTTGAAGTGTTGAATACCAGTAACAGGGGCCAATAGGGTTGAAGTGTTAAATACCAGTAACAGGGGTGAATAGGGTTGAAGTGTTAAATACCAGTAACAGGGGCGAATAGGGTTGAAGTGTTAAATACCAGTAACAGGGGCGAATAGGGTTGAAGTGTTGAATACCGGTAACAGGGGCGAATAGGGTTGAAGTGTTAAATACCAGTAACAGGGGCGAATAGGGTTGAAGTGTTAAATACCAGTAACAGGGGCGAATAGGGTTAAATACAAGTAACAGGGGCGAATAGGGTTAAAGTGTTAAATACCAGTAACAGGGGCGAATAGGGTTAAAGTGTTAAATACCAGTAACAGGGGCGAATAGGGTTAAAGTGTTAAATACCAGTAACAGGGGCGAATAGGGTTAAAGTGTTAAATACCAGTAACAGGGGCGAATAGGGTTAAAGTGTTAAATACCAGTAAGAGGGGCGAATAGGGTTAAAGTGTTAAATACCAGTAAGAGGGGCGAATAGGGTTAAAGTGTTAAATACCAGTAAGAGGGGTGAATAGGGTTAAAGTGTTAAATAACAGTAAGAGGGGCGAATAGGGTTAAAGTGTGAAATAACAGTAAGAGGGGCGAATAGGGTTAAAGTGTGAAATAACAGTAAGAGGGTCGAATAGGGTTAAAGTGTGAAATAACAGTAAGAGGGGCCAATACGGTTACAGTGTGAAATAACAGTAACAGGGGCCAATAGGGTTAAAGTGTGAAATAACAGTAACAAAGGCC